>JBBGZY010000685.1:600000-915000 GCA_037952925.1 Lithobates clamitans
GCTCTAGGCCCTAAACTGACCGACCCCACGCGTCCTCGTGATGTCATCTGCAGACTCCATCATTATATACATAAAGAGCATATAATCCGCAAAGCTTGGGACGCAGGAGAACTGGAGTTTGATGGAGCCGCAGTGAAAATCCTACCGGATCTCTCACGAGCCACCCTGCAACGTCGGGCTATGTTAAAACCGCTCCTAGACATGACCAGAAGCATGGATGTCACGTACCGCTTGGGCTACCCACTTTCAGTAACATTCCGGAAAGATCAGAGATCATTTACTTTCCTTACTTCGGACGCCTTTCCGGCCCTCTTCGAATTTCTGGATGCAGACCCTATAGAGGTCCCGAACTGGCTAACCCTCCGACCGAAGTTTTCCGGCCGCCCACATCTAACTACAAACCGCGAAAACTTCCCGCCAAGGCCGCAGAGGAGTCGCCGCCGACCGAGGGCGCCATCAACGGAGGACACACGTGAGTCGTAATGCATTTAGTTACTCACCCACAAAAAAAACAGGCTACCCCCCTTCTCCACACTCTGCAGGAATCTGGTAGGAATGTTACTGACATGGCACTAGATGCCACCCGCCTCCCCAATCTAGACCCCCCCTATTAGGAGACTCTCCCAACACATGCATTGCCTGCATAGGGACCCCATCGCTTCGTCTCCCCTGTAACACAACCCCCAATCTGCAAAAGCACCATCTGTCCCAGATCTATGAGCGAGCACTTCTAACAGACTCCCAGTTTGTTTAACGGGGACCATCTCCCGCAGGTGAGGAGCTTGGTTGCCTCAGGGGGATTGGGACAGGTTACACCCCACAACCCCTGACATTCCCTGTGAAACACCCCGGAGGTTTTCATTTATTTGCACCTTAATTTTAGATATTGCGCCTCACCAGAGCCATACTGAGAGGGGACACTTTACACATGATGAGGTATTGCTGTCCATCCCAGCAAGCAAGGAGATCACACATCAAGGAGATTTACTTACCTGGACAGCTGTGGACGAAGTGATCATATCATCTACCTAATCCAAAGGGACATTGATTTTCATATCGTTATTTGTCCGGGGAGACACTGCTACAATCAGGAGACGATGGTGGAACTAGAACCCCACTAATTGTGAGGCATATTAGGGAGAGCTATCCCAGGATAATCTTGCAAAGAGACAGGCAACTGGTGAATGGGGTGGTCAGGTCTGGGGTGGGTGAAGGTATTCCCTGTTTAGGGGGGTTCATTGGGAAATGTCGGTAGAAATACAATATGATGCAGATATACCTGAACTGATTAACATGGTTTAAATGACTATATATAATGTGAGGAGACGAGTATCCATTCACAGCCCTATTTTACATTGTGGAGATATAGTCTGGACTTAGTTGTCTAATTGAGAGGGATCTCTATTAGGAGAATAGAATACACACCTATCAGAGGCTTAGCCTACTGAGGTTTCCACAGAGACCCCCACTATAGACCGCACTTAGACTGTGAATGGATTCTCCACAGCCTGCAATGCCATTTCTATATATATTTATATGTTTGCTTTTGTTCTTCTGTTTCTTTTTACAGAGTTATTGTTATTACTTGCACCTTTATGTTTTAAGCCGGGGCGTAGGGGATGGTCGGGACCTCACTATTTGAGCCCTGTGCAACCTCTCCCCTACTTAGGATAAGAGTATCCCCCCTGGGAGATGTTGTTGCCCCCCGAGGACTAGATACCACGTACCTATAAATAGAACCTAGGTGTCAGGAGACTAGTAGACCAGACTGTGTGGACTGCACAGAGGAGACCAGAAACACATGTAAGTGAAATGATGGTGTTTATTAACAAGTGATAAGTAAAAGGAATATAAACCGTGCAAAACCAACACAACAACCCACTACAAACAACAATATATACAAGTAAATGGAGATACCGTAATCGTAAACAAAGCCAAGCCAAGGTCATACACAGGGAAGTCAGCAGATGGGTAAGGACGGGAAACTGAACAGGACAGGGAGAGGATGGATGGATGGGGTTCAGGGCAGGGATCCAAGGTAACCAGGAACAGAAGGGACAGGACTAGGAAGGCCTCAGGATAGGGATTGGATCAAATCAGGTAAGGACAAGGCAGATGCAGGCTCAAGGTCAAAATAACAGGCAGCAAGGTCAGAATGCAGGGAGAGAGATACCAAGGCAAGCCTATGAGGGCTTGCCGGGTATTTATAAGGCTGTGGTAATTGACCTCATGTCACAGCTGAGCGCAGTGTGAACTGTTTGCTCCACACTGCCAGAGTGCACCCGCTGGTTGACACCGGTACTACGGCCCAAGGATGCAACAGTGCCACCAGCAGGAAAGACCTCTTACTGCAGGTCCTAGGTGTTGGAAGACACCTGCTGATGGACACTGGTACTGCGATCCAAGAGACCGATAGCGCCACCAACGGGTAAACCCTCTCATGACAGTACCCCCCCTAAAGGAGCAGCCTCCGGACGCTCCAACAAGGTGCATTTGTCCAAAGTTCATGGCCTCCAACCGAACAGATGAGGGCACATCAGGCCGGGCATCCGGTACATCAAACTGGACGGTGGGTACGTCTGAGATGACAGTGGGCACATCCGAGCAGACGGCTGGCATGTCAGAGTCATTGAGCTGGGCAGCGGACAGGAACCACTTAAGCTGGGCAGCCGACAGGAACCACTTGAGCTGTGCAGCAGACAGGAACCACTTGAGCTGTGCAGCAGACAGGAACCACTTGAGCTGGGCAGCAGACAGGAACCACTTGAGCTGGGCAGCAGGCAGGAACCACTTGAGCTGGGCAGCAGACAGGAACCACTTGAGCTGGGCAGCAGACAGGAACCACTTGAGCTGGGCAGCAGACACCCGGACATCAGGCTGGAGGGCAGACACCCGGACATCAGGCTGGAGGGCAGACACCCGGACATCAGGCTGGAGGGCAGACACCCGGACATCAGGCTGGGAGGTAGGCATCGAGACATCAGACTGGGGAGCGGGCACAGACTGAAAAGCGGGCACCGGGACTTCAGGCTGGAAGGCAAGCTTTAAGACATCCGGCTGGAAGGCAGGCATATCAGACTGGATAGCGGGTGCATTAGACTGGAGAGCGGGTGCATCGGACTGGAAGGTGGGCACATCAGACTGGAAGGTGGGCACATCAGACTGGAAGGTGGGGACATCGAGCTGGAAGGCAGGGACATCAAGCTGGAAGGCAGGGACATCAAGCTGGAAGGCAGGGACATCAAGCTGGAAGGCAGGGACATCAAGCTGGAAGGCAGGCATCGGGACAACAGACTGGGAGGCAGGCATGAAGACATCAGACTGGGGAGCGGGCACAGACTGAAAAGCGGGCACCGGGACTTCAGGCTGGAAGGCAAGCTTCAAGACATCCGGCTGGAAGGCAGGCATATCAGACTGGATAGCGGGTGCATTAGACTGGAGAGCAGGTGCATCAGACTGGAAGGTGGGCACATCAGACTGGAAGGTGGGCACACCAGACTGGAAGGCAGGGACATCGAGCTGGAAGGCAGGGACATCAAGCTGGAAGGCAGGGACATCAAGCTGGAAGGCAGGGACATCAAGCCGGAAGGCAGGCATCGGGACAACAGACTGGGAGGCAGGCATGAAGACATCAGACTGGGGAGCGGGCACAGACTGAAAAGCGGGCACCGGGACTTCAGGCTGGAAGGCAAGCTTCAAGACATCTGGCTGGAAGGCAGGCATATCAGACTGGATAGCAGGTGCATTAGACTGGAGAGCGGCTGCATCAGACTGGAAGGAGAGCACATCAGACTGGGAGGTGGGCACACCAGACTGGAAGGCAGGGACATCAAGCTGGAAGGCAGGGACATCAAGCTGGAAGGCAGGCATCGGGACAACAGACTGGGAGGCAGGCACATCAGACTGTAAAGTGGGAGCAGGTTGGGTTACTGGCAAGATGGTGTGGGTCGGGAAGAATTTTTGTTTCTTTTTTGGTTTAGCCCGTGCAGTTTTGTATGTAGGTGCAGGGCTGTAAGAAAAGAAAGTAGCTGGGCAGAAGGAAGACCAAGGAACTGTAGCTAGAGAAGGGTTTTGTGGGACTGTTACAGGTGGAGAAGAGACAGGTGGATTGAAGGCAGGATAGGTGCGACACTTGGAGACTGCGTGGTAGTATTTGGTAGGGAGCTGATTAAACTGGGTTGTAGCTGAGGTTGCCATAGGTGACGGGGAGATAGATCTTTTGGAAGGCAGATGATTAATGGCAGGGCTGGAATATTGTGGCTTAGCTAAAGACAGGAGATCTGACCATGCCTGCAGCAAAGGTTGAACAAACGCTGATTCACACACAGCCTGACTAACCAGAGATTGTACTGAATAAATGCAATCGGATAACACCTGCTGGGAACAAGCGGAATAATGTTCATCAAAGAAAGCCGGATCATCCTCTAACAACCATACCAGGGATTCAACCTGGTCACAACTGAAAGGAGGGGAGAAATCGTCACTACCTTCGGGAATGCATGACAAGGCTGACTTTGTACATAATTGGATCAAAGGCTGAACATCCTCAAATAACGCATGACCTTGATCTACAAGTAAATGGGCTGTTTGTATCGTTTCCAGCAGTTGGTCACGGGTCCAATCTTTAAGAGTCTGACAACAATATTCATTATCCTCTGCCGCCAACAGAGAATAATAGACAATTTCATCAAAGTCCATTTTGCGCGCCCACCGTAACAGGACGGTTTCTCAGTGCAGCCACGTCTGGTCAGGGGTGGCCTTGGTATACTGTCAGGAGACTAGTAGACCAGACTGTGTGGACTGCACAGAGGAGACCAGAAACACATGTAAGTGAAATGATGGTGTTTATTAACAAGTGATAAGTAAAAGGAATATAAACCGTGCAAAACCAACACAACAACCCACTACAAACAACAATATATACAAGTAAATGGAGATACCGTAATCGTAAACAAAGCCAAGCCAAGGTCATACACAGGGAAGTCAGCAGATGGGTAAGGATGGGAAACTGAACAGGACAGGGAGAGGATGGATGGATGGGGTTCAGGGCAGGGATCCAAGGTAACCAGGAACAGAAGGGACAGGACTAGGAAGGCCTCAGGATAGGGATTGGATCAGATCAGGTCAGGACAAGGCAGATGCAGGCTCAAGGTCAGAATGCAGGGAGAGAGATACCAAGGCAAGCCTATGAGGGCTTGCCGGGTATTTATAAGTCTGTGGTAATTGACCTCATGTCACAGCTGAGCGCAGTGTGAGCTGTTTGCTCCACACTGCCAGAGTGCACCCGCTGGTTGACACCGGTACTACGGCCCAAGGATGCAACAGTGCCACCAGCAGGAAAGACCTCTTACTGCAGGTCCTAGGTGTTGGAAGACACCTGCTGATGGACACTGGTACTGCGATCCAAGAGACCGATAGCGCCACCAACGGGTAAACCCTCTCATGACACTAGGGCTATAGACCCTACTTTCTCTAGCTTCTTTCCCCAATCTCTACTTAACCCTCAGCTACACTCTATTCTTTAACTTTTCTCCTTACCCTCTCGCTCTCTACCTCTCTCTTAGTACTTCCTTCCCTACCCTACTTCCCTACCCATCTTTCCCTCCCCCACACCATGGCAATGGACAGCATTATGGTGATGTCACTTAATGCAAAGGGCCTAAATACACCTGAGAAAAGACGTATGCTGTTAACTGACCTAAAACGGTCCCATACAGATATTGCTTTTATCCAATAGACCCACTTTAAAAAAGACAAGATCCCCTTCCTCCAAAATAGATTCTTCCCCCTTCCTTATCATTCCACTAACCCGACAGCCATGTCGAAAGGGTTTTTTATATTGTTGTCAAACAAATTCCCCTGGAAACATCAGGACTCTATTATAGACCAGGCGGGACGTTACATCTTTCTTAAGGGACTACTAGGAGAAAACCAAGTAACCTTGGCAACTGTCTATGCCCCTAATGACCACCAAGATACATTTCTTAAAGGAATACTAGACAAACTCCTAGAATTTAAAGAGGGACAATTAATCTTTGGAGGAGACTTCAATGCACCTCTAATCCCAACATCGGACACTTCCTCGGGCTCCTCATCTATCCCAACAGGCCTCCTGAAAAGAATAGCTAAATCACTACACAGAGCCCAACTAATAGATGTGTGGCATCTACAGCATTTGGGCAAACGTGATTACACATTCTATTCTACCCCCCACAAAATTTACACCAGAATAGACAATATTTTGATCCCCTATGCCCAACTACACGCGGCCTTAAACTCATCGATAGGAAATATAACATGGTCCGACCACGCACCAATTTTCCTGACATACACGCTATTAGAGACATTGTCACCTAAACAACGCTTCTGGCATCTTAATGAAAGTCTATTACAAACCCCTGAAGTATTGGCAGACATGATAAAAGAATTACATTTTTACTTCCAAACAAACGACCAGCCGGACTGTGACCCGGGTAATTTATGGGACACGTATAAGGTGGTCATTAGAGAGACATTAAGCACGGTTCATGTATTAAACGTGAACGCAATGAACAACTCTCCCGGCTACTACAGACGTTAGTTAACACGGAAGCAAGCTATAAACATGCTCCCTCACACACTTCTGAGACCGAACTCGCGCTCTTACGTAAATAGATTGCATATTTACTTCACTATAAAGCTAAAGCGGCTATACAAATATGCCGCAAGTCCAGTTATGAATCAAGGGACAAATGTGGGAAACTGCTGGCTAGGTTGGTCAGAGACCATAAAGGAATGTAAGTGGGGGTATGGCGCTCCCTTGTGGGGGGTATACGTGATAAAATATATGTGATACAATAAGTGCTGATGAAGATTAAAATGAATTAATAATAGTATGTGACATACACAAAGGGTGACGTGTGCAATACCTCATATTAGATTACCCCAAAACATATAGGAAAAGTGAACCAAAAAACATATGGAAAAACCCTTATATATATTGCATACACATGTAAGGTAGTAGCAAAAAGTGACCACTAGGTGCTGCTGCTATATAATCTATGCAGCTAATGTATTGAGTACAGCGTGTTGTAAAAGTGAATGA
This sequence comes from Lithobates clamitans, assembly GCA_037952925.1. Classification (NCBI taxonomy): domain Eukaryota; kingdom Metazoa; phylum Chordata; class Amphibia; order Anura; family Ranidae; genus Lithobates; species Lithobates clamitans. Next base: position 607,085 of record JBBGZY010000685.1, read on the forward strand.
CAAATGCAATCAAATCTAAAAAATAAACTAAACCGGAAAATTATATAGAAAACAACAGAAGACCAAATCGCAAATAGTCTGTTCAAAAAGTGGTATGTCCCAATTTGTACATATCAGGAAGAAAACTTTTCAAGAGCTTTGGTGACTGTAGTGCCCACAAGGTGAATATCCGTGCCTTCTGTGCTCCCCTTTTGGCTCCCCACTCACCAGCTCACAGTACCCCAGCAGGGGTGACAGACACTTTAAGATCCCAATGCCTTCCTCTTGGTCGGTATCCCGTGGTTGCTGAGAAATGATATCCTCTCTCCCGGGAGTTCCAGGTTACCGCTTCATACCACATCCAAGAAGGGGATCATCAGAGAAATCCTCATAAGAAAAGATGCCACCTCATAGTGTAGTATGATTAAAATCTTTAATAAAATAGTGCTCCCCAAAAGGGAAAAAAATGATAAAATCCACACAACACTACACTATGGGTGAAGCCGAAAGCCAGGAAGTACTTTCCAGCAGCGTGCGGTCCGGCTGCGTTCCAAGCTCTCTCGCTCCGTACCCAGAAATTACGTAAGTGCGTAGCCCCGCCTTACGCGTTTCGTCATCGATGGGGATCACAGAAGTCACGGATATTCACCTTGTGGGCACTACAGTCACCAAAGCTCTTGAAAAGTTTTCTTCCTGATGTGTACAAATTGGGACATACCACTTTTTGAACAGACTATTTGCGATTTGGTCTTCTGTTGTTTTCTATATAATTTTCCGGTTTAGTTTATTTTTTAGATTTGATTGCATTTGTCATTCACTTTTACAACACGCTGTACTCAATACATTAGCTGCATAGATTATATAGCAGCAGCACCTAGTAGTCACTTTTTGCCACTACCTTACATGTGTATGCAATATATATAAGGGTTTTTCCATATGTTTTTTGGTTCACTTTTCCTATATGTTTTGGGGTAATCTAATATGAGGTATTGCACACGTCACCCTTTGTGTATGTCACATACTATTATTAATTCATTTTAATCTTCATCAGCACTTATTGTATCACATATATTTTATCACGTATACCCCCACAAGGGAGCGCCATACCCCCACTTACATTCCTTTATACATGTTAGTCCTCTTCGAGGGCTTAACTAGGAGAGGCAGCACACCTTGGAATCTCTCTTTTGGCTATTTCCTCCCTTTTCTCCCTCTTCCTTCCTCTATCACCTTTGGGGTCCACAACCCCTGAATCTTCTCTCTCTGTATTCCTCCCTCTTCTTCCCCCCCCCCCTTTTCTCTCTCCTTTGTCATCTGTCCTAAGCGCAGAGATTTTGTGGCTTTGGTCAGAGACCATAAACTCTCCACGTATAGCCATCAAATTGTCACAACCAGAGGCCAAAAGGTAGTTCTTCCCACACAAATTGCAAAGGAGTTTAAAGAGTTCTACTCCCACCTATACAACCTGCCACATATATCGCCACCTCAAATAGACATAGAGTAATACCTCACAGCCTCTCAACTCCCTTCTCTTTTCCCCAAAATCCGGGAAGATTTAGAGTCCCCAATAACACTAATAGAACTCCAACAAGCCGTAGGCACGATGAAACTGGGGAAAGCCCCTGGCCCTAATGGCTATACTTTACAATATTATCAGACACTCCTCCTGATATTATGTCCCCAAATAGTCAAGCTATTCAATGCCCAGACATCAATTTTACCAGGGACACCCTGCGAGCACACATCTCTGTCATACACAAAGAAGGGAAATATCCCTCTTCATGTGGTAGCTACAGGCCCATATCCCTGCTAAATGTTGATCCTAAGTTATTCACTAAGATCCTGGCTACCCGAATGGCACAACACCTCCAGAAACTGATTGACCTTGATGAGGTTGGCTTTATTCCCACCAGAGAGGCAAGGGACAACATGACTAAGGTCCTGAATCTTTTACATGTAGCACAGTCCACAAAAACCCCATGTGTCTTTTTGAACACTGACACCGAAAAGACATTTGACGGGGTTAACTGGACGTTTATGTTCTCAGTGCTCCGCCATGTTGGTCTGGGGAGACGATGCTCGGTTGGATAGCCGGGATTTACTCAAACCCAACTGCGCAAGTAAAAGCGAACGGAGTCCTCTCGGACCCTATCCAGATACGGAATGGAACGAGACAGGGATGCCCATTATGTTTGCCCTTTCCCTGGAACCATTTCTGTCCACAATTAGATCGAACCCAGATATTCAGGGACTAAAAATAGGAGACATCCAACATAAAATCTCTGCCTATGCAGATGATCTGCTCTTCTCACTGACAAATCCGACAATATCTTTACCCAACCTCCTTAGAGAATTCGACAAATATGGTGCACTTTCCAACTTAAAAACTTACGGTGCACTTTCCAACTTCTCCAAATCAGAAACACTAGGCATAGCCCTACCACCATACATACTGTCGACTGTACAATCCAACTTCCGCTTTAAATGGATGACAGCCGCATTGAAATATCTCGGCACATATATCCCCCCTGACCTTTCCCGTATATATGAACTCAATTACCCACCATTACTAACTAAGACAAGAACTTTTAGAAAAATGGAATACAGGCCTACATTCATGGTTTGGGAGATGCAATCTAATAAAAATGAGCATACTACCAAAATATCTTTATCTATTTCAAGCTCTGCCAGTTAAAATACCCCCTTCGTATTTCAAAGACGTTCAAGCCTTATTTACCTGCTTTATCTGGGCGCAGAAAAAACCCTGCATACCCTGCACTCAATTATCCCTCCCAAAACAGTTTGGAGGCCTAGCACTGCAGGATACCTGGAAATATTACCAAGCAATACATTTAGGAAGGGTACTTGATTGGAGACGCCACTCTAACTTAAAACTTTGGGCTCAAATAGAACAAAACCAAACCAATATCCCTCTGAAAGGAGCATTATGGTCCTATGACTCAATACCCCCGGAACTAAAATCTCACCCTCTGATAGGAAACACACTGCGGCAATGCTCACAAGCTACCTTCTCTACGACTGACAACCAAAGAATCACCACTGACACCAATTCTCGGACATCCTTATTTCCCTCCGGGATTGTCGCAAACATTTAAAACATTACGACACACCAACTGCAAACAAACTTCCAAGTTTGTTATTGGGGGAAGATGGCCCACCATCCGGGAGCTGGGAGACCCCATGGGGCCCTTCTGGCTCCAGTTCTGGTGTGCAGCACAAATATACCACTTCCTACATTCAATACCCAACCCCCAGAAATGTAACCGACAGTTGACTACCTTTGAGGAATATTGTTCTGGAGTCGACCCACTGCCTCGGGTCCTTTCCAAGACATACAAACTTCTTAATACCCCTCCAGAACAACCACAACTTCCCTGTCCAATAAAATGGGAAACAGACCTTCAATGCACCTTTACACCATCACAAAAACAATCTTTCTTTCAAAAACATTCTTCCTCAAATCATCACTGTGCACCAAAATTCAAGAGACAAACTTCAAAATACTGACAAGATGGTATTTGATGCCTAGTCGGCTACACGCCATTTTTCCTGATACGTCAGCTTACTGCTGGATATGCCAAACAGATATAGGGACACTCCTACATGTCTTCTGGGACTGCCCTAAATTAACAGTTTTGGACAGTTGTCCGCACCATTTCACAAAAATTCAGACTTTCAGATCCCCAATGACCTGGCATTCTTCCTACTACATGTATCAAAAATACCTATTAGAGTCTATAAAAAATCCATCCTGCACCATCTACTAAATTCAGCTAAATCCTGCATCCCCTTGTTTTGGAAACAACAAAGCCCACCGTCCGCTGCGACTTGGCTGCGGAAAGTGGAAGATATTAGCAAAATGGAAGATTTGATTCTTACATCACAAAACAGACAAGAGGTTTACACAAAGACCTGGAGTCTATGGAATATGTTCATACTCTTGGCTCTAACCCTGAGCCATAGCTATACCTACCCCCCAACCCCCTACCTTCCCGCCCCCCCCCCAATAATCCCCATCCTTCCTCTCCTCTCCCCCTTCTTAACCAGTACTTTCTTCCCCCTTCTACCTACTCTAGCTTTACACCCCTCCTTTCCCTTTATTTTGTTTCCTCTTTTTTGTTAAAAGAAAATTGGAAAACAAGAATAGGTAGCCCTATTACTTTGCTGAGGACAATACACAAGTTTCATAGAATATAAGAGAACTTCATAATAGAAAACAGACCGAGATGATAGATGAGAGAACGTAAGCTTATGTAATTGTATCCTCATCTGGCGGAAGATGTTGACTTGAGGCTGCGACCTCGTCTGTTTACATGTTGTTACTGTTTTACTTGGGCTACGCCCTTTCTTGAAGTTTAATAAACATCTATATTTGAAAAAAAGAAAATAGTCTATACGACTGTAGTACTGATGTGCATGAGAGAAGTGGGTGCATGATGTGCATGAGAGAAGTGAGTATAATTGCGTGATGTAGGGTACAATATCCTCCACACATCAATTAGATGAAGATTATAGATAGCACGCTTTAGGGCCTGGAGTTTAGAGAAAGATAGTGAGGTTAAGGAATCGAGGAGTGGGTCTAATGGGGTAATCAACTCCCCACTAAGGATGAGCTTACCCTCCATGAAACCAGCTAAAATCTTAAGGCATTGCAAAGCTGATGGGATTGGGTTAACGTTTGGCAGGTAAATGTTAGCAACAATAAAAAATTTACAAAAACATACCTTCCCTGTTGAGTGGACATATGGTCAAGTATTTATATAGGAAGCTATTTGTGGAAAGCAACAGAGACTCCTCTGGTCTTCTGTGAAGGATGGGTACTATGGATCCACCTGTTGTATCTGTTGGAGCAGGAGGGAGTAGAGTCAGATTGGAAGTGAGCCTCTTGCAGTAGGAGCACCTGGACCTGATGTTTATGCATTTGATAAAAGGATTTGTCCTCGTTTGAAGGCAATATTGAGACCATTCACATTGTATGAGCAAAATTTTAACCAGGGGGTTGAGAGCTCACCGTATGGACCATGGAGGAGTGTAAGGGGAAGTAGAATAGAGAGAAAGGAGAAATGGGAAAAAGGAGAGGAAAGGAGGATGGAAAGGGGGGGGGATAGGGAAGTAGAGAAGGCAGGGAGAAACACAGAAGGAAGGAAATAAAATTAACGAGAGGACACTCGGGGAAAGGTGTCTGGAAAAACTAAAGTGCTCGCAGAAGCGAGGCACTACGTGAAATATCACGTTTGTGGCACAAACCGTGACAATTCTTTTTTGTTTACAAACATTTTTTTTTATTAAAGTAAATAAAATATACATTCTTGAGACAATATACAACAGAAAATTGATGTCACAAGGATATTCTTGAACACAAAAATAAAGAACAATTTAGAAGCATTCAGAAGAGTCATTAGAAAATATGGATCAATCACTGTCAAAAATTTCAAATATATAAAAAATTGGGGGGTATACCCGAGGGAATTTTTCGTACAAAACATGGCAACTTAAACTGGTAATATATCATTTTAGGATAACAGAATATACATATGAGTTCTCCAAGCGTCTCACTTATGATCAAACAGGTGCATTTTATCCTGTAGGGTATACAAAATCCTCTCCATTAGCAGCACAGCATCAATCCTAGTATGAAGGAAAGGTGACTTCATACTAGGATTGATGCTGTGCTGCTAATGGAGAGGTACCCCCAAAAAATCTGTTTGAAGGTACCCAGGAGCTGGCATCCCCGGAAACAAAGTCCAGATGTTCCTGGGAATATGGCTTTGAGTCTGGAGGGGGTCTATTACCATCTGGTCAATACCTTATAGGCCGTTTCTCTGACTGCTAGGGACTTTGTACATTTGCGTAGGTTATCCAGCATTATATCCCAATCCTCCGGAGCAAACTGTGCATCACAATCAGTTTCCCAATTATTCCTATATGGAAGCTCACTAGAGAAATAGGAAGCTAATGCAGTTTTATAGAGAACTGACATAAGGCCTTTGCCTCTGGGAGAGTCACGGCAGATTTGTTTAACCACCTCAATACAGGGCACTTAAACCCCCTTCCTGCCCAGACCAATTTTCAGCTTTCGGTGCTCTTACACTTTGAATGACTATTACTCAGTCATGCAACACTGTACCCAAATGAAATTTGTGTCCTTTTTCTCACACAAATAGAGCTTTCTTTTGGTGGTATTTAATCACTAATGGGTTTTTTATTTTTTGTGCTATAAATAAAAAAAGACCGTAAATTTTGTGAAAATTGCCTTTTTCTTTGTTTTTGTCATAAAATTTAGCAAATTAGTAATTTTTCTTCATAAATTTTGGCCACAATTTATACTGCTATATATCTTTGGTAAAAATAACCCAAATTAGTGTATATTATTTGGTCTTTGTGAAAGTTATAGAGTCTACAAACTATGGTGCCAATCACTGAAAATTGAAAACATCTGATCAGGCCTTCAGTACATCAGGTGAATCTCATTTCTTGAGGTACTAACAAGTCAGAAAAGTACAAATACCCCCCAAATTACCCCTTTTTAGAAAGTAGACATTCCAAGGTATTAAGTAAGTAGCATGGTTAGTTTTTTTAAGGTGTAATTTTTTCCCACAATTCTTTGCAAAAGGAAGATTTTTTTTTTTTTTTTTTTTTTTTTTTTCAAAATGTTCATATTAACTGGTTATTTCTCTCACAGAGCATATGCATACAACAAATTACACCCCAAAATACATTCTGCTACTCTTACCGAGTATGGGGATACCACATGTGTGGGACTTTTACACAGCCTGGCCACATACAAAGGCCCAACATTGAAGTCGCACCATCAGGCGATCTACGAGCATAAATTGCACATCTCATTTCTCAACCACCTATTACACTTTTGAAGGCCCTGGAGCACCAGGACAAAGGAATTGCCCACAAAATGACCCCATTTTGGAAAGCAAACACCCCAACGTATAATCTATGAGGCATAATGAGTCTTTTGAACGGTTATTTTTTTTCCAGAAGTTTTTGGAAAATGTGGAAAAAAAATAAAAACGCATTTTTTTTTACACAAAGTTGTCCATTTATAAGATATTTCCAACACATAGCAAATACATAGCAAAAATGACACCCCAAAATACATTCTGCTACTCCTCCTGAGTATGGCGATACCACATGTGTGGGACTTTTACACAGCCTGGCCACATACAAAGGCCCAACATTGAAGTCGCACCATCAGGCGATCTACGAGCATAAATTGCACATCTCATTTCTCAACCACCTATTACACTTTTGAAGGCCCTGGAGCACCAGGACAAAGGAATTGCCCACAAAATGACCCCATTTTGGAAAGCAAACACCCCAACGTATAATCTATGAGGCATAATGAGTCTTTTGAACGGTTATTTTTTTTCCAGAAGTTTTTGGAAAATGTGGAAAAAAAATAAAAACGCATTTTTTTTACACAAAGTTGTCCATTTATAAGATATTTCCAACACATAGCAAATACATAGCAAAAATGACACCCCAAAATACATTCTGCTACCCCTCCTGAGTATGGCGATACCACATGTGTGGGACTTTTACACAGCCTGGCCACATACAAAGGCCCAACATTGAAGTAGCACCATCAGGCGATCTACGAGCATAAATTGCACATCTCATTTCTCAACCACCTATTACACTTTTGAAGGCCCTGGAGCACCAGGACAAAGGAATTGCCCACAAAATGACCCCATTTTGGAAAGCAAACACCCCAACGTATAATCTATGAGGCATAATGAGTCTTTTGAACGGTTATTTTTTTTCCAGAAGTTTTTGGAAAATGTGGAAAAAAAATAAAAACGCATTTTTTTTACACAAAGTTGTCCATTTATAAGATATTTCCAACACATAGCAAATACATAGCAAAAATGACACCCCAAAATACATTCTGCTACTCCTCCTGAGTATGGCGATACCACATGTGTGGGACTTTTACACAGCCTGGCCACATACAAAGGCCCAACATTGAAGTAGCACCATCAGGCGAACTATGAGCATAAATTGAACATCTCATTTCTCAACCACCTATTACACTTTTGAAGGCCCTGGAGCACCAGGACAAAGGAATTGCCCACAAAATGACCCCATTTTGGAAAGCAAACACCCCAACGTATAATCTATGAGGCATAATGAGTCTTTTTTTGAGAAACAGAGGGGGGTTGGGGAGCGCTAGATAATGGACAAAAAGATAAAAAAGTGGGTACATATATATCAAAAGAGATAAAATTCAAATATAAAAATATAAATCAACCTGCCCATGTATATAAACTTAAGTGAACAAAATTCATAAACCTGAATATCAGTGAACAATAATAATTGTGCAATCGTGACATGTGACGTCAAAAAGTTATAAAATAATTATATCAGATATGAATAAGCATCAATAACAAAGTCCATCCAAAAATTGGTGTAAAATCCTGATGTAAATCTTCATAACAAAAACGTGAGCAGCAAAATCCCTTCACCATCACTGAACAAAATACACCAATGTGCTCATGGAAATGGATGTCCGCTTACCAGATGAAGTTGACCAATTTAATTAAAAAAAGGTCAAATAGGCTTTAGCAAGATATTGCTTGCTGCAAGTGAAATATACCAGACTCTTGTCCTCACATCACAGGGTCTCACGCATGGGATATAAAATAGATGGAGAGGAACCAAATATAGTGTAATACCATTTATTGAGAATAAAAGAAAAACAGAACATAGCCAAATGGCTACTCACATAGAAAGTGCCATCGCCCGGCACTGAGGCTGGAAAGCGTGTCTAGGAACGAAAAATCCGATCTGTGGGAGAGATTTCCCAAATAATCACGGCAGCGGCGTGCGTTCCACCCTCGACGGACAGACGAACCACGGAGGCCGGAAGTGATGTAATTGCGTGACCAAGTACCGGTACTTGGTCACGCAATTACATCACTTCCGGCCTCCGTGGTTCGTCTGTCCGTCGAGGGTGGAACGCACGCCGCTGCCGTGATTATTTGGGAAATCTCTCCCACAGATCGGATTTTTCGTTCCTAGACACGCTTTCCAGCCTCAGTGCCGGGCGATGGCACTTTCTATGTGAGTAGCCATTTGGCTATGTTCTGTTTTTCTTTTATTCTCAATAAATGGTATTACACTATATTTGGTTCCTCTCCATCTATTTTATATCCCATGCGTGAGACCCTGTGATGTGAGGACAAGAGTCTGGTATATTTCACTTGCAGCAAGCAATATCTTGCTAAAGCCTATTTGACCTTTTTTTAATTAAATTGGTCAACTTCATCTGGTAAGCGGACATCCATTTCCATGAGCACATTGGTGTATTTTGTTCAGTGATGGTGAAGGGATTTTGCTGCTCACGTTTTTGTTATGAAGATTTACATCAGGATTTTACACCAATTTTTGGATGGACTTTGTTATTGATGCTTATTCATATCTGATATAATTATTTTATAACTTTTTGACGTCACATGTCACGATTGCACAATTATTATTGTTCACTGATATTCAGGTTTATGAATTTTGTTCACTTAAGTTTATATACATGGGCAGGTTGATTTATATTTTTATATTTGAATTTTATCTCTTTTGATATATATGTACCCACTTTTTTATCTTTTTGTCCATTATCTAGCGCTCCCCAACCCCCCTCTGTTTCACATTTATGCATTTATGGAATTTTTTCCATTTTTTGCTTAGGGTGTAGCTGCTTCACTTAGGTTTCTTACTTCATTTGGCGCGGAATTATTTATTATTTTCACTATAATGAGTCTTTTGAACGGTTATTTTTTTTCCAGAAGTTTTTGGAAAATGTGGAAAAAAAATAAAAACGCATTTTTTTTACACAAAGTTGTCCATTTATAAGATATTTCCAACACATAGCAAAAATGACACCCCAAAATACATTCTGCTACTCCCCCTGAGTATGGGGATACCACATGTGTGAGACTTTTACACAGCTTGGCCACATACAGTGGCCCAACATCCAAGTAGCACCATCAGGCGTTCTAGGAGAATACATTACATAGATAATTTCCTGGCAACCTATCATTTTTGAAGGCCCTTCATATTTCTAACACATAGCATGTACATACCAAGAATTACAATCCAAAATAAATTCTATTGCGGAAAGGATAAAAAAAAAGTATTACCTGTGCTTTTAGTAGTGTCCACAGAAGAGAGCACTGGTCCAGGCAGCAGTCAGGGATGTGCTTAGCGACAGCAATAACTATCCAGGCAGCAGGCAGGAATATTGTCTATAGTCGGCACAGCACAGTCCATAGGAATTGTCCAGGCAGAGACAGCCAGCACAGCCATAATATTGGTCCTGGTACACTATTACCTGCAGACACACATTATTGTACCGCTCTCCAGCCCTTCATAAACATACTGCCTTTTGCTACAGCGAATTATTTTCATAGTCCAGGTAGCAGGCAGATGTGTGGTCCGTTCATGCGGCAGGCAAAGGCATGATGGCAGTAAGTCAGCAGAAGGCTGAGGGCCGCAATTGGGTAAGACCTGTGCACAGGGGCACAGGGGTAGAGGCTTCGACCCACCCAAATCTCTATGAAGCCTCCGGACTCCAGACCCTAATCCGGAAATTACAAAACCGGGAGAAAACAAAAAAAATTGTTATCTCCATCCGGAAAAACTATTCTGGAGCCCCTCACATATGTGAGACCCCTGTGTACTATAGTAGCAGGGCAACAGATCAGTCCAAGCGGTAGGCAAAAGCATAGTCCATAAAACAAGCCAGGGTCAGTTAACGTGCAAGCAGTCCAAGCGGTAGGCAGAAGAGTAGTCACAAAACAGGCCAGGGTCAGTTCACGAGCAAGCAGTCCAAACGGTGGGCAGAGGCATAGTCAAAACAGGCCAGGGTCAGTTCATGTGGAAGCAGTCCAAACGGTAGGCAGAGGCATAGTCAAAAAGCAGGCCAGGGTCAGTTCACATTGAAGGCAGTGGCATGGTTATTTGGGGAAGCATGGAAAATGATCAGCGAAAATGGGGAAAATATGGGCTAATAACTTGGGGATGTATGATACAGTTCGAAGCATTCACCAATGCAAAGGCCAGGTTGGGAGGGACACCGGGGACAATGGAAGCTGGTATCTTTTCGAAAACCTCTTCTGCTGCACACACGACATTTTTTTTGCCGTCTTCGGCCTTCTTCCGATGGTGGAATGTTGTACGGGAAGTGCCATTCATGAAGTCGGCTAACAGCATCAGAACGAGGTAATTCTGGGAGGGGTCTTTGTGGATAGATGAGGGACGTGACTACTTCTTCTATGAATTTTAGGAAGGAGGCGGGGCTTTCTGTGGATTTTGTGTAGATTACGTAGGAATTGTAAATGGCCAAATGAATTAGATACATTGCTACCTTCTTATACCAGAATCGGGACCTCCTTATTGACAAATAGGGCTGAATCATTTGGTCATTGAAATCCACCCCCCCCATGTAGAGATTATAGTCTTGGACACATGTCGGTTTTTCAATGGGACCTCATCTTCGCTGAACTACAACTGCAGTGTCATCATGAATGGTGGACATCATGTGCACATCCCTCTTATCCTTCCACCTCAAGGCCAGCACTTCATTACATCTCAGTGTTGCTCTTTCCCCCTTTTTCAGCCTTTTGTTCACAATGGATTGTGGGAAGCCCTTCCTATTTTTTCTTGAAGTTCCGCAGGCCAGGGTTTTTTCAATATATAGGTGTCTGAAAAGGGGCAGGCTGGTATAAAAGTTGTCCAGGTATATATGATAGCCTTTTTTTAGAAGTGGGTAAGCCAGATCCCATACGATTTTTCCATTTGTGCCCATGTAGGCTGGGCACTCAGGGGGCTGGAGCTGGGAATCTCTTCCCTCATATATGCGGAATGCATATAGATATCCCGTGGCTCTCTCACACAGCTTGTAAAATTTGACTCCATATTTGGCCTTTTTGCTAGGAATATACTGTTTTATTCCTAGCCGGCCTGAAAATGGTACCAGGGACTCATCCACACATATATTCTTCTCGGGGACATAAAGTTCTGCAAATCGTTGGGAAAATGAATTTATTAGTGGGCGAATCTTGTATAGCTTATCTGAATTTGGATGATTGTTGGGAGGGCACTGGGTGTTGTCGTTAAAATGAAAGAATCTCATAATCATCTCATATCGGGACCTGGACATAGCGGCAGAATACATGGCCATATGGTGGATGGGGTGGGTGGACCAATAGGTATGTCCTTCATTTTTTTTTGTAAGCCCCATATTTAGGGTGAGGCCCAAAAACAATTTGAACTCCTCAATATTCAAATCTCTCCACTCAAACGGACGGGCATAAGATGATTGGGGGTTGCTGGCAATATACTGCTGGGCATACAGATTTGTCTGGTCCACAATGAACTGCAGCAAAGTGTCGGGCAAAAACAGGTGAAAAAAATTGATCTCTGTAAAATTTTGGGTGTTGGCCTGCACACCTGGCTGTGCTGTGAAAGGGGGAATATTTGGTGATCCCGAGTTGGAAGGCAGCCATGTTGGGTTGGCAAGACCATCTGGCATATAGGTAGCGGCCCTGGCTCTTGGGGGACGTGACACTCCAGTAGTTGGGGGAGTTGAATTTCCTGTGCTGGAACTCGGGTGTGATGTGGCAGCACTGGTACTGGGCATTTGTGCGCGGGGCCCATCTCTGGTGGCAGCACTGGTACTGGGCCTTTGTTCCTGGGGCCTATTGCTGGCGGCAGCACTGGTACTGGGCACATCTTCCTGGGGCCTATTTCTGGCGGCAGAGCTGGTACTGGGAATATAATCCCGGTTGCTGGCGGCTTCCTGGGTTCCAGAGTGTCGTGCCCTTTTAGAAGGGACCCATTCTTCATCCGAACCATTGCTACTCTCGATCGGCTCAAATGCCGAACTTGTTTCGGAATCAGAATGGGACTCTGATGAGAGCTCCCCGGTGCTCTCATCAGTCATAGAGAGGATCTGGAATGCCTCCTCACTTGTATATCCTCTTTTGGACATGGCTGTGTGGCGGGTAGCTGTGCGACGGGTGACAGATGGGTGACAGATGGGTGGCAGGTGACGGTCACTGATGGGCTGTGCGATGGGTGGCAGGTGACGTTCACTGAGCGGTGATGGTGTGATGGGCGATGGTCACAGATAGTTGACAGGCGACGGTCACTGATGGGTAACAGGTGCACCGCTGATGGTCACTGATGGGTGACAGGGCACAGTCACTGATGGGTGACGGGTGAGAGGGCCCGGTCACTGATGGGTGACAGGCCACGGACGGTGACAGGTGATAGTCACAGATTGTTGACAGGCGACGGTCACTGATGGGTGACGGGTGCACCGCTAATGGTCACTGGTGGGTGACGGGTGACAGGGCACGGTCACTGGTGGGTGACGGGTGACAGGGCAGGTCACTGATGGGTGACGGGTGACAGGGCAGGTCACTGATGGGTGACGGGTGACAGGGCAGGTCACTGATGGGTGACGGGTGACAGGGCACGGTCACTGGTGGGTGACAGGGCACCGCTGATGGTCACTAATGGCAGTCTCTATGTGACAGGTGCACTTTTTATGGGGTGACTGTTGGGTGACAGATGACAATTGAGGGGGGCGATGGGACAGAAGTGGTGTTGGTGCAGACACTACAAATACAAAGATCTGTAACTCACTGCTCCTGGCTCTTCTCTCCTCACACTGGAAACGGTGTGTGAGGAGAGAAGGGCTAGTAACAGCTAGTGACAGTTCTTTGTTTACACTTAGTGATCGGCTGTGAATGGATCACAGCCGATCACATGGTACACAGTACTGGCCAATGGCTGTAAACTGTCGTCGGTGACGAGCAGTGTTCCCGGGGAACACGCCGCCACCGACGTGCACGCGCAGCGTGCTCACGATCGCGCGCATGCGCCGTGCAATGCGGGATGTACCATTAGTGATCAGCCGTGACTTCATCACGGCCGATCACGTGGTAAACAGCCATGCCCAGTGGCTGTTCACCCCTGTCGGTGACGAGCGGTGTCTCGGTGACACGCCGCCACCGACAGTACAGGGCTGCGCGCTCACGATCGCGCGCATGCCCTGTTTAAACGGTGGACGTCATATGACGCCCACTCAGAACAATAGGCTTACCGCCCGGCCGTCATATGACAGTGGGCGGTAGGCTACTGGTTAAAGAATGTAGGTGGGGGGCGTGGCCAGCACTTGGGATGTGAGGACGTGCTCAGCCTGAGCTCCGTCCGTACCGCACACATCCTGACCAGATCCTGCTATCCAGGCTGGCATCCGAGGGTCCCATCTGCCCCCACAGCACCCAGGGAGCATAGTGACCATCGGGGGATGGTCAAATACGGATCACCGATAGAGGAGGCCCCGGGATTCGAGCCGCCGTTACTGCCATGCAGGCCGCAGCAAAATGGCGCCGATCAGCATGAGGGGATCACACAGCGACAAGCAGCCTCCACATCTACACCTTGGAAGCAGCTCAAGGGTAAGGGTGAGTCACAGAGATTCCCCCCTACCTTAAGCCCAGAAGACCCTCTCTTGTTCTCCCCTGCGGAGAGACATGATCCTCAATCCCCCAGAGCAGACAGGGATGATGCATGCCCTGCAGAGCCATCCCTAGCCCAGATTATGGCAGCCATCCAGCACAGCCATGCATCTCTCACCTCACAAATGGACACTATCAAGACCGAATTATCCTTTTTGAAACAGGATGTCCACAATATCCACCATAGAGTGACTAATGCTGAACAACGTATTAGTGACATGGAGGATGAAACACGTCCCTTACAGGGCTCTATGAGGGAACTGCGGCAGGCTCATGAGTACACTACAGATAAGATCACTGATATGGAAGACCGCTTAAGGAGAAACAACCTGCGCTTTTTGGGGTTCCCAGAGGGTGCTGAGGGCAAAACATCAGAAACATTCATGGAAAGATGGCTGCTGAATGAGTTTGGGGCCACCACCTTTTCACCAATGTTCACCATAGAAAGGGCACACAGAATCCCCATGGGCCCTCTGCCACCTGGGTCCCCACCACGTGCCATGATTATAAAGCTGCTCCACTTCCGAGACAGTGAGGCTATTCTTAGAGTGGCTCGTGAGAGGGGCAAAGTTTCCTTTAATGGCAATGGCATCACCATTTTCCCAGATTTCTCCATAGCTACGCAGAAGCAAAGAGCCACTTTCCTGGCAATTAAACGCAGGTTACGGGTGCTTCATCTTCCATATGGCATGTTATATCCTGCACGTTTGCGAATCATTTACCAGGGCAAGGCCTACTTTTTTACGGATCCCAGGGAGGCATCACAATGGGTGGACACTCTAGGACATCCGAATCGCAGAAGCCATGATAGGAGATCTCCTCCCCGGTAGTGCCTCACCTTGCATGAAGCCCACCAAGCCACCTTCACTACACCCCATTGCCGGTGGATAGGAGAAGCATGGAAACGAGGAGACCTGGAGGGGCCTTGTTTTTGTTTTGTTTATTTTGCCCCCTCTACTTCATCTATCCCCACCTACACGCAGATGATATGGGACTTTGTATCCTGCATCCCCTGAAGTAGAAGATACACGCCCATCTACATACAGCCGATACGGGACTTTGCATCCTGAATCCCCCTGAAGTAGAAGATACCTCCTGTGCTATCCTTGGATGCCAATCAGTAGCATGTCATTTTCTCTGTTTCTCCTTTTCTTTTATTGTTATTTTTTGTCACTATGATTTTTTAGGCCAAAGAGATACCACACATTTTGAATTTGTGCGGATAAATGCGGATGGAGACCCAGAGTTGTGGACTTTTATACGTCTCCTGAGACTAGTTGGTTAGGGGTCTGAGCCATGGCCCTCTTGCTAAATAGGTTTGGTTATGGGAATAAAGCTCTCATATGTTGGGGGATGGGAGCCGGGAGGGTTAGGGAGGGAAAATCTGTTGGGGAATCTTTTGAGGGGTTTTGCTTTAACGCCATGGTTATCTACAAACAACACTGGTATTCAATTGTGTATGTATACTTCAATAATGCTTTTTTGGTCTTACAGTTTTTACAATCCAAAATTGAGATTCATGGATTGATGAGTAAAATATCAGAGATGTTTATATTTTGGTGTATTTCTCAGGGCTCGCTGGACCTCGACCAGGGCTGGGCTCTGGCGAGCAATGAGAAATGGGCTCAAACAGTCATAAATTACCTATACACATGTCTAGTTTCATGGAATGATAGGGGGCTTAACTCCAAGGTCAAAAGGTCATTGATGTTTGAATATTTGACGAGACACAATCCGCACATGATCCTCCTCCAAGAAACCCACCTTCAGGGGTCAAGGGTAATAGCTCTAAAGAGAGCAAAAATTGCCTATGCCATACATTCTACTTACTCCACGTATGCCAGAGGTACGTCTATCCTTATAGCAAAATCAGCACCTGTCACCATAAAACATATTAAAATTGACCCTAACGGGTGTTTTGTTATTGTGGTACTTGAATTATGGGGTAAGCCCTATACGGTTACAAGTCTATATGTCCCACCACCCTTCACTAAATTGTTTTTCGAACGGTGATGAGTTCCCTCTTGGCAATAGCAGAAGGCCCCCTGCTGATACCAGGGGACTTTAACACAGTACTCGATAATTCTATAGACAGGTTCAAGTGTTCCACATTGCCCCCCACACCCCTATGCTCTTTTTTAACCCAATTTGACCTGGTGGAGACCTGGAGGTGGAGGCATGCGGACGGGAGGGAGTACTCGTGTCAATCTGAAATGCACGGTACCCTATCCCGGATTGACTTATGTCTAGTTTCATCTGAATTGCTGAATAGGGTGGTTGAGGCCAAATGTCTGCCTAGGGCGGTGTCTGACCACTCCCCTTTAATGGTGGACCTTGCCTTGGGCCCCCCCCACCTCATACCGCATGTGGCGACTGAGCCCATTGTGGCTAGCAGATCAAGTGGTGGTAGATCAAAGCACAGCGGAAATGAAAGCATATTGGTTGAGTAACCGTCAGAATGTCTCTGTCCCATTGACCTGGGACGCCTTTAAGGCCACCACGCGTGGCATCTTTGCGACGGCGATTGGGCAGGCCCGCAAGGCATCCCAGTCCAAATTAAAGGACGCGGAGGAGGATCTCAGGGCAGCGGAGGCCGCCTATTCCACAGCCTCTACCCCAGCGACACATAATACCTGGAAACATAGATCCAGAGACCTGGATCTAGTCCTTTTAGAGCGCACTCAGAAGAAATTGCTGTATCAAAACCAGCGAATCTTCGAGTTCGGAGACAAAAATAGCTGACTACTAGCTTATTTGTCTAGGCCTGATTATCAACCGTGCAGTATTCCAAGAATTAAGAATATAGTAGGTAAAGTGGTGGAACAGAGTGGGGAGATAGTAGATGCTTTTGTGAAATTCTACTGTTCGTTATATGCTACCAAAGCCCATTATACTATTGTAGAACTGGATGATAACTTGGCTGACATTTCGCTACCAAGGCTTCAAGAAGAGCAGGCCTCACTCCTTGATGATCCTCTGACAGAGGAGGAGATTAGGGAAGCCATACAGTCCTTTGCTAGAAATAAAACACCAAGACTGGATGGCTTTCCCATAGAATGGTATATATTTAAGGAACTTTTAATACCTCATCTGCTAAAAGTTTATAATTTTGCTATAAAAACAGGGCAGTTACCGCCCTCTATGTCAGAGGCACTGATTGTCCTCATCCCCAAACCTCATAAAGACCATCTACTTTGTGAATCGTATAGACCAATATCATTGATTAACTCAGACGTCAAGATTTTAGCCAAAGTGCTCGCCCGGAGATTGAACCCAGTCATTACCACCATTAACGGGGCGGATCAGGGCGGGTCCTGGATTCATTCCAGGACAATCAACGTCCATAAATTTGCGAAGACTATTCACAAATTTGCAAGCCACCCATGATGTTGTGGGGACCAGAGCTGTGCTGGCCTTAGATGCGCACAAGGCATTTGACTCGGTCGAGTGGCCTTATTTGCTGGAAGTCCTGGCGAAATTTGGGTTTGGCAATACCTTCATCAAGTGGGTTCAACTGCTATATTCAAAGCCTACCGCTAGGCTGAGGATAAATACATCAGTAACCGTTCCGTTCCTGATCAAAAGGGGTACCAGGCAGGGCTGCCCCCTATCGCCGTTGCTATTTGCAATTGCGATAGAACCTCTGGCGGCACTGATAAGATCCAGTGGGGAGATAAAGGGACTGACGATTGGGGGCCTAGAAGAGAAAGTATCTTTGTACGCTGATGACATGCTAATATACCTGGCGGACCCCCAGTCGTCTCTCCCAAGCCTGCTGTAAATTATCCGACAGTTTGGCCTCTTCTCAGGGTTTCAAGTTAATTGGGATAAATCCCTTTTATTTAAGATAGATAAGGAGGTGGTGTTTACACTCCCTCCCTCTTGCCCACTACAGATAGTTGACTCTTTTAGATACTTGGGGGTCATGATCCAACATCCTCTTTCCTCCTATATCAAATATAATCTAGACCCACTTATTAACAGAATGAAGACCACATTAAAGACATGGACCAATCTCCCCTTAACAATACTAGGTAGGATAAACATTTTTAAAATGATATTCCTCCCATGTTTCCTGTATCTCCTGTGTAACTCACCAGTATGCATTACAAAAATCAAATTTTAAAGAGATTTATTCGATCCTTACCGCCTTCATTTGGAAGGGGGGAGCAGTGAGAATTGCAAAAAATACTCTTCAACTGCCGGTGTTGGAGGGGGGGCTGGCATTACCATGCCTCCAGACATACTATATTGCCGCACAACTGGCTCATGCGCATTGGTGGTTTTTCCCTGAAGCCAACAATGCGGCTACGGCCCTAGAAGCAGCCATACTCACCTCTTACGAATCCCTACAGTACCTGATCCACCGCCTATCTCTTAGAGGGAGGGAAAGCACTAAAATCCTTGAAATGACTTTACAAATTTTTAAACTAACTAAAATGCTGCCAGCTACAGAACATCGCACCTACTCGCCGAATATTCCATTATGGGGGAACCCAAATCTACAGGAATTCGCCCGTAGGACAGATGGGGAATTCTGGTCGAAAAAAGGGGTAAAAACCATAATGCATTTGTTCTCAAAGAATACGTTTCGGTCATTTGAGGAATTTCGCAAGGACTATCAGCTGCCACGTACAGCCTACTTTTTTTACTTGCAAATACGCCACACGACAACCACGCAGTTTGGGTTACGCAATATAACTGTTCAATTATCTCCGCTAGAGCACTTACTAATAGATCCTTCTCATGACAAACTGGTCTCCACATACTATAAAACTCTATTGCGCTCCACAACGCCCAGACTCAGCAACACGCTTAATAAGTGGAAAGCTGATATCCCCGAGCTGACGGAGGACATCTGGCAGGACATACTTCCCCTCCAGGTCCCCTCTGTCATCTCCTCCAGGGATAAGGTTATACAGACCAAACTATTATATAGATCATACTTTACGCCATCCTTATTATTCAAACTCAACAAACTTCCATCGGCAATGTGCTCCAGATGCAGCATGGCGGATGCTACCTTTTTCCATTTGATGTGGGAGTGCACTGAGATCAGGCAGTTCTGGTCAGGGGTCACTGCTTTTATCAGTTCCTTGACTCAATTGCCTAATATCTGCAACCCCCTGAGATGTTTAATAGGATATATAGACGATGAGAGTATATCTAAAAATAAGCAAGCATTCTTGAGAATTGTACTGTTTTATGCCAAAAAATCGATCACTATTCATTGGAAATCACAATCCCCACCTACGATAGCATTCTGGCTGAACATTGTTAATCAGGCTATACCGTTGTACAAACTAACATATGAAGCCAGAGGATGCCCAAAAAAATTTCACAAAATATGGGGTTTGTAGACTAGTTCTGAAAATTCTATTACACCTGCCATATGAAGCTTATAAAGAAATTCCAGTTAATGATACAAAGTTTAATAGATATTGAACAGACATATACAACTGTAAAATATGATGACATGTATGCCAAATGTATGCCAGTGTCTTACACTCTGTACTGGATTGAGCGATGTTCGCTCAGAGTATGTGTATTTATGTTTGTTCGTTTTGTACCAAAAAAAACAAATAAAAATTTACCTTTAAAAAAAAAAAAAGAATGTAGGTGGAGAGGATGGGGTAAGACTATAATGAAAGATATAAAAGTGCCTTATTTGCATATAGTGATAATGTTCCCGAAGTGGGATTTGTTTTTGTGAGCGGAGGAGATCAAAAGTTGCAAATGTACCACCTAATTGGAGATCTGCTAAAGTGACCAGGGAATTCGTTTTCCACCATGAGAAGCTTTCTGGGAAGTCAAAAGCTGTGGCAAATGAAGGTTCTCCTAGGAAGGACGAACCTTGGGGTGCAGATGAGATCAGACTAAGTTTACTTTTATAGCGGTTCCAGAGCATTATAGATTGTGTTACGATAGAATTAAGGGAGGTAAGTTTACAGTTAGAGTTGGAGGGTGACAATAATATATATGAGGGGCAATAAAGGTGGATGGAGTTGGATTCAAACTTCACCCAAGGCACCTTTTGAGTTTGGGATATTCCATTGAGCAATCTGAGAGAAGCGGGCTGCTAGAAAGTAAAACCATAGATTAGGCAATCCTAAGCCACCAGTGGATTGAGATTTATATAAAATATGTCTAAAAAATCTAAGTCTTTTGTCCTGCCAGATAAATCTATTAACATCTTTTTGTAGATTGTCAATAAAGGTTTTTGGGATAGCGATGGGGAGGGCTCTAAACACATATAAGAGTTTTGGTAGCAGGGTCCTTTTGACAGCCATGGCTCTTCCCAAAAATGAAATGCAAAAGGAACTCCAGACTTTAACCACTTTAGCCCCGGACCATTATGCTGCCTAAGGACCAGAGGTCTTTTTCCAATTTGGCACTGTGTCGCTTTAACTGCTAATTGCACGGTCATGCAATGCTGTACCCAAACGAAATTTGCGTCCTTTTCTTCCCACAAATAGAGCTTTCTTTTGATGGTATTTGATCACCTCTGCGGTTTTTATTTTTTGTGCTATAAACGGAAAAAGACCGAAAATTTTGAAAAAAAATGATATTTTCTACTTTTTGTTATAAAAAAAATCCAATAAACTCAATTTTAGTCATACATTTAGGCCAAAATGTATTCGACCACATGTCTTTGGTAAAAAAAAATGTCAATAAGCGTATATTTATTGGTTTGCACAAAAGTTATAGCGTCTACAAACTAGGGTACATTTTTTGGAATTTACACAGCTTTTAGTTTATGCCTGCCTATGTCATTTCTTGAGGTGCTAAAATGGCTTGGCAGTACAAAACCCCCCCAAATGACCCCATTTTGGAAAGTAGACACCCCAAGGAAATTGCTGAGAGGCATGTTGAACCCATTCAATATTTTTTTTTTTTTCCCAAGTGATTGAATAATGACAAAAAATATATATATACATTTACAAAAAGTTGTCACTAAATTATATATTGCTCACACAGGCCATGGGCATATGTGGAATTGCACCCCAAAATACATTTACCTGCTTCTCCTGAGTATGGGGATACCACATGTGTGAGACTTTTTGGGAGCCTAGCCGCGTACGGGGCCCCGAAAACCAATCACCGCCTTCAGGATTTCTAAGGGTGTAAATTTTTGATTTCACTCTTCACTGCCTATCACAGTTTCGGAGGCCATGGAATGCCCAGGTGGCAAAAAAAACCCAAATGACCACATTTTGGAAAGTAGACACCCCAAGCTATTTGCTGAGAGGCATGGTGAGTATTTTGCAGCTCTCATTTGTTTTTGAAAATGAAGAAAGACAAGAAAAACATTTTTCTTTTATTTTTTCAATTTTCAAAACTTTGTGACAAAAAGTGAGGTCTGCAAAATACTCGCTATACCTCTCAGAAAATAGCTTGGGGTGTCTACTTTCCAAAATAAGGTCATTTGGGGGGGTTTTGTGACACCTGGGCATTCCATGGCCTCCGAAACTGTGATAGGCAGTGAAGAGTGAAATCAAAAATTCATGCTCTTAGAAAGCCTGAAGGCGGTGCTTGGTTTTCGGGGTCCCGTACGCGGCTAGGCTCCCAAAAAGTCTCACACATGTGGTATCCCCGTACTCAGGAGAAGCAGCAGAATTTATTTTGGGGTGTAATTTCACATTTTCCCATGGCATGTTTGAGCAATATATCATTTAGTGACAACTTTGTGCAATAAAAAAAAAAAAATTTGTCTCTTTCCCGCAACTTGTGTCACAATATAAAATATTCCATGGACTCGACATGACTCTCAGCAAATAACTTGGGGTGTCTACTTTCCAAAATGGGGTCATATGGGGGGGGGTTTGAACTGTCCTGGCATTTTATGCACAACATTTAGAAGCTTATGTCACACATCACCCACTCTTCTAACCACTTGAAGACAAAGCCCTTTCTGACACTTTTTGTTTGCAAGAAAATTACTTTGAACCCCCAAACATTATATATTTTTTTTTTAAAGCAAATGCCCTACAGATTAAAATGGTGGGTGTTTCATTTTTTTTTTCACACAGTATTTGCGCAGCGATTTTTCAAACGCATTTTTGGGGGAAAAAACACACTTTTTTAAAATTTTAGTGCACTAAAACACACTATATTGCCCAAATGTTTGATGAAATAAAAAAGATGATCTTAGGCCGAGTACATGGATACCAAACATGACATGCTTTACAATTGAGCACAAACGTGCAGTGGCAAAAAAATAAATACATTTTTAAAAGCTTACCACTTTAGAAGGTTAAAAGGTTACCACTTTAGATTTACAGAGGAGGTCTACTGCAAAAATTACTGCCCTCGATCTGAAATTCGCGGTGATACCTCACATGCATGGTGCAATTGCTGTTTACGTTTGACGACAGACCGCCGCTTGCGTTCGCCTTAGCGCGAGAGCAGGGGGCGACAGGGGTGCTTTTTTTTTTTTTTTCTTTATTATTTTTTTTGCTTTTTTATCTTATTTTTAAACTGTTCCTTTCATTTTTTTTAAATCATTTTTATTGTTATCTCGGGGAATGTAAATATCCCCTATGATAGCAATAGGTAGTGACAGGTACTCTTTTTTTGAAAAAATTGGGGTCTATTAGACCCTAGATCTCTCCTCTGCCCTCAAAGCATCTGACCACACCGAGATCGGTGTGATAAAATTCTTTCCCAATTTCCCAATGGCGCTGTTTACATCCGGCAAAATCTAAGTCATGAAATGCTCGTAGCTTCCGGTTTCTTAGGCCATAGAGATGTTTGGAGCCACTCTGGTCTCTGATCAGCTCTATGGTCAGCTGGCTGAATCACCGGCTGCATTCTCAGGTTCCCTATTGAGACAGGAGAGCCAGAGAAAAACACAGAAGATGGTGGGGGGGCATTCCCTCCCACGGCTTGTAAAAGCAGTCTAGAGGCTAATTAGCCGCTAGGATTGCTTTTACATGAAAGCTGACCGCTGGCTGAAAAGAATGATACCAAGATGATACCTAAACCTGCAGGCATCATTCTGGTATAACCACTCAAAGTCGTGAATGGCGTACCTGAAGACAAAAAAATGGTTAACAATAACACACAGTAAACAGTAAAGTATAAAAAATTGCATACCTGAAAAACAAACATGATAAAACATAATAACAATAAAACATTGCAGAATAGAATACAGTAAAAAAGAGCAGAACAATAGAGAGAGAGAATAGAGAGAGAGAGAACAATAAAACGACAACTATTTTTTTTTATTTTATATATTTTTTATTTTATTTTTTTTACACTTTTTTTGTAACTAACTTTTATACCTGTAACCGGTTCCAGGTTCGGGTCTCTCAAAATGCGATGGCATCTTGGGAGACCCTGTGAAAGTGTGCCTAGTCTGTGCAATGCTGTACCCTACGCTAATACTCAACTAGTGAATGGTAGCGTTCAAAACATTCACCAATGCAAAGACCAGGATTGTCAGGACAGGAGGGACAATAATAGCAGGTGTCACGCCTATATCAGCGCTTGCTGCAGGCACAACATCTTTTTTGGGGGGTCCGTTGGGTAGGGGTACTCGGGAGGACATAAAGAAAATGCCTCTCATGCAGCTGACTGCATTTGGGGATGTGAATGGGGGAAGTACGGGCGCTGCAGAAGTGGTGGGTTCCCAATTAGGATTGGCGAATGCAGCAGAAAGGGCACTATGGGCACGACGGGCCTGTGTTTGTCTTCTTGGTGGCAGCAGGACACTACTTGTGCTTGCTACCTCACCAGCTTGAACTGCACTTATGGGACTCGCCACGCCACCAAGTGTTACTGCTGGTTTGACTACGACCGGGGTGTACTAGGCCGCTGGTGCTTGCCAGTTCACCAAAACGCTACCAAAAAATATGTTAGCGATCGCAGGGATCAGGCCTGACTCTGCGAACGCTGCAGTTATGCGTTTAGTGTTTTGTAAGTGTCAATGATCGATCGATACTGCACTTGGGTGGGCTGGGCTGGGCCGGGCGGATGGGCAAAACGCAGGTGCTAGCAGGTATCTGGGCTGATTCCGCTAACACTGCATTTTTGGGAACCCTAAACTGCTGGGGACGCTAGTATAGATCTGCTCGGATCAGGTATTGATCCGTTCAGATACTATACCACTAAGGGAGGCATATGCTGCGTGCATGGGTGTTAGCGGTACTGGCGCTAATCTGACGCTGCCTGGGGCGACGCATATCACCGCCGGGCGATCAGGGGGCTAAACCTTTATTCGGTAATAAACGGCGGGTGCCCTGACACTATAAAAAATAAACGAACTAACCAGCGTCACCCGTGATCAGTGGTGAAAGGGTTAACTAGGGGGCAATCAAGGGGTAAAATATTTATTAGGTAGTATATGGGGGTCCCTGTCGCTATAAAATGCTGACGGCGAACCTAAATATTTACGTCCCTAACTAGCGTCACCAGCGACACTAATACAGCGATCAGAAAAATGATCGCTTAGCGACACTGGCGACGGGGGGTGATCAAGGGGTTAAAACTTTATTGGGGGGGTTAGGGGGGTACCCCAGACTTAAAGGGGGCTAACCCTAACTGTCCTAACACAGTAACTGTCACAAACTGACACCATGCAGTAATCAGAAAAAAAAAAAACTGCTTGGTGTCAGTTTGTGACAGGGGGGGGATCGGGGGTGTTTTGTGTGCCTGGCATGTTCTACTGTGTGTAGTGTGTTTTCACTCACAGTGCAGTCTTCTCTCCTCGGCGCCGGAACGGAAAATACCGAGCCGAGGAGAGATGACATCATTTTCTTTGCTGCTGTTTAGCATACAGCAGCAAAGGAATGTTCTCATTGGCCGGCGGCGATTGCGAGGGGGGGCCACGAACGGATGGCCTCCCCCTCACCTCCGATCGCCGGGGGACAAAAGAGGACCGCCTCGGGCACCGGGGGGGTCCGATCGGACCACCACCCGCGGGAGGCAGATCACATCCATGTACGTGATTTTGCCTGGCCATGCCGCCTTGCCGACGTACATCGGCGTGAGGCGGTCCTTAAGTGGTTAAGCAAGTTTTAAAGTTGAGATACACATGGTGGATAGTTTGTAGCGAAGATGAAAGACAATTGTGGTGTGATGTAGATGCCGAGATAGGGTATTTTGTCAATC
Source organism: Lithobates clamitans (assembly GCA_037952925.1). NCBI lineage: Eukaryota > Metazoa > Chordata > Amphibia > Anura > Ranidae > Lithobates > Lithobates clamitans. The sequence goes on from JBBGZY010000685.1 coordinate 632,737, forward strand.
GACCATTGGAATGGAAAGGACCCTCGAAGTGTCTCAGACTGAGCAGTGCGTACATTAATTGGGAGATCAGTGGATTTTGTTATAGTCACTGAAAGTGCAGAGATAGAGGCAAATTTAGATAATATGGAAAATTAGGTTGAGAGATTTGGGGTTGAGTCAAAAAAAGCATAACATCATCTACATACATGCAGAATTTAAATTGAGAGGATTAAATAGGGTACCCGGATATATCGAGATTGTGACAGTGATTGCTAGGGGTTCCAAGGCTAGGGCGAATAATAAAGGTGACAGGGGACCCTGTCAAGTACCCCTGCCCAGTGTGAAAAAGTCTGAGTTGCAACCTGGTAATTTGATGATAGTTTTGGGATGATGCTAAAGTGCCTGTATACCCAGTAGAAATTAATCTTTGAAACCCATCCTTTGTAATACTGAGAACAAGTAAGGCCAGAGAATGCTATCAAAAGTCTTGGTAATGTCAAGGCTCAATATAAGGACCTGCTTTTTATGGAGCTTAGCGTCTTGGAAAAAATTCATAGTCAGACGAATATTATCTGTGAGAAGTCTATTCGGAATGAATCCTGATTGATCAGAAGAGGTCAGAGTTTTAATAATGTTAGCCAGTCTATCAGCCAAAGCACAACTAAAAATTTTAAGATCATTGTTAATGACTGATATCAGTCTGTAGTTTTGTGGGAGTGGTCTTTAAGGGGTTTGGGCAATAGGGACATGTTGGCCCAAGGGCATTTCGCTCGGGAAGTCATTTACCATTAAGAATTTTGTTAAACATGGTGGTTAAGCGTGGGGTTAAAATGGAGGCATAGTGTTTGTATTAACTGGCGCCCGGAGCTACCGAACTTTTTAAGGATTTGATTACTCCAATTATAGATTCTAATTGAGAAGATGACGAGGAAGGGAGGTTAGCCAATTGAGTGATGCTTGTGAAGGGGAGGAGTAGGGATGGGCAAGTAAAGTTAAACAGAAGTTTTCAAAAATATTAAGGACATCCTTAGGGAATGATACCATATTACCTGTTGCATTGCACAGTTTATATAGATGGGGGGGATGCAAGGTATGGTTAAGTTTTTTTGGTGAACATGGATAATGCCGTGTTGCTATTTAGGAGAAATATGGCTTTGGACCATCGGAGGGACTTTTCAGCTTTGGCCGATAACAGGGTTTAACTCTAACCGTTTCTGAGCTATTAATTGTCTATTAGATAATGTCGGGTTTCCAATTTGTAGTCTGTGTAATTTATCTAATTCTGTGGTTAACATATACATTTGTTGCCAATGCTCTTTATATTTCCTTGAGGTGATACTAATGACGGCCTCTTAAAACTGCCTTGTGAGCCACCCACAGAGTACCAGGGGATATAACTGGTGTGGAGTTTAAAGTAAAGTACTCTTGGATAGCAGTAGAAAAAATAAGTAGAAAGAGTAGTAGATAGGGTTACAATGTTATGGTCAAAAAAGGAAAAATTTCCCCACGTTGGGTTTTTTTGGCAGCACAGTAACAGATGTAGTCAGTATTGTATGAAAAAATATAACAATTTTATTGATTAATGTACCATAAGAGTTAAAACAATGAGCTCCAGTGGGGAGTACTTTAAAAACTAAGTTGGCTGAACATACATTAGCAGACATATATTCATAACAATACTTCATATCATGAACATAAAACCTGACGCGTTTCAACCCCTATAATTGGGATCTTCTTCAGAGGGTCAGTCTGCTGAAAAGAGCACATAAATAGAATTGATATACACGTATAAATTCCATTAATATAGCGGTAACTACATTCACCATGTAATACACCAATACAGTATAGTTACCAAATAATGTATGTCCAACAGAAGAGAAAACTTCCCACATGGAGATCCCTTTAAAAAGATATGTTGCTTTGCCCTCTTCCCAAAGGGAGGATTCCAGACACCTCTACCGCCACCGCAACCCAGACCAGGGTAGTGAGAAGCAACGTGACTTACGAGAGGTCACACCCTTGGGCACCGCCCGCCAGGTCAGACGACCGGCCGGAAAGCACAAAAAACACCTGCGATAAAAATTTGCAAGACAGACTAAGTAAATGCCCATAATAAGGTAGTCAGGTTTATTCTGTGGACAAAGAAAGCCACTAGGGGACTGAAGTCACCTGTATTTATAGATATAGTGCATATGGTTCAAACTGAAAAAATTCAAACCGTATTTGTATAGTATATTTTTAGAGGCTAATAACATAAATAGTTCATAGCTATAAGGGTATTGGTAAATACTCTATCTGTGCTCAAGTAAAAATAATAGTGAGGGAGTGGGAGAGTGTGGGAAAATGAGAAACAGTGGAAGAGGTGAAAAATGAGATAAATCGTGCAGTATAGGTGTGTAGTAAACAAATAAAATTGTGCAAACGTGTGCAAGTGAAAAATAGCAAGTGGGTGAAAAAGGGGGGGGGGGTTTGGGTTTTGGTGGTGTGAATACAAAATATTACCTCAAAAGGTGCTAGATAGTGCTAGTGATACTGCATCAAAATGCCCCATAAGACTAGACTGTTACTTGTTAGGCAACCCGGAATTGGTCACAAGCTGTATAAGACTCAGTGGGTTAGTATCCAATCCTGAGTCAACCAGTCTAAGAACAAGCAAAAAAATATAAAGTTATAAGGAATATGAACAAACCATATCATTAATAGTCAAAAAATAATAATAAGGGTCAATAAGCCCTAATTGCGTGGGGCAAAAAGATGTTACTTAAACACATGGCTAAAGGGGTGTACTTACTGAGTGATAGCCGAAAGTAACAGCAAAGAGTGGTAACAGGCAGCGGAGAGTGTTTGCAGTCCACCAAGCAGGAGAAGACTGCAAGTATGTTACAAATAACGTTTTTATATCCATAATTACTTGAGGGTGTGTATACCTTGTCACAGTCCATCCCAGGTGTGTGCAATACGCCGATAATCCCATGGAGGGCGGCTTGGCCGCCATAGTGGCAGCCGAGTGTGGTCTCCCCGGCGTTCCGGAAGAGCATAGGCTCCGAAATCTCGTCATTCTCGCCGAAATCTCGCGATGCTCATGACGTAACGTCGCACGCGCGGGGCCCCGCGCATGCGCAGTGACGGAGAGCATCCGAGAATGTTCCGGAATGCCGCCAGCAAGGAGGGAGAGATCCCCAACGCGGCGCTCGGTGGCCACCCAAGCGTCCAATGGGGAACAAGGAGGGAGGAGCCGCCTATACAGGTCAGCCCGTTCCCCCCCCCCCTTGCCGGGAAGGCACGTCACAGGTCACCCCCGCTCCGGAAGTGATAGCGGAGAGAGCGCCAGAGCTCCCCTAGTTAGAGGGAAAAACAAATGCAGAAGGGGGACACAACTGTGAGTTGTGAGCATGATATTTATATACTCTTCACAATTCAAAATTAGTACCATTGTTACATATTACATATCTTGTGTGTATATAAGTATAAAGAACATCAGTAGAAATAGGAAAGACTCAATCACATGCATTGATAACTTCACAACATCAGATTAAAATTAGAAAAAATCAATGAATCAGAAGAATAAAATAAAAAATGAAATCTGATTGAGAATACAATTGGACCAGAACAAGGGGGAGAGAAAGGGAAAACAGGGCATGGTCAGAGATACTAATTGTTTTTACTTCTTTTTGTTATATTCTATTCTAGCCAATCCAGAGGAGAACATGACTATTGTGTTTTGCCAGAAACAAAGCCCTTTGAGAATGGAGCAAACGAAATGGCATCGTTCAATCCCGGGAACGAGGTTGAATTTAAATTAAATATCCACCTCTGTTTATGCTGCAGCAAAATTTTGTTCCAATCGCCGCCTCACATTGGTATATGGATTCGATCGAGCGTGGCGAAAGATACTTTGGGCATTCTGTAATTGTGAATTTCCATCACATGTCGCCCGAGTGGCAAATACGGGTTGCCAATTTGCATATGGTAAATATGTTTAGATATGCGCCGGTGAAACTCTTGTTTGGTCTGCCGACGTAGTGTGCTCCACATTCACAGGACATGAGGTACACTACGCCACGTGTTTGACAGTTGGTGAAATGTGACAGTTTAAAAGTTGTCCCATTTGGAAGATTAAAGATCTTTTCACGTCTTATATACTGGCAGCAAGAACAGTGTCCACAGGGAAAGGATCCCAGGACAGAACAATGCTTTCGTCTTTTTTGTGCGTTTTTGAACTCACTCTGAACTAGTTTATCCCTTAGTGAGGTTCATTACAGATACCCCCTCGATCACCTATAGACGAGCAACCTCACTAAGGGATAAACTAGTTCAGAGTGAGTTCAAAAACGCACAAAAAAGACGAAAGCATTGTTCTGTCCTGGGATCCTTCCCCTGTGGACACTGTTCTTGCTGCCAGTATATAAGACGTGAAAAGATCTTTAATCTTCCAAATGGGACAACTTTTAAACCGTCACATTTCACCAACTGTCAAACACGTGGCGTAGTGTACCTCATGTCCTGTGAATGTGGAGCACACTACGTCGGTAAGACCAAACAAGAGTTTCACCGGCGCATATCTAAACATATTTACCATATGCAAATTGGCAACCCGTATTTGCCACTCGGGCGACATGTGATGGAAATTCACAATTACAGAATGCCCAAAGTATCTTTCGCCACGCTCGATCGAATCCATATACCAATGTGAGGCGGCGATTGGAACAAAATTTTGCTGCAGCATGAACAGAGGTGGATATTTAATTTAAATTCCACCTCGTTCCCGGGATTGAACGATGCCATTTCGTTTGCTCCATTCTCAAAGGGCTTTGTTTCTGGCAAAACACAATAGTCATGTTCTCCTCTGGATTGGCTAGAATAGAATATAACCCAAAGAAGTAAAAACAATTAGCATCTCTGACCATGCCCTATTTTCGCTTTCTCTCCCCCTTGTTCTGGTCCAATTGTATTCTCAATCAGATTTCATTTCTTTTATTTTATTCTTCTGATTCATTTTTTTTTTCTAGTTTTAATCTGATGTCGTGAAGTTATCAATGCATGTGATCGAGTCTTTCCTATTTCTACTGATGTTCTCTATACTTATATACACACAAGATATGTAATATGTAACAATGGTACTAATTTTGAATTGTGAAGAGTATATAAATATCATGCTCACAACTCATAGTTGTGTCCCCCTTCTGAATTTGTTTTTCCCTCTAACTAGGGGAGCTCTGGCGCTCTCTCCGCTATCACTTCCGGAGCGGGGGTGACCTGTGACGTGCCTTCCCGGCAAGGGGGGGGACGGGCCGACCTGTATAGGCGGCTCCTCCCCCCTTGTTCCCCATTGGACGCTTGGGTGGCCACCGAGAGCCGCGTTGGGGATTTCTCCCTCCTTGCCGGCGGCATTCCGGAACATTCTCGGATGCTCTCCGTCACTGCGCATGCGCAGGGCCCCGCGCGTGCGACGTGACGTTATGAGCATCGCGAGATTTCGGCGAGAATGACGAGATTTCGGAGCCTATGCTTTTCCGGAACGCCGGGGAGACCACACTCGGCTGCCACTATGGCGGCCAAGCCGCCCTCCATGGGATTATCGGCGTATTGCACACACCTGGGATGGACTGTGACAAGGTATACACACCCTCAAGTAATTATGGATATAAAATCGGTATTTGTAACATACTTGCAGTCTTCTCCTGCTTGGTGGACTGCAAACACTCTCCGCTGCCTGTTACCACTCTTTGCTGTTACTTTCGGCTATCACTCAGTAAGTACACCCCTTTAGCCATGTGTTTTTGTAACATCTTTTTGCCCCACGCAATTAGGGCTTATTGACCCTTATTATTATTTTTTGACTATTAATGATATGGTTTGTTCATATTCCTTATAACTTTATATTTTTTTGCTTGTTCTTAGACTGGTTGACTCAGGATTGGATACTAACCCACTGACTCTTATACAGCTTGTGACCAATTCCGGGTTGGCTAACAAGTGACAGTCTAGTCTTATGGGGCATTCTGATGCAGTCACATGCGCTATCTAGCACCTTTTGAGGTAATATTTTGTATTCACACCACCAAAACCCCAACCCCCCCCCCTTTTTTTCACCCACTTGCTATTTTTCACTTGCACACGTTTGCACAATTTTATTTGTTTACTACACACCTATACTGCACGATTTATCTCATTTTTCACCTCTTCCACTGTTTCTCATTTTCCCACACTCTCTCACTCCCTCACTATTATTTTTACTTGAGCACAGCTAGAGTATTTACCAATACCCTTATAGCTATGAACTATTTATGTTATTAGCCTCTAAAAATATACTATACAAATACGGTTTGAATTTTTTCAGTTTGAACCATATGCACTATATCTATAAATACACGTGACTACAGTCCCCTAGTGGCTTTCTTTGTCCACAGAATAAACCTGACTACCTTATTATGGGCATTTACTTGTCTGTCTTGCAAATTTTTATCGCAGGTGTTTTTTGTGCTTTCCGGCCGGTCGTCTGACCTGGCGGGCGGTGCCCAAGGGTGTGACCTCTCGTAAGTCACGTTGCTTCTCACTACCCTGGTCTGGGTTGCGGTGGCGGTAGAGGTGTCTGGAATCCTCCCTTTGGGGAAGAGGGCAAAGCAACATATCTTTTTAAAGGGATCTCCATGTGGGAAGTTTTCTCTTCTGTTGGACATACATTATTTGGTAACTATACTGTATTGGTGTATTACATGGTGAATGTAGTTACCGTTATATTAATGGAATTTATACGTGTATATCAATTCTATTTATGTGCTCTTTTCAGCAGACTGACCCTCTGAAGAAGACCCCAATTATAGGGGTTGAAACGCGTCAGGTTTTATGTTCATGATATGAAGTATTGTTATGAATATATGTCTGCTAATGTATGTTCAGCCAACTTAGTTTTTAAAGTACTCCTCACTGGAGCTTATTGTTTTAACTCTTATAGGGCGTACACACGGTCGGACTTTGTTCGGACATTCCGACTACAAAATCCTAGGATTTTTTCCGACAGATGTTGGCTCAAACATATTGTGTCTACACACGGTCGCACAAAGTTGTCGGAATTTCCGATCGCCAACCACGCGGTCACATACACCACGTACGACGAGACTAGAAAAGGCCGGTTCAGAACCAAGGGCGGCACCCTTTGGGCTCCTTTTGCTAATCTCGTGTTAGTAAAAGTTTGGTGAGAGACGATTCGCGGTTTTTCAGACTCGTGGCTTTCAGATCGTTTTCTGACGTTCAGTTTGTGCTTGTGGGTTTGTATCTGCTCTTCAGTGCGTGCAAGCAAGTTCCACGTGACTTTAGGTAGTCATTGTATTCTTGTTTGTTCGTTACTGTTTTTCAGGTCGCTCTTCACAGGCCTTGCTGTTCTTCAGTGCGTTCTGTTACTTCGTTCTGGGCAGCCGACCGTTTTCTAGCCATGTTTCGTATGCGTACTCCTCGTAGAGTTCGTGCTGTGCGGGGACTTGGTGTTGGGGTCCTGACCTTGACACAAGTCCAGTCCATGAACAGGGTGGGGAGGAGTTCATGGACCAAGAATTGGTTGCTTCAGCGTGACCAGTTCTCTCATATGCCTTTGCTCCGTGAGATCCGTGAGAATAATCCTGATGATTTCCGGAACTTTCTCAGGATGACGGACCCCGTGTTTCACCGTTTGTTGGCTTCCCTGACCCCTTATATTAGCAGGCAGGATACCTGCATGAGGCAAGCCATCACTCCGGAGCAGAGGTTGGTTGCTACCCTGCGGTATTTGGCCACAGGGAGAAGCCTGCAGGACTTGAAGTTCTCGACAGGCATCTTCCCCCAGGCTCTGGGTATCATCATCCCAGAGACCTGTTCTGCCATCATACAGGTCCTGCAGAAGGAGTATATGAAGGTAAGATTTTTATCCTTTTATATCACATTTTATTGTATTGAATGTTTGCTAATATATTGTATTTCTTTCCTCATTCCCTAATTACCATGATTGTAATATGCTGTGAATGTCCCCTTTGTCCTCATGCATGCTGGATTTTTATGTCATTATTATTTTATGTCCTTCATACATATTTGCCCTTCACTAACCTCCACAGCATGGTGTCTCCTGCCCTATATTCACCTCATGTAGTCACTTAACAATGTATTTTATCAGCTCCATAGTAGTGCTTTACCCCAAACACCCCCTAAAATGTTTGGAAATGTTATTTTAGCTTTAAATTCAGGCAGAGTGGCAGAGGTTTTTTTTGTGGTGTCCCCAAATAATTTTTAGTAACCCTCCCTCCCCCAACTGCTAAGTCAGCTGATCCCTATTCTCTATCATCAATCATCTATCTGCTGACTTTGCCAAACCCATACACACTATACCCACCTCTTTAGTGCTCAGATTTATGGATGAATTCCCCAAAGCATGTAGTGCAAGTGCCTGCCTGTATACTTTCCAATGGTACTGTTTAAATGTTTTGTATCCTATTATTATCTTGATAGGTAATAGCAGAATGTCCAAATGTCCATAAATGTGTACAATGTGTATTTATATCTTTGTATTATGACACTTCTTACCTGTCCAGTGGTCTGCCAATAGTGTAACTAAGGAGGGTCTGTTCAAAGTAATACCCATTATTTAGGCATTCATCTCTCAATGAAGTGAAGAGGGTTACCTGTCCAAGATTCCAATCCCCCTATAATGTTAGAAATGGCCCATGAGAGGGGGGAGGGGGAATATGATAGGTGTACCTTATACTTTGGTGTTGTTAAATTCCCCTTAATAAATGCTATCTGGAGGTTGCCCCATAATGTTTGTGTCTAATCTGCTTGCCATGTTTTAGAGTAAAAATAGTAATGTTGTTTTTTCCTTAACAGTTTCCTTCCACGCCACAGGAATGGCAGACTGTGGCCTCCCACTTTGCCGAGCGGTGGGACTTTCCTAACTGCGGAGGGGCAATTGATGGGAAACACGTCCACATCGTCCTACCACCTAACTCGGGGTCATACTATTATAATTACAAGGGGTTTAATAGTATAGTGATGTTGGCGGTGGTGTCGGCTAATTACGACTTCTTGTATGTGGACGTGGGGAAGAATGGCCGGATGTCCGATGGTGGAGTCATCGCCCAGACGGAGTTCTACAGGCATCTCCAGAATGGCAGCTTGGACTTGCCAGCTCCAGAGGACAATGTGGAAGGACTCCCATTTGTGTTCGTTGCTGATGAAGCGTTTGCGCTGGGGGACCACCTGATGCGGCCATTCCCAATGAGGACCCTCACCCCGGAACAGAGGGTTTTTAATTACCGGCTGTCCAGAGCCCGAAGAGTGGTGGAGAACACATTTGAAATCCTAGCCAGCCGGTTCCGACTATTTCTGACACCCATCCATATGGCGGAGTATAAACTGAACCATATTATACTGGCGTGCTGTGTTCTCCATAACTTTTTAAGGAAACATTCGGCCAACTATGCTGGCTCAGTTGGGCCTGAGGCCGGAATCCTACATCAAACCACACTGACGGCGCTTGAAAGTGGCCGTCCTGGCTTGCCCTCCCTGAGTGCCCATGATGTCGCTACCTGGAGTTCTTTGCGGGTAGGGGGGCTATCAATATGCCAGACAATATGTGAAGCCTTTTTATAATAAAACAAAAAAAGAAATTCTTTGTGGACATTTACTGCTTGTGTTTGTTTTAGCTGACCCTGACAGAAATGTGTTGAGTCCAGAAAATGTTGTGATTGTGTAACCTTATTATACAAAGCACTGTTGGCTGTTATTTCCTAAATGCAAAAACACATTTCACTACAAGTGCACTTGCAACTGCACTGAACCTGCACTTGTAGTGCAAAGTGGATTTGCCCTTAGGAAATAACCCCCATTTTCTCAGAAAACAACAATTACATCACCCCAAAAGTGTTGTATTGTAGTGTTGACACAATAATCCACACATTCTTGAGTAAGCAACTTGTTTATACCTGCACAATCACATGTGCATTTACCAAAGGTTTTTAAAACAAACCAACATGTTTGTTGTATAACAATTTTTGCGGTAGCATTATCAAAAATAGAAATGTCCATTTCAGATAAAACAGGCCTGGTTAAAACCAACAAGAAAGACAAAAAACTTGAACTTACAAAGTTCACATTAGGTAAAACCTGAAGGCTATATCAGACATCAGTATTTAGGAACTGGGTTTGATATAGCATTCAGATGGGGGGAAATCACCACTGGAAAAGCCAAATTTGGAAGATGCACACCAATTTACGAATGTCAACATGTGCTATCTGCCATCAGGGGGATCAAGGGACGTGTTTTGGGGGAGCAAGCCCTTCCTCAACGCGACTTTATAATTGAGGAAGGGGTTGCACCCCCAAAACGCGTCCATTGATCTCCCGTGATGGCAGATAGCACATGTTGGCACACTGTGTGCATCCTCCAAATTTGGCTTTTCAAAACATTGCAAAAAAATTTTAAAGATTGAACCACAATCCAAAAAGTGATTTTGTGGGGTTTTAAATTCGCCCCAAAACATCAATGATGTTATTATTTTTTTTAATAACATCATTGATTTTTTGCTGGATGTTTTGCAGTTCGGCATTACACCCCATGATCTCCCCGATCAGGATCTGGGCACTTTCTGATGTGAAACGTTCTCTATCCCTCACATCACGATCACCTAAAAAGAGAGAAAGAAAAAAAAACAGGTCTCAAAAATCTGCCAGCATCCATCTCTTTTACCTGAGCCTGTGGTCGCAGACACTCACCTGTTGTGGTGCCAATCTCCACCACATCTTCTTCTTCCTCCTGCTCTTCTTGGGTTTGGGGTATTTCACCTTCTTCCAGAGGTGGGGGGTCTCTGGTCTCCTCGGAAGAGGGGTGTCCGACAAGTCTTTTCTCCCCTATGTAAAACAAAAATGGTATAATTAGCACACAGATATTTGATGGCAGAACTAGAAATAGGAAATATTGCTTGGAAGTGGGGTACAATTGTCTATTTTAGCCGACTTCCAAGATGTATATTTTTTATTGCCCTTTGTCAAGCTGCAATACTTTACCTGTTTGGTACAAGCTTCACAGATGTAGCCCCCCCTATAGTATACACTGGAGCACCTGTGTGGCCCCCTAATAAAAATGGTGTTCTGGGGTCCCACACTAGTGCTCCAGTGTCCAGATGTGAAAACAGCTGCTCAGTGTCCTCTCCTTACACACAACCTAGTTTGCATTTCATTCTAGTAACAAACCCATCTACACAAACAAATATTTGGCATCCAAGTAGGCCCCAAAAAAATGTGGGAAAATGCATATGACCTAAACAATGGTGTTTTAGATGCCGAAAGAAAAATGTTTGATACAAACGAATAATGGGCCCATGAACATTAAAGTTGCCCTTTTAAACGTTACAATTAAAAAAAGTATATGTAGCAGCACGAACGCAATAAAGACAGAAAGAATAGGAACACAGCACAACGACTTACTTTTTTGCAGCACCCTCCGGATCTTTCGGTACTGCTCTGGCTCTCTTAACTTCAGGTCCGACCACCGCTTCCTGAGCTGATCTTTCGATCTTCGTACCCCGAAATTCCTGTGAAGGCTTTTGATCACTTTCGCCATGATCTTGGCCTTTCTGATGTTGGGGTTGGGGTAAGGCCCATACTTCCCGTCATAGTCGGACTTCCTCATGATGTCGACCATCTCCAACATCTCCCCAAAGGACATATTTGTGGCCTTAAAACGTCTCCTTCTGGATCGGGACGTGTCCGTATCCGGGCTTTCCTCCTCCTCCTCCTCGTTGCTATAATTAGCACACACCTGCTCTAACTGCGCTGAACGAAAAGGGGCGGGGAATAGACTAGAAAGAACGTCAGGGGTGGGCGGAGTTACACGCATGCGCAGTGTGTATAAAGCGTAACACGCGTGCGTATTACGTACGATCTGTGAGCGGAGGAAGGAGCATTGGACGCGCCGATCGTAAGAACGAAGGTAAGAGACAAACTTGTGCCTATACTGCTTGTACATTGAGGCCTATATTGTAACAAGATTAGGAGAGTTTTGTCTGACATTAGGCTTTGTCTTGTGTTGTGTCTTGCAGTGAACATGGATATCTTAATGAAAGACAATGACTTCATGTCAGTATTCATAGATATCTTAAGGGAGCTGCCCTGTCTGTGGGAGATTACCCACCCCCATTTCAAGAACCAAGCAAAGAGGAAGGCAGCACTGGTGCAATTGTGTGAAATTGTGAAGCAGGTGATCCCCACGGCAGACATCACCTATTTAAAGATCTTCATTGTTGGCCTGAGGAGTACATATCTAAGGGAGCACAAGAAAGTCCTGGATTCACAGAGATCCGGAGCAGCAGATGACATCTATGTCCCCAGGATGTTGTACTACGACAGGCTGCATTTTCTGGCAGGCCAGACTGAACCCAGGCCATCCCTCTCCAGTCTTCCTTCCACACTCCCTTCCCCCCCGGCTGAGGCTTCTGACGCCCAACCTGGGCCTTCCAGGCCACATGTGGAGGAGCCCAGATTGAGCCAGGTATAGCATTCCTCTAAATATTGCTGCTTGTCCAATCAATGATGTTAACTAGATGTTAGTTGGGAGTACTAATTTAGGATTGTGATTGATGAAGCAAAAACTAAAACCATGTCCCTTTTTCATACACAGGGAAGTCTCAGCCAGGAGGTGGCCGGGTCGAGCCGGCTGGCTGATCTGCAGGTCCCTCCACCCCCCCTGAAAAGAGAAAGTGGCAGTAGGAGGAGTGCCCTAGAGGAGGCTACCGGAGGACTCTTTTGGAGGGCTACAGAGGTCCTGGGAGTACGGCAGACCGTGGAGGAGGACATTGCTGCCGTCATTGCCTATAAAATGCAGAGGATGGAGGAGGGCCAACAAGTCTTGTGTGAGGCGCTCATATTGGAGGCTCTTAACAAAGGTATGAGGGGCCAAATGACAGCTTAGACACACCTTTGCGATGGTCCTCCTCCTGCAGGTCCTCCTCCTCGTCCTCCCTCTTCTCCAGGTCCTCACAGTCCTCCTCCAGGTCCTACTCCTCCTCCTGCCACATCTCCAACAGCACAGCCACAGCCGGGAAGGAAGCGTGAAAGGAAGACCAGAAAGTGAGGACCCTGGATCCAGTCTGGTCGGCCAAAAAATGCAGCCTCTTGTAGTACCACAGCCTGGGGACACACGTCATCTGCTGCTATCCGGATCTCTGGGACTTCTGGACCAGACTGCCCTCTTTTACATATGGACTCCTCAGGCCACCAATTTTGATGTTGAAGAATTGATGTCTGCCGTGGGGGTCCCAGGCTTCACTAATTTCTCATGTTGATCCAGTGTTGCCTTCCTCTTTGTTTGGTTCTGATCCCTTAATAAAGGATTTTTGTTTTGAATTATACTCTCCTATGTGTTTTACTTCAGAAAGGACAGTTTGTTTGTGAGGATTCAGGTACATTTCAAATATACAATGTGAAATGAACAAGGGACACCAACAACAAACCATCTCCTTGAGATTAAATAATAAAAGATATCAATGGTGTTGGGGTAACTTGACACACAAAACACACACACAAATATTCTGGAGTAAAAATAAAAATAACATTGAACAAAGATCAGCCTTTGAAAAAATCCAAACATTAAATAAAAAAAAAGGCTTAAAATCCCCCAAAAATTAAATAAAAAAAAAAATTCTGTCAGATGTGACAACTAATAACAATATATTCAGGGAATCCCAATAAAAAAATAAAAATAAAACTTTGTGAGAAGTGTGTGTGAATATGAGCAGCAAAACTACTTCATTCTTGTCACATTATAAAGAAGAAGAGAGTGCGCTGTATTAAACTATTTTTAACATTGCAGCGTGACGAAAGTGCTGTATCCATTGCGAACGCTAAGTTTACCAGAACGAGCTGTTCCGTCTTGGAATTTCTTCTGAGCATGCGTGGCACTTTGTGCGTCGGAACAGGCCACACACGGTCGGAATTGACGCGATCGGATTTTGTTGTCGGAAAATTTTATCTCCTGCTCTCCAACTTTGTGTGTCGGAAAATGTCCGATGGAGCCCACACACGGTCGGAATTTCCGACAACACGCTCCGATCGGACATTTTCCATCGGAAAATCCGACCGTGTGTACGGGGCATTATGGTACATTAATGAATAAAATTGTTATTTTTTCATACAATACTGACTACATCTGTTACTGTGCTGCCAAAAAACCCCAACGTGGGGAAATTTTTCCTTTTTTGTTCTAATTTTTAAGGGGTGAGCAGCAATTCCCTTTCCGTCTCTCCAGTGTCCTCTCCATTTTTACAATGTTATGGTCAGACCATGGGCAGAAATGGATTTCAGAGTTAGTGGAGTTAGCTAAAATAATGGGGTACAAAACATGTAGTCCAACCTGGCAAAAGAATCATGGGGGTGGGAATAAAAGTTAGCTCCTGAGTTATGTGAACACCAGACATCGGTTAATTGTAAGGACTGTAGTGTTCTGGTCAGTGATTCACCGTGCACAAACATATGCGCTGAAGAATATCTTTCAAGAAATTTTTAAAGAAGGCTGCAAAAAAGAAGCCTGTGCTACATTGGGAGCATACACATTCACAATTTAAGTTCCCATCCTGCCACCAAACTCTTAATTATAAGGAATCTGCTGTCTGAGTCTTTGTAAACGTGTTGTACCTCAAAGGGGAATGTGTTATGTAACACCTATGTTGTTTCTAATGTACAGAACATTACTTGCCAGTGGCTGCAGACTGCTCTCCTTCTCTGCTGTATACGATCAAACCCTCTACATTTTAATGAGTACAGAGTATAAAAAGCCTGTTTGTACGGTCTGTGAAAGTAGGAAGGATGATTATTGGAGGCAAAACGAGTCTCTTGTAGTAATATAATTTGTGTGTCCAACCTTTTATAATTTGTAAAGTCTTTATTACGCTTGTGGGGAGAATTAAAGCCTTGCACGTTATGCGTAATTACCATTGATAAAATTAAATCCTGTTAGGCTCATCTGAGGGATATAGTAGTAAAGGCAGTAACTGCAAGAATTCTCCACCACAAGGGCAATGCCCACCAAGGGATACCCTATAAAGTAAACAGCATTATGACCATAACAATTTAGGCTTTGACGTATATGCTTCAGTAATTGAAGGAACATGAAAATAAACATAAACTGTATAACTAGAGAAATGAAAACAAAAAAAAAAATTCAGCATTCTGGTTTTGTGCTGGTACAACTTAGGGTAAGGTTGCAAATAGCATAAACCTGAAACAGAGAAACTAAATATGTAAGGGTCGTACAAGCCCCTATCTCCAGGAGTCATATCCAGAGTTCCAAAAGAAATTAAGATATGAGTGGAGTGGGGTGGCATAGCGTCGACATCCGCCAGACTAGCCTACTGAGCCTACATTTTTGCAATATGTGTGCATGTCAAGAGAGCAAATTACTGAAGACAGATAGCAAAATATTGCAGTCTGTTTCCGAGCATGATGACCAAATGAAAACCTCTTAGAGTGGAGGGAGTCCAAGTATGGTTATTATCGAACAGTTGATGAGGGTCTTGCCAACCTTAAAAAAAGAAAAAGAAAAAAGGGGGTTTGTGTGGCCTCAATAAGTCTTTAGGCGGCAATGTAGGGGAATATTCAGGTGTCCTGACGCGGTCCGAGATGGAGAGATCCTGTCTTCTGTATATTCCGGATGCTTGCAGCTCTAGGAAGCAAGAATGGATTTAGTCCACAGACTGTGGTATTCTGCAGGGAGGAACTTACAGGAACGGCCATTAGGTGGAGCATTGACATCAGGAAACACACGTGTATGGCAAACAGTTATTGTGTTCCGCAGATGGAATATGATCCATCTTAGTGCCAATAATAAACAAAACCCCATCTATAATGAATGTGTGCAGAAGCCAGCACAGTAGTGACCTCCATTTTACGCTGTCTGTCTAGAGTTGCTGGGGAGATGTCTGGATAGATTTGTATGGGTATACCATCCAGGGAGATAGTGTGAGAATTGCGGGCAGCTCTGAGGATCTCCTCTTTCTTTATCGTACATCATAGGACACAGAGCCTCAAGTTATTACTTAGTGGGTTATAGCTTCCGTCAGGTGTCGACACTGGTGTAATCAATACAGGAAGTTGACTCCCCTATATAACCCCTCCTCCTTCCATGAGTACCTAAGTTTTTTGCCAGTGTCTAAAGGTGTTGGCACGAGTGAAGATGTGCTCTGCGGAGCTCCAAGAGGGATCCATGCTGGATTTAAAAAACCTCCACAAACTGATCCATCCCGCCACTGCAGCTCCAGGATGGTACCCGGGCCTCGCATAGAAGAACAAAGTTTTGCCTGTAATGCTCCTCTTTGAGGGGTGGACCCTAGGAACCAGGACTCCTTTTTTGGTCTTGCTACATTACCTAAGGTTGTCCTGAGGGGTGCTATACATGGTCCAAAGGAGTGTAACCCCTATTAATAGGGCCTCAGTCTTTGATATTTTAACCACGCTGCCCACCGTGATGGGTGAAGTTTGGATCTGTCTGTTTACAGCAGTATCCTGCAGCTAGAAAAAGGTAAGAGAAAAGCATAGGAACTGCAAAGGCCACCTATGACTTTTCTTTAAAATATATTGTAATGCCTTATGTACTCCTCTAGAGGGAGTAAAAAAGTGTAAATGCCCTGTTTAAAAGTGCTTGAAACAGCATGTACCCAGCAGTTGGAGGGGGGTCTCCTCTCCCCTTAAATGGGAAAATGAGCGTCTGCGGATATATGTAAAAAAAACCCCTCCCCCTGCCGCTCGCCAGCCCACCTATGTTGTTGCTAATGTACAGAACATTACTTGCCGGTAATATGATAAAAGACATTGCAGCGCATCTCCTCTCCTTCTCTGCTGTATACGATCAAAGCTGCCGCACGTGCGAGGCTGATGTCAGAGAAAAGAGGGCAGAGAGGGGCGTGGCTTAAGCGGTTGGCGCCGCGTGCGGACTCAGTGTCCTTACAACACACGGCGCACAGTAATCAGGCTCACACCTGAAAAAACTTAAAAGCTTTTGGAACTAATACTCTGTCTATCAGAGCAGCGGAAGCAAGGCTGCCACACAGACGCGCTGGTGCACATGAGGGGTTTACACAGGCATATGCAGTACAGGAAAAGACTTATTATTTAGCATTGGATCATTCTATGCTGCCATTGTTTTTTTCCTACTATTGTTCAAGTAAATAGAACAAGCTTAGAGCCCCTGCTTTTGTGCTTTGCACTATGGCTTCAAGGCTTACTACTAAGGCACTAAAACCACACCCAGATGCTGGGAACTACAGTCATGCCTCCACATTGTCATCCTCTCCAGCAAGCCAGGGTGAGCCGTTGGAACCGGCTGGTTGTGCAACTACTTGTCACACTTTAGCCCCTGTATACATGACTGAAAATGTATTTTCCTCTGCCTTGCAAGGCTTAGAAAAAGATTTTTTGAGAAATTCCCAAATAAATGTGTACCTGGAAACAGGGTGACACTGTAGGTACACAAGTAGTAATGTGCCAACGTCCCGATATTAGACTTATGGAACCTCAACAACTAAAAAAATGGACTTTGAAGGCACAAAGGTATAGAATAAGAACAATTGATGCAAGTTAATACATAGAACAAAAAATATTTGCGTATAATTAGTATTTTCTACCCTACATACAACCAGGACACTACTTCATGTGATACATGTATAAAATTGACGCATCCAGAAACAGGTGGGGAACAAATTCCCATGCAGGTGTTCCGATTGTGGATGTGAGTAGGCAGGTTGTGGGTCGGATTGTAAGTCCGGGTAGATGTATTCTTAATAGCTTGACATGTTGCGCGTATGGAAAACGCTTCTTCGGGAGCTAAGAAAATTTCTGCTGGGTATACATAAAATACATCAATTAATGTATTGTATATCAATTTATAAACACAAAACATAATTAAGGATAAAATGCTAAACATCACTTTGATAATAAGTGCAACATTTGCTCCAACCGAGTAAGACGGCCGCATGGAAACCCCATAAAGGAAATCGGTCACTTGGGGGCAGAACGGCAAAGCCAGGTAGCTGGGGGACCTAATATATCATAGTACAGGGGTATAAGTATATATTTATGGATATAGCCTAGTACATGATAGACCGTATACTCCCCAAAGTAACAACAAAAGAAAGGGACCAAATTGTCCCAAAAAGAGGGTTCCAGAGGCATTAATTGTATAAGAAGAGACCAGTTGGGGCTACGCAAAAATTATTGGATTAGAAGTAATAAATATAGGGGAGGGAAACCTAATGCATTAACAGATACAGGGAATAGTAGATAGCAATAGAAACCAAAAAACATAGCTTACCATATAGTAGTCAGACATGATGAAAAAGTGTAGGTATAGTATGTTAGCTGGTAAGCTAAATATCTACTCGTTTGAAATGAAAGACCAGCAGTATGGAAAAAAGCTGTGGAGGCACCATATATAGCCAGATATCTCAAGTTAGAGATGAGCGTGTATAAGTTTTCATAGAGAAAGTTTCATAAGTAACAATGAATTAGTGGCTTGAGGGGGTGAGAACCTATAAAATAAAAAACTGAGAGAAAAAAATACAAAACATTTTAAGAGCACTATTAAGCGATACCCAGTGTCCCTCAGTGGGGATCAGGGTCAAAGTGTGTAAGTGGTCGCTTATCTTAAGCCTAATTCAAGAGGGCTATAGAATGAGGTGCAGCTCACAATAGTTGGTCAGCGTCTGCTGACAGTACAGGCCGAGCTGTGTGTATTATAGGTCCCCCCACAGGAAATGCGCCAAGTCCGGACGGAAGTGACGCATGCCGGTCTAACCGCTGGCTACCGCATTTGCGCCGTGTTACGCCGCTGCTCAGCCAATTTGGTGGTAGCAGAGGCGTGGACTCGAGGGAGCCAGAAGGCGCCCCGTGTCCCTGTCAATTGCCGCACATCCGGTCAGAGGAAAGGACAGGATGTGTGGCGCTGCGCGATCAAACTAGAGCTATTAAGAATACATCTACCCAGACTTACAATCCGACCCACAATCTGCTTACTCACATCCACAATCGGAACACCTGCATGGGAATTTGTTCCCCACCTGTTTCTGGATGCGTCATTTTATACATGTATCACATGAAGTGGTGTCCTGGTTGTATGTAGGGTAGAAAATACTAAATTATACGCAAATATGTTTTGTTCTATGTATTTACTTGCATCAATTGTTCTTATTCTTTGTAGGCCATACCCAAATAAAACCATTTTACCTTTTATAGATAGTATACCTGTATGCCTTCAAAGTCCATTCTTTCGTTGTTGAGGTTAGAAGGAAGATTAGCTGCTTTAATCGCATCCTCCGTTGAAGGGGATAGGAAGCGTCCTAGATCCATCTCTCCCACTCCAGACCCTTTAACAGGGGAACAGTGGGGACAAGATGAGGTATTACCCTCAAACGATCTGGAATAACAAACCGATTATGCCTCTGCAGAGGACACAACAGCTGATGTTCCAGCTTTACAATCTAAGGTACAAATCCTTACGGACTTGGCACGCTCCACTTTCATGCTACCCCTAACAGTGTCAGCTGAAAGTCTGGTTTCTTGTTTGGGTTCTTTGAAACCTTCACAACCAGTGCATGCGTTTCCTGTCCACACATTGCTAGAAAAGCTTATTTTACCGAGTGGAATCATCCGGATAAGCATTTTCTCCCTCCGAAGAGTTTCTCAGTTCTCTATCCCATGGAGGAAAAATTCACCAAAAAAATGGAAAGTTCCAGCAGTAGATGCTGCGATTTCCAGTGTGAATTAAGGTTTAACTTGGTGGACAATGCTCAAATGCTAAAGGATCCAACAAGTTGGAATTCCTGTTTAAAATCCCTTTTCCTTAGCAGGTACTGTGGCTCAGCCTGCAATTGCAACAATAGGCATGTGTCAGTCCTTAAAAGACCAATTTACAGATGTTCTTAATGAGCTCCCTGCACAACAGGCACGTGAGTTGGCCGAATTACAAAAGCATTATGTTTTTCCATAGATGCTATGAAAGATTCTATTCACCAGGCATCTCACCTGTCCTTGTGTTAGTACACATGCACCCTGCGAAGAGCTTCTGTTTAGTTTCCCATTTAATGGGGAGCGACTATTTGGCGATGATTTGGATAAATACATCCAGACTATAATAAACAATAGCTGCGCTAAAAAATGAACATAATCTTATAAAAAAATCATCACATTAATAACAATATGGTGAAAGGTGAAATAAAATGAATAAATTGTGGATATAACATACACAAAAAGGAAAGAGAAAAAAGGACCAAATAGTGATATGCAGAAAAGGCCAAAATTGACATAAAAGTCCAAAAAGTCAGCCGATAGCTGAATTCAGAATAAAAAAGTGTAGTCTTCCATCACCCATGAATGTGAATCACCAGAAAAAATGCACGCTTACCAGAGGCAAGCAAGGGTAAGCTTGCAGCTATAAACCCAGCCAGGGCCTTTCTTGGGATATCAGGACTATACACCCAGAGAACACTGATCCAGGATCGGCACACCGCTCAATTACATGAAAAGGATCCTCAGGCAACGTGTCATTAAAACATAAAATAAAATGGACTTCCCATAGTGTAAAATTGTAAGGATAGTTTAATAATAAACAAAAGAGTCACACTTACAAGCATAGATAAAAGTCAATCACAGGTAGCCGGCTTGCGAGCGCCCGTAACACTCCGGGAACCACACGCGGTACGTCAGTGCGTCCTGTCTGCCCAACGCGCGTTTCGTCATACAATAATGTCTGGGGCACGGGCGACGCACTGACGCATCGCGTATAAATACATACCATTGGGAACCAAGCCTCGATCTGGGGTGAGGACAGAGGCAGGTCATACCTAATATGGCGGACCGGGAATGTTCGGTCCGCCATCTTAACTAATGGCAAAACAGTACAAATAAAAGGGAAAGGAATAAAAACACAGAAGAAAGATCCTAATGTCAAAGAGAGACCACCAGATGAGAGTTAATGGTAAATCTCTTCTCACCTATGGGGTCAAACATGGATCAGTAAACTCATGGACTGGCAATAGTCGGACTATGGCCGTCAGAAGCAATGAAACTGTAAGACCACCTATAGCTGGACATAACTGTCATCAAAGGTTACCGGAAACTTAGTAAAAATCATAAAATAGCTATAAAAATCATAAAATGGCTATAAAATTACTATCGCCTCGGTCCTCAGCCCACATCAAGTTTACACAAAAAAACTAAGTTAAACTATGTTACTCCATATTAGACAGGATTCAATCCACAACTAACATACATAATATGCATTTGCTAAATATTAAAATTTAATTTATTAAATATGAAATTAGTGGGGGCGTGGCCAGGCAGCGGATGTAGCCAGACGTGACTTCAGGTCTCTCCGCCGAAACTCTGCTACTTTATCCTGCATACTTACCCTATATAACGTTGTACTCACCCCATCGGCTGTTGGAATGTGCCCGGACCATCACCCGACCCTGAATGGCTGATTATCCGATCAGATGTCTGCCGCTAGAAGACAGAACGTGTCCCGGTCCGCAGACAGCATGACCCAAAATGGCGCGCCGACACTACGATCTGCTAAGGAGATTCATAAAGAGGCCGCAGAAAACAATTTTCTAGATCACTTACCACAGATTCCGGTATAACATCTGACTTCCCAGAGGACTCATCCGGCGGCTCATCTGAAGCAGATGATACAGTACCGCTTGAGGATTCCAGTGGATCGAGGCCTGCTTGGGACGCAGTGAGTACCTTAGAGGGTGTCTTCACTAGGCCTCATGGCTCCACCAGCCCCCCCACTGATGGTGAGCCCTCACTTAGGGACATATTCTCGGCAGTGAATAACTGTAATGCCTCATTAAACTTGCTTACAACTGAGATAAAGGGGGTTAAAGCGGAAATCTCCTTTTTGAGGCAGGATGCACAAAAGCTGAGAGAGAGCACCTCTGCATTAGAGGAGAGAATGAGCTCCATTGAAGATGATATGGCGCCCATGCAGAGTGACCTCAATTACAATAATCATCTTCTTACACAACATTCATCTCGTATAGAAGAACTGGAAAATAGAATGAGGAGAAACAATGTCAGAATGATCGGCTTCCTGAAAGAAAAGAAGGGAAGAACCCAGTGGACTTTATTGAAAAATGGTTGATCGAGGCATTTGGTAGAGATGTGTTTACCCCTGTGTTTTCTGTGGAGCGCGCACACAGGGTATCGGCCAGGCCCTTGCCACCAGGAGCCCCTCCCAGACCCTTTTTATTCAAGCTCCTTCACTACAAGGACAGAGATGCAATATTGCAGAATGCTAGGATCAAACCAGAATCCTTAAAAGTCGATAATGCCAAAATATATTTTTTCCAGACTTTTCTGCTGAGTTGCAGAAACAGAGCACGAAATTCCTGGATATTAAGAAACGCCTTAGGGCACTTGATTTAATATATGCCATGCTGTATCCGGCCCGTCTCAGGGTGGAAGCACTGGGCTCAGTGCACTTCTTTGATTTACCATCCACGGCAGTACAATGGCTAGATCGGGAAGAAAGATTGATCAAGGAAAATCGCAACCGACGCCCCGTTTCTCCGGACGGGTAAAGTTCTGTGCCAATAGGTTCTTTATTGCTTTCCAGGATTTGTTGCCAAGGCGGAGAAGGCTGTTGAGTCACAGACTACCATGACTAACAGGGCTTATTGTTCTTGCTGCAGAGAAGTTTTTAAGACACTACGGTGCGCTTCCACAGTTGCCCCCAATGTGGTCTGGTCCAGACCTCCAACAGCCCATTGGCAAATCAGTTTGGCCATGTTGGCCGGTTATAAGTTATTTTTCAGTTTTGTTGTCCATCCCATCATGAAAACTTGTGTAATACCACCCTTCTTGCAGCAATTGGACCCTGCTATGTTCCTGGTCAACCTATGGCTCCTTTTTATAGCATGTTACCTCCATGTTATATCAAATGCTACCTTTTTTATGGGTTACTTTTTTCCCTCATACCGCACAATTGGGACTTCCTCAATGATTTTGATTTATGGTCTCTTTTTCAGGATATATTATTTAATGACATCCTTTTTTATATGGTTATTTTACCACAATGCCCAAGCTAACTAGAATTTTGTCCTGGAATGTTCGGGGCCTGAATAACGCTGTCAAGCGCCTGGCAGTGCTTCGCAAGATCAGGTGTTTGAACACAGATGTCATTTCTTTGCAGGAGACTCACTTCCCCTCAACCACTACTCCTTCATTTAAACGGACCCTCTCTCCTGTGCCAAGGGCATCCGCCTCTAGGCAGTGACGACGGCTTCCACCGTCAGATTCCAGAGAAAAATCGCATGGTCAGGCCCAGGCTCAAAAAAAGACCTTTAGCTGCAAATCCCCTCAACAAAGTGGGGGAAGATTTCTGCATTACGCAGAAGTCTGGCAAATGGAAACTCGGGACAGATGGGCTCTCTCCACAGTGACTCTAGGATACTAACTAGAGTTTTCAGGAGTTTCTCATTTTCTGAGATAAAATGTTCCCAAGGATCCAGGGAAAAGACAATCCCTGTTTCAAACATTTAGGCCGATTATTGATCAAGGGGTAATCATACACATTCCCACAGAAGAACAAGGTTTGGGATTCTATTCAAACCTGTTTATGGTACCAAAACCAAATGGAAATGTCAGACCCATTCTGGTTCTAATCGGTTCCTAAAAATTTGCTCCTTTTGCATGGAGTCGATCAGGTTAGAGGTCTCCATCCTGCAAGGGGGAGAACTTCTGGCGTCCAGTGACATCAGGGATGCATACCTGCATGTCCCTATATTTGCCGCTCACCAAAGGTTTCTGCAATTCAAAATTCAAACACTCAGTTTGCGGCTTTACCCTATGGGCTAGCCACAGCACCATGGGTATTCACAAAAATACTGGCCCCACCTCTAGCCAGGTTGAGGGCACAGGGCATAACAGTGTTGGCGTACCTAGACGATCTATTGTTAATAGACCAGTCAGTGACTCACTTAAAGCAAAGCGTACGCATTACAACCAGTTACCTGGAAAGTCTTGGTTGGATCCTCAACCTAGTGAAGTCTTTCTTATAACCAGTAACAAAGCTGGATTACTTAGGCCTGATCATAGATAAAGCCCAGAAAAGGGTGTTTTTGCCTCCAGCGAAGATCAGCTCCATACAAGAACTGGTACGGATGGTCAGGTCAAAAGCAAATCCTTCTATTCTTTAACCACTTCAGCCCCGGAAGGATTTACCCCCTTCCTGACCAGAGCACTTTTTACAATTCGGCACTGCGTCGCTTTAACTGCTAATTGCGCGGTCATGCAATGCTGTACCCAAACGAAATTTGCGTCCTTTTCTTCCCACAAATAGAGCTTTCTTTTGATGGTATTTGATCACCTCTGCCGTTTTTATTTTTTGCGCTATACACGGAAAAAGACCGAAAATTTTGAAAAAAAATGATATTTTCTACTTTTTGTTCTAAAAAAAATCCAATAAACTCAATTTTAGTCATACATTTAGGCCAAAATGTATTCGGCCACATGTCTTTGGTAAAAAAAATGTCAATAAGTGTATATTTATTGGTTTGCGCAAAAGTTATAGCGTCTACAAACTAGGGTACATTTTCTGGAATTTACACAGCCTTTAATTTATGACTGCCTATGTCGATTCTTGAGGTGCTAAAATGGCAGGGCAGTACAAAACCCCCACAAATGACCCCATTTTGGAAAGTAGACACCCCAAGGAATTTGCTGAGAGGCTTGTTGAGCCCATTGAATATTCATTTTTTTTGTCCCAAGTGATTGAATAATGACAAAAAAAAAAAAAAAAATTACAAAAAGTTGTCACTAAATGATATATTGCTCACACAGGCCATGGGCATATGTGGAATTGCACCCCAAAATACATTTAGCTGCTTCTCCTGAGTACGGGGATACCACATGTGTGGGACTTTTTGGGAGCCTAGCCGCGTACGGGGCCCCGAAAACCAAGCACCGCCTTCAGGATTTCTAAGGGCGTACATTTTTGATTTTACTCCTCACTACCTATCACGGTTTTGAAGGCCATAAAATGCCCAGATGACATAAACCCCCCCCAAATGACCCCATTTTGGAAAGTAGACACCCCAAGCTATTTGCTTTGAGGCATGTTGAGTCCATGGAATGTTTTATATTTTGACACAAGTTGCGGGAAAGTGACAATTTTTTTTTTTTTTTTTTTTTTTTTTGCACAAAGTTGTCACTAAATGATATATTGCTCACACAGGCCATGGGCATATGTGGAATTGCACCCCAAAATACATTTAGCTGCTTCTCCTGAGTACGGGGATACCACATGTGTGGGACTTTTTAGGAGCCTAGCCGCGTACGGGACCCCGAAAACCAAGCACCGCCTTCAGGATTTCTAAGGGCGTACATTTTTGATTTTACTCCTCACTGCCTATCACAGTTTCGGAGGCCATGGAATGCCCAGGTGGCACAAACCCCCCCCAAATGACCCCATTTTGGAAAGTAGACACCCCAAGCTATTTGCTGAGAGGCATGGTGAGTATTTTGCAGCTCTCATTTGTTTTTGAAAATAAAGAAAGACGAGAAAAAAAATTTTTTTTTTTCTTTTTTCAATTTTCAAAACTTTGTGACAAAAAGTGAGGTCTGCAAAATACTCACTATACCTCTCATCAAATAGCTTGGGGTGTCTACTTTCCAAAATGGGGTCATTTGGGGGTTTTTTTTGCCACCTGGGCATTCCATGGCCCCCGAAACTGTGATAGGCGGTGAAGAGTGAAATCAAAAATTTACGGCCTTAGAAAGCCTGAAGGCGGTGCTTGGTTTTCGGGGTCCCGTACGCGGCTAGGCTCCCAAAAAGTCTCACACATGTGGTATCCCCGTACTCAGGAGAAGCAGCAGAATGTATTTTGGGGTGTAATTTCACATATTCCCATGGCATGTTTGAGCAATATATCATTTAGTGACAACTTTGCGCAAAAAAAAATAAAAAAAATAAAAAATTGTCTCTTTCCCGCAACTTGTGTCACAATATAAATTATTCCATGGACTCAACATGACTCTCAGCAAATAGCTTGGGGTGTCTACTTTCCAAAATGGGGTCATTTGGGGGGGGTTTGAACTGTCCTGGCATTTTATGCACAACATCTAGAAGCTTATGTCACACATCACCCACTCTTCTAACCACTTGAAGACAAAGCCCTTTCTGACACTTATTGTTTACATAAAAAAATAATTTTTTTTTGCAAGAAAATTACTTTGAACCCCCAAACATTATATATTTTTTTTAAAGCAAATGCCCTACAGATTAAAATGGTGGGTGTTTCATTTTTTTTTTTCACACAGTATTTGCGCAGCGATTTTTCAAACGCATTTTTTGGGGAAAAAACACACTTTTTTACATTTTAATGCACTAAAACACACTATATTGCCCAAATGTTTGATGAGATAAAAAAGATGATCTTAGGCCGAGTACATAGATACCAAACATGACATGCTTTAAAATTGCGCACAAACGTGCAGTGGCGACAAACTAAATACATTTTTAAAAGCCTTTAAAAGCCTTTACAGGTTACCACTTTAGATTTACAGAGGAGGTCTACTGCTAAAATTACTGCCCTCGATCTGACCTTCGCGGCGATACCTCACATGCATGGTGCAATTGCTGTTTACATTTGACGCCAGACCAACGCTTGCGTTCACCTTAGCGCGAGAGCAGGGGGGACAGGGGTGCTTTTTTTTTTTTTTTTTTTTCTTTATTATTATTATTTTTTTATCTTATTTTTAAACTGTTCCTTTCATTTTTTTTTTTTTTAAATCATTTTTATTGTTATCTCAGGGAATGTAAATATCCCCTATGATAGCAATAGGTAGTGACAGGTACTCTTTTTTGCAAAAATTGGGGTCTATTAGACCCTAGATTTCTCCTCTGCCCTCAAAGCATCTGATCACACCAAGATCGGTGTGATAAAATGCTTTCCCAATTTCCCAATGGCGCTGTTTACATCCGGCGAAATCTACGTCATAAAATGCTCGTAGCTTCCGGTTTCTTAGGTCATAGAGATGTTTGGAGCCACTCTGGTCTCTGATCAGCTCTATGGTCAGCTGGCTGAATCACCGGCTGCATTTTCAGGTTCCCTGTTGAGACAGGAGAGCCAGAGAAAAACACGGAAGATGTTGGGGGGGGGGCATTCCCTCCCACTGCTTGTAAAAGCAGTCTAGAGGCTAATTAGCCACTAGGATTGCTTTTACATGAAAGCCGACCGCTGGCTGAAAAGAATGATACCAAGATGATACCTAAACCTGCAGGCATCATTCTGGTATAACCACTCAAAGTCGTGAATGGCATACCTGAAGACAAAAAAATGGTTAACAATAAAGCACAGTAAACGGTAAGGTATAAAAAATTGCATACCTGAAAAGCAAACATGATAAAACATAATAACAATAAAACATTGCAGAATAGAATACAGTAAAAAAGAGCAGAACAATAGAGAGAGAATAGAGAGAGAGAGAACAATAAAACGACAACTATTTTTATTTTATATTTTTGTTTGTGTTTTTTTTTTTTTTACACTTTTTTTTGTAACTAACTATAATAACTGTAACCGGTTCCAGGTTCGGGTCTCTCAAAATGCGATGGCATCTCGGGAGACCCTGTGAAAGTGTGCCTAGTCTGTGCAATGCTGTACCCTACGCTAATACTCAACTAGTGCATGGTAGCGTTCAAAACATTCACCAATGCAAAGACCAGGATTGTCAGGACAGGAGGGACAATAATAGCGGGTGTCACGGCTATATCCGCGCTTGCTGCAGACACAACATATTTTTTGGGGGGTTCGCTGGGTAGGGGTACTCGGGAGGACATAAAGAAAATGCCTCTCATGCAGCCGACTGCATTTGGTTGGGGATGTGAATGGGGGAAGTACGGGCGCTGCAGAAGCGGTGGGTTCCCAATTAGGATTGGCGAATGCAGCAGAAAGGGCACTATGGGCATGACGGGCCTGTGTTTGTCTTTTTGGTGGCAGCGGGACACTACTTGTGCTTGCCACCTCACCAGCTTGAACTGCACTTATGGGACTCGCCACGTCACCAAGTGTTACTGCAGTGCTGGTTTGACTACGACCGGGGTGTACTAGGCCGCTGGCGCTTGCCAGTTCACCAAAACGCTACAAAAAAAACTGTTAGCGATCGCAGGGATCAGGCCTGACTCTGCGAACGCTGCAGTTATGCGTTTAGAGTTTTGTAAGTGACAGTGATCGATCGATACTGCACTTGGGTGGGCTGGGCCGGGCCGGGCGGAGGGGCAAAACGCAGGTGCTAGCAGGTATCTGGGCTGATCCCGCTAACACTGCGTTTTTGGGAACCCTAAACTGCTGGGGACGCTAGTATAGATCTGATCGGATCAGATATTGATCTGTTCAGATACTATACCACTAAGGGAGGCGTATGCTGCGTGCGTGGGTGTTAGCGGTACTGGCGCTAATCTGACGCTGCCTGGGGCTGGTGCTTGCCAGTTCACCAAAATGCTACCAAAAAAACTGTTAGCGATCGCAGGGATCAGGCCTGACTCTGCGAACGCTGCAGTTATGCGTTTAGTGTTTTGTAAGTGACAGTGATCGATCGATACTGCACTTGGGTGGGCTGGGCTCGCCTGGGCGGAGGGGCAAAACGCAGGTGCTAGCAGGTATCTGGGCTGATCCCGCTAACACTGCGTTTTTGGGAACCCTAAACTGCTGGGGACGCTAGTATAGATCTGATCGGATCAGATATTGATCCGATCAGATACTATACCACTAAGGGAGGTGTATGGTGCGTGTACGGTGCGTGCGTGGGTGTTCGCGGTACTGGCGCTAATCTGACGCTGCCTGGGGCAACGCATATCACCGCCGGGCGATCAGGGGGCTAAACCTTTATTCGGTAATAAACGGCGGGTGCCCTGACACTATAAAAAATAAACTAACTAACCAGCGTCACCCGTAACAGTTATACGGTGATCAGTGGTGAAAGGGTTAACTAGGGGGCAATCAAGGGGTTAAAACATTTATTAGATAGTATATGGGGGTCCCTGTCGCTATAAAACACTGACGGCGAACCTAAATATTTACGTCCCTAACTAGCGTCACCAGTGACACTAATACAGCGATCAGAAAAATGATCGCTTAGCGACACTGGCGACAGGGGGTGATCAAGGGGTTAAAACTTTATTAGGGGGGGTACTGGCGCTAATCTGACGCTGCCTGGGGCGACGCATATCACCGCCGGGCGATTAGGGGGCTAAACCTTTATTCGGTAATAAACGGCGGGTGCCCTGACACTATAAAAAATAAACGAACTAACCAGCGTCACCCGTAACGGTTATACGGTGATCAGTGGTGAAAGGGTTAACTAGGGGGCAATCAAGGGGTTAAAACATTTATTAGATAGTATATGGGGGTCCCTGTCGCTATAAAACACTGACGGCAAACCTAAATATTTACGTCCCTAACTACCGTCACCAGCGACACTAATACAGCGATCAGAAAAATGATCGCTTAGCGACACTGGTGAGGGGGGGTGATCAAGGGGTTAAAACTTTATTAGGGGGGGTAAGGGGGGTACCCTAGACCTACAGGGGGGTTACAGTAACTGTCCTAACACTGCTAACTGTCACAAACTGACACTATGCAGTAATCAGGAAAAAAAAAAAAAAAAAAAAAACCTGCTTGGTGTCAGTTTGTGACAGGGGGGGGGGGGTGATTGGGGGGCGATCGGGGGGGGATCGGGGGTGTAATGTATGCCTGGCATGTTCTACTGTGTGTGTTTGTGTTGTGTACTTACTTACATGTCATCTCTCCTCGGCGCTGGAACGGAAACTGACAGCCGAGGAGAGATGACATCACATCCTCTGCCTCTGTGTACTATACAGAGGCAGGGGATGTTTGTCAGTGGCTGGGAGCGATCGCGAGGGGGGGGCCACGATCGGATGGTCTCCCCCTCGTCTCTCATCGCTCCCAACCAAATGCCGACCGCAGCTGGCACCGGGGGGGGTCCGATCGGACCCCCCACCCGCGGGAAGGCAATCACGTTTCAGGTACGTGATTTTGCC
Source organism: Lithobates clamitans (assembly GCA_037952925.1). Classification (NCBI taxonomy): domain Eukaryota; kingdom Metazoa; phylum Chordata; class Amphibia; order Anura; family Ranidae; genus Lithobates; species Lithobates clamitans. The sequence goes on from JBBGZY010000685.1 coordinate 662,789, forward strand.
TGCCCGTGCCGCTCTGCTCACGTATATAGGCGTGAGGCGGTCGGCAAGTGGTTAAATGAGGCTGTTAGGAAAGACGGTAGCTTCATTCGAAGCAGTCCCTTATGCCCAGTTCCATTCAAGACCGCTGCAAACAGAATCCTCTCTGCTTGGAACAAGATGATCCAAGCTTTGGACTTACCAATATGGCTGACCGCAAGAGTGTCTCAAAGCCTCAGTTGGTGGTTACAAAGCCAGAATTTGCTGAAAGGGAAATTCTTCAGAACAATAAGCTGGAAAGTAGTAACGACAGATGCCAGCCTCTCAGGCTGGGGAGCGGTACTAGAAAAGACAACTGTCCAGGGACAGTGGTCAAAACTCGAAAGAGCCCTGCCATCAACATCCTAGAGATTCGGGCAGTGTATCTGGCCCTGAAAACCTGGACCTCCAGGTTAAAGATTTGTCCTGTCCGGATTCAATCCGACAATGCCACGGCTGTGGCCTATATCAATCACCAAGGAGGCACCAAGAGCCTCTCACCTCAGGGAGAGGTGAACCATATCCTAACTTGGGCAGAAAAGAGTGTCCCATCCCTATTGGCAGTTTTCATTCCGGGAGTAGAAAATTGGCAGGCGGACTATCTAAGTTGCCAGCAGTTATTCCCAGGGGAATGGTCTCTTCACCCCGAAGTGTTTCGGGCTGTTTGCCAAAGATGTGGGACTCCGGACATAGATCTTCAAGCCTCCAGATTCAACATGAAGTTAAACAACTTTGTGTCCAGGACAAGGGATCCACTCGCATACGAAACAGATGCGCTGGTAACCCTGTGGGATCAGTTGTCACTGCTCTTTGCATTTCAGTTGCTACCTCGACTTCTTTGCATGATCAAACTGGAAAGAAAGCCGGTAATTCTGGTAGCACCAGCATGGCCCAGAAGGTCATGGTATGCAGAAGTCGTAAAGATGGCAGTGGAGGGTCCTTGACCTCTACCACAAAGGCCAGACCTGCTCTCGCAGGGGGCGATCTTCCATCCTACTTTCCGAATGCTAAATGTAACGGCTTGGCTATTGAAACCCACATTCTGAAAAAACGTGGGCTTTCCAGGTGTTACCTCAACTTTAATCAACCCAAGGAAGCCAGATTCCAGAGCTATATATTATAGAGTTTGGAAAGCTTATGTTTCCTGATGTGAATGCAAGAGTTGGCACCCTCTGAGATATCAATAGGAATGGTGCAGCGCTAAAAATATTAATGTAAAAATGTCCCAATAAGAACCAAAATAAATATGGTCAAACAAAAGTCCTCTCCGTCAGGAAGAAATAATACTCTAATCAGCGAGATCCATATTGAAAGGAGACACAGAAGAGAGATGAAAACACCGTCGCCAACACCTAAACAAACCGACCCCTACCATCCGTGTATGGGTTATACACGTGTGTAGAAAAAAGGCAGTCTTCATAGAATAAACCAACGATCTTCTAATGGAGTAGCACCAACCTATTCCCCTCTGAACTAAATGGAAGGCTGTAGATCTCCTTTTGGTAGCTGGATATTAAACCAAGTATACTCCAGTATGCATATGCACCTCAAGATCGTGGTACATAGGGAATAAAAAGAAAACGCTCATTGCGCAATCTCCATAAACAAGGATGATTTATTGAGAAGATAAAAACCACTCACATTTAGTAAGAAGGTATACAGCAGTGTGAAGCGTCCAGCACTTCTAACCATAAAGATGGCCGCCTTTTAACCATCTCACCGCGTCCTGCGTTGCCAGTCTCTATCATCGCCCAACGTTTCGTCATCAACATGCGTCTTCAGGGGCGTAGTTATGACGCAAACTGATGTGTATTTATAGGAACAACAGAAAGAAAACAAAATAAGTGTAGCGCTAAAACAATCTTAAATGTCCAACATAGAAACAATATAGTCCAAGAGCTGGTAAAACCTCTAGGTGGAACTTGAAAGAAAGTCCTCCATGTTTATAAGACTCCTAATAACTGATGGTCCATAGAAATTATGTGACTTCATGTGAGGAACAAATCAATAGTTGCGTGACATCTGAAGTGAAGACAAGAAAAGCACACCCTCACCGACAATAAGAAGGCTTACCGGATCTATTGGACCCAAAGAGACATACGCCCAGTTGGGTCAAAACAGGCTTGGGTGGTGAGTGGCTACAGGTGATACAGAAGGATGGAGGTCCTGGAATGAACCGTGGAGCTGATACATTGCACGGAGCGCAGTCACAATGACCCGCTCCCGTGGACGGCTCTCTGGCGAACAACAGAACTGGACAGGCAGAAATCAAAGGACAGGAAGTATGACCTTCCGAACCGGAAGTAATATGTCTCAAAGAGATTGATATATTAGATAGTAGTAATACTCAGTTTAGGCAAAGGACTTGAATCAAAGATAAAAATATCCTCAAAACAAATCTTATTATAAAACTATCAAAATATGGGTGATCATTAAATCAAAAATGTAGAGACAGAGCAGCGGTGGTTACTGGTGGTGGCGGCATCTTGTGGCCAAAATACAAACTACCATATAAATAATGAATAAAAAGAGTTTGGATACAAAAAACACCTTACCTCAATGAATATCACTGAAGGTGGCGGCATCTTGTGGCCAAAGTACAAACTACCATATGAATAATGAATGCAAAGAATCTTGATAAGAAAATACTTTACACCAGTGAATATCAGGAGGTGAAGAAAAACGACCACACCACATGATACCCAAAAAACATACCGAAAACATAATCAATAATGCAAAAATGAAACAACATAAAATTTAAAAAATAAAATAGAATAAACGCAGGAAACCTAGCTGTTGCTAATAAAGGCATTCAAATCCCGTTCCACATTCATCCCATATGGAAAATAGGTCCTGGCTTGGTATATCCATTTGGTCTCTAGCTGAGAGACCCCTCTAGTCATGTTGCTTCCCCTCCAATGGCCAGAGAATTTATCAATTCCCAAAAACACAGTGCCCTTTGGATTACAGTCATGTTTCAGAGCATAGTGCTTCGATAGACTATGCTTAGGGAACCCCCTTTTTATATTATCAACATGTTCTTTAAGCCTGATGTGTAATTTACGGATAGTACGCCCTATGTACTGAAGCCCACAGGGGCAAATAATAATATACACCACGTGTCTAATAGTACATGTAATGAAGGGCTTAATTGGAAAGGATTCATGGGTGGCAGTGGATTGGAAGGAGTCTACTTTCCTAGATTTGTTGGTGCTAAGCTTACAAATCGGGCATCTCCTACAAGGAAATAAACCCCCCATCTTTTGGAAGAACGAAATCTGCTTAGGTGGATTGATAATATTGGGAGCTACCTGTAGCCTCAATGGGGGAGCTCCCCTATATACCATACGAGGTAGGTTGGGCAAATCAGGGCCCAAAACCCTGTCTCCCTTCAAGACTTTCCAATGCCTTTGAATAATTTTTTGAATCTCATAATATTGGTTAGAGTAGGCAGTGATAAACGAAAATTTTAAAGAGGTATCTTGAACTTTAATTTTCGCAGTTAGCAAGTCCTCCCTATTTTTCTCTCTTGCAAGATTAAACGCCACATCCAAGGCTTCCGCTGAATAACCCTTTTCAAGAAATCGCTGCCTGAGAATAGAGGATTCGGACACAAAGTCCTCACTGTTCGTGCAGTTACGCCTCAACCTTAAGAATTGTCTCTTAGGTATTGATCCCAGCCTGACCTTATGGTGACAGCTTTTAGTGTCTATATAGCCATCGCGATCTGTAGCTTTAAAATAGGTGGAGGTAATAAGAACACCTTCATTCACTCTAATCCTAAGGTCAAGAAAATTTATCTCAATAGTGCTAGCCTCAAATGTAAGGGCAATACCCCTATCGTTAGCATTGAGACCAGCAATAAACTCTGACAGGGACTCAAAACTACCATCCCATAGGAGGAGGATGTCGTCTATATATCTTTTCCAGAACACCAGCTCTACCCTGGGTTCTTGATAGAACTTTTGGGCCCTGATTTGCCCGACCTACCTCGTATGGTATATAGGGGAGCTCCCCCATTGAGGCTACAGGTAGCTCCCAATATTATCAATCCACCTAAGCAGATTTCGTTCTTCCAAAAGATGGGGGGTTTATTTCCTTGTAGGAGATGCCCAATTTGTAAGCTTAGCACCAACAAATCTAGGAAAGTAGATTCCTTCCAATCCACTGCCACCCATGAATCCTTTCCAATTAAGCTCTTCATTACATGTACTACTAGACACGTGGTGTATATTATTATTTGCCCCTGTGGGCTTCAGTACATAGGGCGTACTATCTGTAAATTACACATCAGGCTTAAAGAACATGTTGATAATATAAAAAGGGGGTTCCCTAAGCATAGTCTGTCGAAGCACTATGCTCTGAAACATGACTGTAATCCAAAGGGCACTGTGTTTTGGGGAATTGATAAATTCTCTGGCCATTGGAGGGGAAGCAACATGACTAGAGGGGTCTCTCAGCTAGAGACCAAATGGATATACCAAGCCAGGACCTATTTTCCATATGGGATGAATGTGGAATGGGATTTGAATGCCTTTATTAGCAACAGCTAGGTTTCCTGCGTTTATTCTATTTTATTTTATTTTATGTTGTTTCATTTTTGCATTATTGATTATGTTTTCGGAATGTTTTTTGGGTATTATGTGGTGTGGTCGTTTTTCTTCACCTCCTGATATTCATTGGTGTAAAGTATTTTCTTATCAAGATTCTTTGCATTCATTATTCATATGGTAGTTTGTACTTTGGCCACAAGATGCCGCCCCCTCCAGTGATATTCATTGGGGTAAGGTATTTTTTGTATCCAAATTCTTTTTATTCATTATTTATATAGTAGTTTGTATTTTGGCCACAAGATGCCGCCACCACCGGTAACCACCGCTGCTCTGTCTACATTTTTGATTTAATGATCACCCATATTTTGATAGTTTTATAATAAGGTTTGTTTTGAGGATATTTTTATCTTTGATTCAAGTCCTTTGCCTAAACTGAGTATTACTACTATCTAATATATCAATCTCTTTGAGACATATTACTTCCGGTTCGGAAGGTCATACTTCCTGTCCTCTGATTTCTGCCTGTCCAGTTCTGCTGTTCCTATAAATACACGTCAGTTTGCGTCATAACTACGCCCCTGAAGACGCATGTTGATGAGGAAACGTTGGGCGATGATAGAGACTGGCAACGCAGGATGCGGTGGGATGGTGACACGGCGGCCATCTTTGTGGTTAGAAGCGCTGGACGCTTCACACTGCTGTATACCTTCTTACTAAATGTGAGTGTTTTTTATCTTTTCAATAAATCATCCTTGTTTATGGAGATTGCGCGTTTTCTTTTTATTCCCTATGTACCAGGATCTTGAGGTGCATATGCATACTGGAGTATACTTGGTTTAATATCCAGCTACCAAAAGGAGATCTACAGCCTTCCATTTAGTTCAGAGGGGAATAGGTTGGTGCTACTCCATTAGAAGATTGTTGGTTTATTCTATGAAGACTGCCTTTTTTTCTACACACATGTATAACCCATACACTGGTGGTAAGGGTCAGTTTGTTTGGGTGTTGGTGACAGTGTTTTCATCTCTCTTCTGTGTCTCCTTTCAATATGGATCTCGCTGATTAGAGTATTATTTCTTCCTGACGGAGAGGACTTTTATTTGACCATATTTATTTTGGTTCTTATTGGGACATTTTTACATTAATATTTTTAGCGCTGCACCATTCCTATTGATATCTCTTCAATTATATCCAGCAATTTTTGTGTCAGCAGCTTCCATTATATGTTTTATTAAGCGCAACAGATTCTGTTTTATTTACCCTCGAAGATATATTATTGGCAAAATTCTTGCCTTTCTACAATTGGGCGTAGAGATGAAGTTAGCCCTAAATACTATTAAGGGCCAAGTCTCAGCCTTATCGGTTTTATTTCAAAGACCGCTTGCTACGCATTCTCTAGTCCGGGGTTTTCATGCTAGGAGTGATGCGGATTAGTCCGCCAGTTAAATCACCCGTAAGCCCTTGGGACTTGAATTTAGTTTTGTCAGTGTTACAAAAACAGCCATTTGAACCATTACAGCATATTCCGTTAGTCCTTCTGACTAGGAAGCTGATATTTTTGGTTGCTATATCCTCAGCAAGGAGGGTTTCAGAATTGGCTACTCTCTTTGTAAAGAGCCATATTTCAATATTTACGAGGACAGAGTGGTGTTACGCCCTTGTCCAGGCTTTTTGCCAAAAGTGGTTTCAGGTTTTCACCTAAATGAAGATATTGCCATAATTTTTCCCAAAACCATGTTCCAGGGAAAAAAAGTCACTACATTGTCTGGATGTAGTGAGAGCAGTGAAAATGTATTTAAAGGAAACTGCTCAGATTCGTAAGACTGATGTCTTATTTATTCTGCCAGAGGGTCCTAAGAAAGGACAGGCAGCGTCAAAATCCACTGTTGCTAAGTGGTTTCAGCAAGTTATAATTCAAACTTATGATTTAAGGGGTAAGTCTCCCCTATTCAAGTTAAGGCACACTCTACCAGAGCGGTTAGTGCTTTCTTGGGCAGTGTGTCATAAGGCCTCCTTTGCTCAGATCTGCAAGGCCGCAACTTGGTCTTCGGTCCATACATTCACGAAATTTTATCAAGTGGATGTAGGAAGGAATGAGGATATCGCCTTCGGGCGCAGTATAAGTCCTCAGGTCTGGGAGTGCCCTACGGGTTGTGTCTCCCTCCCCTCAAGTAGCATTGCTTTGGGACGTCCCACTAAGTAATTACTTGAGGCTCTGTGTCCTATGATGTACGATAAAGAAAATAGGATTTTTATAACGGCTTACCTGTAAAATCCTTTTCTTGCAGTACATCATAGGACACAGAGGTCCCGCCCCTCTGTTTTATGGGGTGTAAGTATATTACTTATATTACTTGGCTACAAAAACTGAGGTACTCCTGGAAGGAGGAGGGGTAGTCAACTTCCTGTATTAATTACACCAGTGTCGACACCTGACGGTAGCTATAACCCACTAAGTAATTACTTGAGGCTCTGGGTCCTATGATGTACTCCAAGAAAAGGATTTTACAGGTAAGCTGTTATAAAAATCCTATTTTTTATCAGGAAGTCTTTTAGGCAGAACACAATGTCTCAAGGGGATTAATCAGGGGGTGGTTTTGGACGTAGGACCCGGTGTATGTAATCACAGTTAAAAGGAGTCAGTTTTATGATCCGGTAGCAGGGACTGGAACAATTTGTGCATGGCAGGGATCAGATTAGTGTTAGATTCAGGGACCCCCCTGATCCCTAAGATCTGCTACTTCGATTGTCAAGATCTTTGACTTGAGATTGCAATTGAGTGGCCAATGCTACAAGGGATTCATGTTCTCTGGACAGATCATTGTGGGCTATACTGAGTTCATCATGTCTTGTCTCTAAGCGGTCAGTATGGCCCCCAGAGCAGCATTCTTTTTTTGCCAGGGTATTTGTGCTTTTACGCAATTCTGTTTGAAATTTAGCAGCTATTTTGCTATAGATGGACTCTAGACTTTTATCTAAGTCCTCTTCTGTGAGGGGGGCTGTGTAGTCACTGTCCTGCAGAGGAGAGGAGGCATCCTATGAGAGGTGGGATGAGGGAGAGGCAGGGCTGCCTGGTAAACGGCGCGAGTAGTGTGGAGCTACTCAAACATGCAACCAATACTGTGGAAGTCGCGCATTCGCCCCCCCTGCCCCCCTGTGCCAATGCAGAGGTCGAAAGGAAAGAATCTGAGTTGTGATCCCAACAGTATAGCAGGGGTTAATAAGTAAATATGCAGTAGAAGGGTGGCAGTAAATGGACAGTCTTGTAAAGGACATCCAAACCGAAACTGCACCAAATCCTGGATGTGGGTCTCCCATTTAGTAGGAGCACAACCCACTCCCCGGATAGTAGTACAATCATATTAAGAAGGCAACACATTAACTATGGAGGTAAAAACATAGCAACCATAAAACCAGAAAGAGCTGAGCGGGTAAGCTGGCGTCCATAACAGAGTCAGGGTTACTGCTGCTCAATCCAATCCAATAGCAGAACTCAACAATGACAACAACATTGACATTAACCTTGATAGCCCTGTAGAGTAAATAGTACTGAGTCTAACTGTAAATCACCAAGGGGCTGTCTCATAGAAGTCAGCACAACCCCAGCTGTCAGGAGAAACAGATAGAGATCTAAGACGGACCCAGGAGGTCCATACCTATATCGAGTAAGCACCTTGGAGGAGAAAAAGTCAATCTGTCATATGAACATCCCACATCAAGGTGAGGTCAGTAGCATCAGAGAAGAACCTCGCCAGTACTACCGCTTAAGGCTGAATTCCTCTCTCCTAGGAGATCAACAATTAAATATACAAGTAACCAATGAGAGAGAGGACAGGTGCCCACACACACAAGTACAGTAACAGTGTTGATGTACATATAAAACTATAAACACAGTGTTTAAAATAATCTAAGAATAGACCGAATTGTCACACTAAACAGCGCTAATGTTGAGCTATAGTAAAATAAACATGTGGTCAACCACACATGCATAGGGAAATCCTTTATAAGAAAGTCCTTTAAAAGAGAGTCCCTTGAAAAGAGAAGTGATGTAGAGTTCAGGGTGTAATTCCAAAAGAGTTCATCAGATGATCATGGAAAGAATTTCTCAGCGTGCACCTTCCACCGATCACTAAGGATTCCACCCAGTGCAAACACACTCCCCCTAGGGGGTTAAACTCACCAGAATTGGGAAGTAATAAATCATTCAGAATAATACTCCAAGCCAGCAACTAATGTTGACACCACTCATGAGGAATCACGGATGTTCAGGGCTCATAAGTCAAAAAACAAAAAGAGAAGTGCACATAGCGTAATCCTGTTTATTGACTGTATCCCTTCCACCACATAAAAAAACCTCCCCTTCAATAAATACACGTACATCAAATTTCATAATCACCAAGCAATCATACAAGCAGGTAGTAGGAGCGTATCTACTTCACCATGAGTCAGGATATGACGAAAAGCGTCAGGGCGTGGCTTACGCGACGTAGGAAGTGACGCGTGTGCTCCACCTGAACCAACTGCACAACCAGGAAGTGATCCACGTTTCCTGTACAGCGGCGCTGGCGGTTCATGGTGAAGTAGATACGCTCCTACTACCTGCGTGATTGGTCCTATAGTAGTCTCTTTAATCGCTTGTAAGTCTCTGTGGGGAATCAGGAAATAATCGATTCTAGAGTACGTCTGGTGTGGTTTGGAAAAGAAAGTGTAATCTCTTTCCCCTGGGTGGAAAAGACGCCAAGCGTCGATCAGTTGTGAGTTATGTAACGTCGTTCCGATACGTTTACGTAGATCTCGCGATGTCGAGGAAGTTCCAGTGGAAGTATCCTCCGTAGGGGTGAGGGGAACATTAAGGTCTCCTCCCAGAATCAAATGTTTGTCTGAGAATTGTGATAGTAGGTCCAGGTGTCGTTTTAGGAATCTGTCTTGTGTATTGGGAGCGTATAGGTTAGCTAAAGTCACTTTTGTGTCCCCTATCTTCCCCTTTACGAAGAGGAATCTACCTTCCCCATCATACTTCACTTCCGTAAGTGACCATGGTATTTTAGATGAGATTAGGATGGAGACCCCTCTAGATTTAGCCTCTGTGTACCTCGAGTGGTATACCACTGGGAAGAATTTGTTCTGTAGTGTCGGTAAAGAACCCTCCCTGAAGTGGGTCTCCTGTAAGAAAGCTATTTCAGCTCCCATGCGTCTCATGTCATTGGTTAGCATGCGTCTTTTTTCAGGCGTGTTCAGGCCCTTTACATTAAAGGAGATTACGTTTATGGAGGTCATGGTCGTGTGTGGTGGGTTTGTAGATGGTTACAAGCTGATTCCCAGGGGGGGGGGGGGGGAGTTGAGGGGGGGGTGGGGAGTTGAGGGGGGGGTGTTAGTTAGGGGTGGGTAAAGAAGGTGAAGAGCAGGTCAGGTAGGAGAAGAAGAATGAACTCAAGAGAGAGTAGGAGAGAAAATTAGAAGGCTGTCACTAGATAGTGCAGCTTAGTGCAAGTACTAAATTAGCCAATCAGGCTATTACGCTCCCCAGAGAATATACTGGGATTGGAGCGCTGTCCTATGTGGGACGGTGGATAGACAGGGCCGGGTAGTGAGCTCCCGTACCTCTCCCTCCACCCCCGGCTATCTATAATTTTAATATGTGCGTGTTTAGTGCCATTAGCAGTTACATAACAAGCTATTAAGATATAATATTCCAGACACATTAACATTCTAAACAAAACCATTAGAAAGGCATGGTATAAACATAATAAAGAAAAATGAAAAAATGTAATGAGGTAAAGTGGAGCTCTCATGTCTGGAGCCCAACGAATGTAAATGCGTAAGCACATTAACTTAACAAGTGCAGTGACATAGTGTCATGTTCCCCTCCTCATCCAGCAGCATATAAGAATGGATGAGCCATATGGGATGTACTATAAAGTAACGGGTACATCCAATCTGAGAATGGTACATCTATATATAGGGCAAGACCTCAGAATCGTGAGTGTTCAGTTCCGCATGGGGCGAAGACAAAGTGGTCAGATCCTCTCGTGGCCAAAAACCTATAACTGGCAAGCATGTGGGGGATTCTCTCTTCCTCATCCAGCTCAAGCAACAGATCTAAAATGCCGGTTTGCTCCCTAGCGGTATGGCTAGTAACAGGGTCTGTTGAATAGAACTGGAACGTCTCATTGTGTGTGGTTCCTGTCGCAGTAAAAGTTCCATGATGTGCCTTTCCCCAAATGCGAGGCTAGTGGTGGTGAGTGTCGGTGGGTTCTCTCCTCCTGCCGTCCCCATGTCACTTAGCTTCCTGTGATCACACAATCTGCATGGTTTCGCACATTTAAACTAGAAATGTTTCTGAGTACCTTACAAAAATCCCTCTTCAGGTAGGCGGGGGGAGATCAGTTTCGGTGGACCAGAGCGGACGGGTACCCTGCCCCAAGTCAGACAAGTGTAAGCGTGATTTAGTTCCGGGGATGGGGCGGGTATCGTTCAATACTAGGTCAGTAGTTTCCCCATAACCCTTCAGGTGATCCTCCAGATCTCAGTTCCGTCCTTCATCAGGCCTAGTATGTTCATTGAGGGGGGGGGGGGGGGGCTGGGTATGGGGAAGCAGGGACAAAGTTTATTCCCTTCTCCCACCCTCTAAACGGCAAAGGTGACCACCTTACAGTTCCCCAGGTGCGAAGACTTAGTTCCGTGCGGTCTGTCTGGGATAATTAAAGCTGGATAAGGAAGGGGTGGCCATAGACCTACTCACGCGGTTCTCCCTCTGATGCCGTCCTGCGTCTCCTTCTATTCCTTTGGTGGCGAGGGGGAAGGGGTCCGTGCAGCCTCAGGGGGCCCGATCGTCCTTGTGAACGTGGAAGAAACTGAAGCCAATCGGGTACTTGTATTGGTTCTGCATCCATGAATCTGAATAGCGCTGGTAGGTCTGCGGTTTTTTGAAGGGAGAAAGACCCAGTGTCGCCTCGGAACGTTACTGACAACGGGTATCCCCATCTGTAGGTCAGGCCTTTTTGCTTGGCCAGTTCCAGGAGAGGGCGGAGGAGGGCTCTACGTCTCAGTGTGGCCCTCGATAAGTCTGGTAGTATTCTGGCCTGCTTGCCTCCCACTTCCACGTCTCCATATTCCCATGCACGGCGGAGGATAGATTCCTTTTGAGTGTAGCGATGTAGTCTACACACCACGTCACGCGGTCTGCTCGGGTCTTCAGATCTGGGGCCTGGGGCTCTATGCACTCTATCTTGCTCGATGTTGAGTTCAGGGGCCTCCAACACAGTGCGGAATATTTCTTTGACCGTGTCCCCTAGGTTCTCCGCAGTTGTTTCTTCTGGGATCCCCCGGAGCCGCAGGTTGTTCCTGCGACTCCGGTCCTCGATGTCTTCCAGGTGTAACTGCAGGGCGACGGCGGAGTCTCGGTGTAGGTCCCTCTCTCGCTCGAGCGCTGTCACTCTCCACTCCAAAGAGGACACTGAAGCCTCACCTGTGGTCATGTGATCCGCCAGCGTAGCTACCTCCCCCCGCACTTCTTGCATATCCCTCCTGTGGGTCTCTTCCAACTTGAGGATAAGCGCCTCAATGTCGGAGCGAGTGGGGAGGGCCTGGAGTAGGGCCCGAATGTCCTGTTCGAACACGACGGGTTCGGGGGATCGTGGGGATGCCATTGTGCCTCTCGTAGGGTCTCCGGTAGTATCCGGGGAGCTGCTACTGGCATCTTGGAGGCAGGATGCAGCTAGATGTCCGCTCTGTCTGGGGGCCTTCTGTCTCTCGCCACGTGGTAGGCCTCGCGGCGCTGTTGCGGTGGCTCCCAGGGATGTGCCCTGTAGCTGTTGAAAATAGTGGCGGATCTCTCCTGGGCTCCTTCCGACGGGTGTACCCCGTGTAGATGCTCTTGTCCTGTGCCGTTTAGTTGGTAGCATGCCTCTGGCAAGGTGTATTTAGCCGGGGTTTTCGGGACAGGCCGGGAGCTCCGAGGAAAAGCAGCCTCATCCAGGCCACGCCCCCCTCTTAGATTATTTTAAACAATGTGTTTATATGTATGTACTCTTTTTTTAAACGGCTGCTTTTTCTGCTTTGGTGCTTTTCCCCTTTGCATGATTGCAGAGTGGGTTTCACTCATATTTATGCACTTATGAATTTTTATTTGCATTTTTATATTTATCTGCTTTGCGATTAGCATCGTAACCTGGCGCTGAGTGGTGTTCCTGCAGGCCTTGTGAAACACCTGTTTTTTCATTTTTATTCGTACATATAAAACTATAAAAGGAAGTAGGCAATAACTTAAGTGAAGCCAGTTGTCTTACTTGGATAAAAAAACCTGAGAAAGAAGATGGATCGTTAAATTTCTGCTGATCTTCCCAAACCCCAGCTAGACGAGTCGTACCAGCAAAGGGTAGGAATAGGCCCTATATGGCTTTTACATCTGTGGATCAGTTTATGGCGAAAAAAGTAATGCAGTTAATTGTGTCCACCAGGGGCTGAGACAGATGATAAAGCAGTTTGTGATGCAAACCTGGCAGACACCAGGAAAAGCAGGTGTGATCCCTTTTATAGAATGTTCAGTGGGCAAAGCAGGGGTCTATTCAGAGCTCATTAGGAGAAGACCAGATCAATCCTCAGGAGAGGTAGGCCGTCGAGCCCTGTAGTCAGATGCTGATCTGGACCTTGGGCGTCTGCGACGCAGAGAAAGAGGGCCGGATCCCGGAGGCCACATACGGTCATCGGGAGGGTCCAACCAGTTTGGAACATCAACTGGGTCTTGCTCGACGAAAAGGAAAAAAATCAGGCAGTTGACCTGGAACTGACAAAATAAATTTCTGGTCCTCTCGAGTCACCTTGATGCTAAAGGGATGACCCCAGATATAGGAAGCACCAGCCTGGCATTGGGGTGGGGGTGCAGGGGCCCCAAAGCACCAACCCCCCCCCCCCCTATGTTGAGGGCACGTGGCCTGGTATGGTCCACTCGCTCGCCCCCCCCCCCCCTTTCCTGACCTGCCGGGCTGCGTGCTCGGATAAGGGCCTGGTAGGGTATGGTATTATCTCAGCACACAAGTCGGATCATCTTGATCCGACTTCTGGTGCTACTTCTATTCAAATCAGTGGGCTCCCATAGGGAACCATTGATTTTGAATAGAGACAGAGAAACGGGGCTGAAAGCTAGCGTGGCTAAGCGAGCATTGATGCCAAAGCAAAATGCCAAAAAAAATGCGTTTTTTACACCGCTTTTTTCCTGGCGTCGGTACTAGCTTTGCAGCTCGTTTTTTAAAACGCCCATGGGCATGAGGCCTAAGACTGTTCTCTGTTCAGAACTTTCAGTCTGTGTAAGCAGTAATACTTTACTTACTGGGTGCACATTATACATCCTATTTAATATTTCCTAGGCTGTATCCTTTTTGAGTGATATGACTGAACAAGCAATGTAAAGAGAAAAAGCTATTTAAAAGATGCACAGACATTTTACTGGTGTTATGAACTGCAAATACATGCCTCTTTACATCTCCATTATATGGGGGCAGGGGAATGCTTACCGTATATACTCGAGTATAAGTCGTTCCGAGTATAAGTCGAGGCCCTAATTTACTACAAAAAAAATGGGAAAAACTTATTGACCCAAGTATAAGACGAGGGTGAGAAATGCACAGCTACTGTAAGTGGAAAAGAGGGTCAACAATGCCCATTTGCAGCATCACTGTGCCCATTTGCATGCCTCACTGTGCCCATTTGCAGCCATAGGTCCCCTGAACTTCAAACTCGGTAGTTAAGGGTTCCTAGATGCCCCCTAGCTGCAGCCAAAATTTGGGGTCTCTGAACCCAAAGGGTCCTGAAATGACATTGCTGCAGATGGACACAGTTGACCGAATTTGGGGCCCCGTATCTCAAGGCCACTTAGTGCTAGGAACCCCAAATTTGGTGTGCAAACCCAGTGGATTTAGCACCATAAAATTTCCAAAGCTGGGGTTTCTAGCACCAAGTGGCCCAGAGATACAGGGCCCCAAAAATCAGTTCAGAAAATGTCAAGCACTTTTCTGCAGCAGAGAATGACATTTTCCGAACCAGTTTTGGGGCCCCGTATCTCAGGGCCACTTGGTGCTAGGAAACCCAGCTTTGGATATGTTATGGTACCAGTTCCACTAGGTTTACACACTAAATTTGGGATTCCTAGCACCAAGTGGCCCTGAGATATGGGGCCCCAAAGTCCGTTCAGAAAATGTCAAGCACTTTTCTTCAGCAGAGAATGACATTTTCTGAACCGAAAATGTGCTGAAAAATTCGACTTATACTCGAGTATATATGGTAATTTACAGAATATATCATTGTAGAAGTACTGTATACAATATTGGTGCTTTCAGTTCAGTTAACAGAATGCTACAAGGACACTGCATTTCTGACAAGATCAACATTTCTGTACTTGCTAAAAAAATGTTATTAGCCCAAAAAATGAAACTTAATGCATTCACCACATCTAATTACTGGTAAGCTGCAATAAACTATAATAAATAATGCATTTTTGTTCTTGTATGTATATAAATAATAGAACCTTGTTCTTAGGCACAGTAGATATCATTTAATCCATTCTTGTGTAGTTTAAGGCTACTTTCTCACTGAAGGCGGTTTTCAGGTGTTTTAGCACTACAAATAGCGCCTGTAGACCGCCTGAAAACTGCCTCTCTAGCCTCCCCAGTGTGAAAGCCTGAGTGCTTTCACAGTGGGGTGGTGTGCTTGCGGGACAGAAAAATAAAGTGCTGCAAGCAGCATATTTGGGGTTGTTTACGGCGCTCCTAATCTGCCCCTTGAAATGAATGGGCAGCGCTTCTGAAGCGACTAAAAAGTGCTTCGGAAGAGCCGCAACACGGACGGTTTTAACCCCTTCTTCGGCCACTAGCAGGGGTTAAAAGTGCCCCGCTAGCAGCCGAAAAGAGCCGCTAAAACGAGCATCGCTTTACCGCTAACGCGGCTACAGTGTGAAAGTAGCCTTATGCCTAGGGCCATTGTTTAACTGGGAGAAAATGTTTTTCCCAAGACCAAGGTTTTGTCCTATCATCTTAAAATCACTGAATATTATAGCAATGTGTTTTTCACAACACTTTATAAGTAAACACAGTATTTATTTTCCTTGTCAAAAGAAGTTTATTGAGTATACAATATTATAAAGATACATAAAGTAAGTTTACAAGGATCTATAAAGTAAGCTCATTGTTTTACAGTAGGGTTTATATAGGTAAATATGAAATTTCAAATATTAAACATTGGGTTCACGTAAACCTAAATTAAAGATATATATAATTTCCTTAGTTACTTTTGTAGGTATTTAAATGATTTATACCTACTATACATATTGTTTACAGGTAGAGTGTATATAGGTCAAATAAATTCTGATAATGAGCTTTAATCGTAAGGTGGAGAAAAGGAAAGAGAAAGAAGAAAAAGGGTAGAAAGGCAGAGGTATGGTCCACAAGGTTGTCCCGCTCGTCCGTTTATTATTCTTTTTAGTTCTCTTTGAAGCCTTGGAATGGGTGTCTCTGTAAGTCATTTAATCTGTTACCATGGCAACAGGACAGAGTCATTGAAATTTGACAGGAACTGTTGTTTTATCCAAGGATGCCAAAGTTTTTCAAATTTTGGAATTTGATTTTGATCGATGGCTACCATCTTAGCATGGGACATTGTATTATTCATTCTGTGAATTGTTTCTGCTAGTACCAATGTAGGAGATTTCCATGCCTTGGCCACTGTTTGTTTTGCAGCCGTTATTAGTTGGATCATAAGTTTGAATTGAGAGAGTGTTAACCATTCCGGTTTTAGATTAAGTAAAGTTATATATGGATCTGGTTGTATTATTTTTTTAAATATTTTAGATGCAATCACAAAGACTTCCTTCCAGAAGGTTTGGATTACTGGGCACGTCCACCATATGTGTAAATGTGTGCCTATTTCTGGGCATCCTCAAAAACAAAGAGCTGAGGTATTAGGTGAATATTTTGCCACTCTAGCGGGTACAAGGTACCAGCGAGTTAGGACATTATAATTTGTCTCCAGTGCTAAGATGTTGGGTGAAGATGACTTAGATGTGTGAGCCATATGTTAGACCAGTCCATGTCTTCTAAAGTTCGTCCCAGGTCCTCCTCCCACCTCTGAACGTAAGAGGGTCCATTAAGATTTACTACTCCATATAATTGATTATAAAGTGATGAAATTGTACCTTTAGCAAATGGATCTTTTGTACAGATTGATTCAAAAATGGATAATTGGGATAATGGTGTATCCCCCTTTAGGAATGGTGTATAGAAATTTTTGATTTGGAGATATCTAAATATCTCAGAGTTTGGTAGATCATATTTTTCTCTAAGCGATGGGAATGAAAGGAATGATTTCGATGCAATGAAGTCATTTAGTGTCTGAATGCCTGATGTTCTCCAAGCTTTAAAAGAATTTGGGTAGATCCATGCCGGATAAAAGGCTGGATTTCTGATAAAAGAAAGGAGAGGATTGTGTGGAGATTGTAACTGATATTTGGTTTTTAGTTTATCCCAGAGAGATAAGAAGTGTTTAGTTATGGGATTATGAATTTTAAAGCGGTCTTTAGGATCAAGCCATAACAAGTTTGATATTAATAGAGGGTCATTTTCTGAAGTCTCTATAAATACTCATAATGGGATTTCCTGTTTTGCATGGTATTTGGACAGACTGGCCAAATGTGCTGCTCTGTAGTAGTTAGTAAAATTAGGGTATCTCAGGCCTCCTTTATTTTTGGGAAGATGTAGTGTGTGTATAGGTATACGTGGTTTAGAAGAGCCCCATATAAACGAAGTTGCTCTTTTTTGTACTATTCTCAAAAAATAGGAAGGAATTGGAATAGGGAGGACTCAGAATAGATAAAGCAATTTGGGTAGAATAGTCATTTTGATTGCATTAATCTTCCCTATCCAGGATAAAGGAAGTTGCGACCATTGTTTTATTAGATTTGTGATCTGTCTTAATACAGGAGGATAATTGGTTGAGAATAAGTCAGAATGAGATGCTGTTAAATGAATTCCAAGATATGGGATTGATTTTTCTGCCCATGTGAATGGGAGTGCAGCCCTAGCCGGGATCAATTCCATGTTTGTGAGCGAAATATTAAGCACTAGGCATTTCTTAGGATTAATCATAAGGCCGGATAGGGCTGCAAATCCATCAAGAGCTGGTATTAAGTTAGGACCAGAGACCTGTGGTGATGATAGAAAAAGTAATATATCGTCTGCAAATATACATAATTTGTGTGTAATACCTCCTACTTCAATGCCAGTTATAGTTTGGTTTGTTCTGATGTATTGGGCCATGGGTTCGAGTATAAGGGCAAATAATAAGGGAGATAATGGGCAACTCTGTCGGGTACCTCTTTCGATATTAAAGGCATCAGATTTGTATCCAGCATATTTTATATAGGCTTTGGGTTTATTATATAATGTTTTGATCCATGTTAAAAAGTGGGGTCCAAAACCCCATTTTTGTAATGAATATTGCATATATTGCCAGGATACTGTGTCAAATGCTCTCTTAATATCGAGAGATAGAAAACATAAAGGGATTTTCCGTTTTTTAGCAATATGTGCCAATAACACTGCCCTGCGTATATTATCGCCTGCCTGTCTATTTGGCATGAAGCCTATTTGATCTCTATGTATTAATTTTCCTATAATGCTATTGAGGCGTTTTGCTATTATTTTTGCTAATAATTTAATATCAAGGTTTAACAGAGAGATAGGCCGATAATTCACATAGGAAGTATCATCAGAAAGGGGTTTTGGGATCATACAAACAATTGCCATTAGTGTTTCTTGCCGAAAAGAATGTCCTTCTAGAAGTTTGTTAAAAGTTTCAGTGAGAATGGGAGAGAGTATTTCTGAGAATGTTTTATAGTATAAAGCCGAGTAGCCATCTGGGCCTGGTCTTTTGTTAAGTTTTAGGTCTTTTATGGCGTTAGCAACTTCATCTATAGTTATAGGCTCATCCAAACTGCTTTTTTGATTCTGAGACAATTCAGGTAAGGTTATTTTTGAGAAGAAGGATTCGGCCTCTGTAGGATTAAATTCATTGTTTGTCTTGTATAAAGTTGTGAGATGTGAGTGAAATTTATGGACTATTTTAACTGGATTACAAGTATAAACATTTTTTGATAATTTCAAACGTATTGGTTTGAAAGATTTGTTAGTTGAATTTAATGCCCGAACCAAATATGTACCTGGTTTGTTTGTATTCATGTAGAAATTGTGTTTGGAGCGTTTGAGGGATTTATCAACTGACTCAGTGAGAAATAGATCGTATTCCAATCTAGATTTTTCCAGATGAGATTTTGTACTCTGAGATGGATTATCTTGGAATGATATGTAGGCTGCATTAAAATTGAGTTCTAGTTTTTTTGCTAGATTTTTGCGTTCCCGTTTAAATAGTGCCATTTGTCTTTGTATTGTACCACGCAAGACAGGCTTATGAGCTTCCCACAGTGTTATTGGGGAGATGTCTGTTGTATTATTAATTGATATGTATTCCTTTAAAACTTGTTCAATGGCCATCTGATGTAGTGGGTGTTTGAGCATTATGTCCGGTAAGTACCACGTTGGGTTATGCGCTTTTGGTATGGCTGAGGCTATAGTAGTGTATACTGCATTATGGTCAGACCACGGAATAGGAGTTATATCTGATGCAATAATTTCTGGTATCATTCCTATTGTTAGAAAAATATGATCTATTCTGGTGAAGGTTTGATGAGGGTGCGAGAAATAAGTGAATTTCTTTTTCATTGGGTTACTTTCTTTCCACAAATCTACCAGATTGTATTTGGAAAGAAGTTGAGAAAAAGGTAATCTAGAGGTTATTTTGGATGGTGTAAAAGGTGATTTATCTAGAAATGGGAGGAGGACCTGGTTCGTATCCCCGCACATTATCACTGTTCCTATTTTGTGTGTATTAATCACTTGTAATATATGTGAGAGGAATGGTGTAGGTTGTTTGTTAGGAGCGTAATAGGAAATCACCGTGATTGCTGTATCCATTATATAACCCATGAGTATCAGGTATCTACCTTCTGGGTCTTTAATTTCTGATGATAAGGTGAATGGTGTGGATCGGTGAAATGCAATTAGAGTTCCCCTTTGTTTGGTACAGGCAGAAGCCGTGTAAATTTGTTGATAAAAAGGAGAAATATATTTTGGAGTAGAATCTTTGGTGAAGTGTGTTTCTTGGAGGCATACTATGTGAGCCTTCTTGTTATGGAAAGTACGGAAGGCTTTGGTCCTTTTTTGAGGGACATTTATTCCCTGAACATTCAGGGAAAGTATATTCAGTGGTGCCATGGCAACAGATCAAATAGTTTTGACTTACTTTTTGTTATGCAGAGCTGACTGCGCAGATCAACCTGTGTGGACTGAAGAGATGAAAAGATAGAAAAGAAACCAGTGAATTCTGGAGTAAAGAGTAAACAAAAAACATATGAGATTAGATGATACATTGTATAAATTATTTTTTGCAAGTAATCACAATTTACCCGTGAAAGAGAATAAATATCTCTCTCAGGGGAATAAGTGCCTTCATCACACTCCCACATAATATGGTTGGGAGAATGAGGAGGGCTAATGGGGGTACACGGATCTTCCGCTTACAGGAGAGAAGTGCTATGTCAAAAGACATCAAAATGATGATTCATTAATTGGAGTGCAGAATATGTTTTTTGTTGAAATTATTTATTCCAGGGTGGTTGTATATGGTTAGTCTTGCCCTAGGCTAAATAATTCAGTTAGAAAGGTACTGTTAATAACTTTGGTATTGATGAAGATAGTTTGAATTATTTTAGAGTAAACAATTACATATTTTATTCATATGTAACTGTTTAGATATGTTAACTCATAAAATTGAGGTTGTATTGCTTCAGATTAGAATAAACAAAAACATAGTTCTAGGAACTAGTTAGGTAATAATATATTTGTTTTAAGAAAAGAAAGAAAAAGCTTCCATTACTTCTGGATTATTGAACATATTTGTCCTAAAAAGTAATAAATCTATTGTCATTACCTGAAAATATATAACTGAACAAGAATTTCCTTATTTCACTTGTATATTCTAAGGCTATATGAATCAGAAGTAATAAGAAATATAACTGGAATGTAACATGATCCCACACAGTGTGTGACTATCAGAATGCAGTTACATTCAGTTATAAATACAGGTTTTTTTTATAGAGAACCATCTCTTAGTATAATAAATGAAGAGATATCAGGAATTAGGATGTCAGTCCATTGAATCTTCTTGGTCCATGGATGATGTGGCATAACGGCCTCTTTTGTGAGAATGATGATTCCCATTTTGTTCTGAAATTTTCTGGGTGCTGCCTGAAGGTGAAGATGATGCCATTCTTCTGCGTGTGGGAGAGTTGCTGCTTGTGGGTTCTGTCAGATTTTATTTTTCTTATGCTTTTCCACAATTGATGTTTTTGTGGGGATTGCTGCTTTTCACATTATTTGATTCTCACTTGGTTTTTAGCGCAGTTCTTTTCACCATTTTCTTAATTTTAAAAGGGTTTGTTGTAGTTCATCTGCTGATCTGCTTCTGTAAATTGTACCTGGGTAGTTAAATCTGACTGAAAAGGGGAAGCCCCATTGATACATAATGTTGTGGCGTTGCAGTTCCATTAGTTGGGGTTTCATGGATCATCTTTTAGTAATAGTAAGTTGGGATAGGTCAGCAAAAATTTGATAATTGTGTCCTTGAAAATTAAGTTCCTTTTTTTCTCTTGCAGCAATTAGTATTTGTTCTTTTGTTCTGTAATAATGACATTTTGTGATTATATCACGTGGGGGTCCATCTTTCTTTTTGGCTGTGAGGGCTCTGTGTACTCTGTCCAGTTTTAAACGTTCAATAGGGATTAAAAATAAAAAAGTGTGGCGCTAGTGAATGGTGAAACTCCTGTTGCTAAACAGGTGAAAATAGTTTTTGGAGAGGAGTGAAAACACTTTCAGTGTAAGTTTGTGAAGTGAAAAGTAGTTATTATGTAAAGCATCCAAAAGGAAAAATTATAATAAAAATGAGAATGGAAACTTGTATATGTAGAGTAGTGGGATACTCAGTGATAACCTGTAGGTTGAATAGGAGACAATCATGCATATGAAACCTTATTCCAGAGAAAAAACAAAGCAAATAAATATCAATGCAAGATATCTCAATAGACTGAGTATGTGGTTTAACAAAACTAATATTCAATGGAAATGGGAGCCAAGAGGAAGGACATCGGAATCCCTAAGGGAGGACAAACATAGATGGAAACTCAAAAGTCTCTCAAGTGACAAGATGGGACAGTCCCATTCAGTCCCACAAACAACAGGGTGCCAACCGTCTTCTCAAGAGGTAGTTAAAGGTTGTTTAAGAGGGGTCCTGATAAATACGCTGAATCTTGACTCATGTGAATGATTCCAACCAGGAGAAAGAAAAAGCAAAAGGATGCCCTTACCAGATCAGGTGGACTCACAGGCCGTGGCGGTGAGTCAAACGAGCATATACCGTCAGACGGTGTGAGGTGAAGGCTTGTGGGAAGACTCGTGGAACATCTTGTCAGCAGTCCTCAACCTCTCCTATGGAGAGGTTCCATGGATTCCCTCAACCATTTTATGACAACCTTAAATGAGAATGAGGTGGGCATCCATTTGTCATATGAAGCCAGCTCGTCTGTTATACACTTTCTCGATTTGGAAATCACAGCTGCCAACGGTCAATTGGAGATGAAAACCTTTTTCAAGGCCACCGACCGCAACGGGTACATCCCGACCGACAGCTGTCACCATACAGCATGGCTGAAATCAGTACCTCGAAGCCAACTGATGAGAATCAGACGCAATTGTTCCCTCCTGCCGGACTACTATAGACAGGCGGAAACCATTAAATCTAGATTCCAAGAAAAGGGTTATGATGGAGAACTAATCGACCAGGAAATACAGAAAATAGCACACATTGATCGCTCATCACTTTTAGTGGAACAACCAAAAAAGCCTTTGGATGTTAAACACAGATGGGCCTTTCTCACCAACTATTCTATCCAACATAAGCAGATAAAGAGTATCATCTCCAGACATTGGAAAATTTTGAAAAATGACCGAATACTAGGCCCATTACTTCCTGATCAGGCTGGAGTAATCTATAAAGGGGCACCATCAGTAGGTAGTAGAATTGCACCAGGGGTGGTTAATCCTCCGAAGACGCCATCCTTTTTCCATGACCTTAAGGGTTTTTACCCTTGTAGGAAATGTACAGTATGCAAGCTCAATGTATGCAAATCCCGCAAAATTGAAACTTTCATGTCATCCACCACTGGGAGGGAATTCAAGATGAAACAATTTGCGACATGCACCACAAAGTTTATAGTTTACCTTATCACCTGCCCTTGTGGTAAGCAATACATAGGACGAACTATACGCAATTTCTCTATACGAGTGAACGAACATATCACAGCTATATTAAAAGGACGCACCAATCATAGTGTTCCCAAACACTACTTATACCATCACAACCAAAATCCATCTGGAACGAAGTTCCAAATTATTGACAAATTCGTCCACATTGGAGGGGGGAACCAAATACAAGGGGTGTCTCCAAACTCGAGACTTTTTGGATACACCTCATGAAATGTTATGTGCCACACGGACTAAATGTGGAGTGGGATATCAACGCCTTCATAAACCAGTCCTAGGCGTTGATACCCCACCCCTCCTCTGGCAATATATACCTAGGGACTACATAACACCTCCCTAGACCATTTAGATCCACGTATGTCGCCGGACTTTCGTTACCTTATCTTGAGCAATATATTTTTTCTCATGCTATGTGCTTAAATTTCCTGCAGGGTTCCTAATGAGCATCCACCGTTGCAGAGCTGAATGGATATTCCTAATAGTTATCATTCATATATAGAACATTGCGTTTCTGTAATTTTCTAATTCCTGACTCCATTTAATAATACTCCAATCCTACTGAATTACATTTAGTAATACTCTAATCTAACTATACCACATGTGCATCTAGTACTAAGTATATATGTCACTTCTTTCATAGATCCTTTCATGAGTCTCTGTTGTTTGCTTTCTTACATCTTTATAGGTTCCAATTTTTTAGGCTTTCTATAATTTTTTACATATTGCCCGTGCATTTTGCGGGTTTATACATCAAGAATTTTTAGTGAATATACATATAACGTATGTCGTTTATATATGTCTATATTTATATATGGTGATGTGTTGGGAGGACTTCCGGGACCGAGACCGCACTATTACATTAAAATTAGACATCTGCAGCGTGGATCGCCGCTGTGTTTGCGTTCCACGCTCTAATCTGTTGGGCCTCTGTTTCCTGTTTCCTCTGACACGCAGATTCAGAGCGTCCCATCGCCACTGCCACATCATGTGATCATCACATGACTGTTAGAACGAATGGGATTGACGCTCTGCCTATTGGGGATCAGGAGTGAGGCTTGGTTCATTACCATCTCCCCGTGGATATGATTGGCCACAAAACATCATGTGACCGCTGTGTCATGGATGACGCTGCCGAACCCGGAAGTCGTCCCGTGTAACAGCGCCGATCAGCTGTTACATTCCATTTATGTCTTACTATATAAAGCGCAGTTGTGTGGGGGGCTTACTCATACCCCAGCAGAAGCCTTTGGAGGTGAAACGCGTTGGGTCCTTATGATTATACCCCACCACTATCCACTGCGCTGTTTTTATACCTTCTTTTATGCCGTTTTTTATATTGAGCCGAGTTTTTACTGCCCCCCGTTTGTAAAAATTATTTTTGGAGTATACTCCTCAAATAAAGTGCTCTTATGCTTTTTTTGCAAATTAAGGATTTACACTATGTGGAGGTTTTTTTCTCTTTCTTGCTTATTTGCACATATGATGGACCTCTGAGCAAACGGTCATCTGGCGACCGAAACCGCACCCTGGGGACCTCGGTCTCCAAGTTGGTTCTTCAGTTGAGGACTGCTGACAAGATATTCCACGAGTCTTCCCACAAGCCTTCACTTCACACCGTCTGACGGTATATGCTCGTTTGACTCACCGCCACGGCCTGTGAGTCCACCTGATCTGGCAAGGGCATCCTTTTGCTTTTTCTTTCTCCTGGTTGGAATCATCCACATGAGTCAAGATTCAGCGTATTTATCAGGACCCCTCTTAAACAACCTTTAACTACCTCTTGAGAAGACGGTTGGCACCCTGTTGTTTGTGGGACTGAATGGGACTGTCCCATCTTGTCACTTGAGAGACTTTTGAGTTTCCATCTATGTTTGTCCTCCCTTAGGGATTCCGATGTCCTTCCTCTTGGCTCCCATTTCCATTGAATATTAGTTTTGTTAAACCACATACTCAGTCTATTGAGATATCTTGCATTGATATTTATTTGCTTTGTTTTTTCTCTGGAATAAGGTTTCATATGCATGATTGTCTCCTATTCAACCTACAGGTTATCACTGAGTATCCCACTACTCTACATATACAAGTTTCCATTCTCATTTTTATTATAATTTTTCCTTTTGGATGCTTTACATAATAACTACTTTTCACTTCACAAACTTACACTGAAAGTGTTTTCACTCCTCTCCAAAAACTATTTTCACCTGTTTAGCAACAGGAGTTTCACCATTCACTAGCGCCACACTTTTTTATTTTTAATTTTCAAGTGCAACGGTCATATTGCTGTGTCGGCTGCTTTATTCACATTTAGGAGTTGGCGCAATTTCTACACCTTTCTTTTATACGTTCAATAGGGATATCTGGCTTTAGTTCTTGTAATAGAGCAGTAATAGTAGATTGCAGGTCTGTCACAGTTTCAGGTATTCCCCTTATGCGCAAGTTTGAACGTCTGGCTCTATTTTCGTAATCTTCGAGCTTAGTTTGAAGTATCAAATTCTCTTCTTTTAATTGTTCCAATTCTGTTATATTTTCTTGGGTTGTAATTTCAATTTCATCCATTTTTATTTCTAAGGCTGCGGTGCGGTTTCCCAGCTCTCTTATTTCTTTGGTTAGGCTTTTTGTTATTTGGTCTGAGGTTTGTTTTAAAGCCTTATGAAGCATCTTTTCAAATTGTAATAATATTACTGGGGATGCTGAGGAGGCTTGTGGAGAAGTTTGTGAGAGGATTTGTTCTGTATCTGACTCAAATGGAGAGTCTTACTGTGACATTTTCTGTCTGTGAGAGCGCCCTGATGCTGTATATACAGTATTTATTTTCTGTTATTGATCGCTGTTTACCTAATGTCATGGTACTAGGCTAATAGGCCGAAGGTTTCTCAGAGACTAACATGCTATTTTTGCTCAGCTGTGGTAGTCTAATTGGGGTCCTTACATTTAAGCTGAGAATAGGAGGGTTTAGGTCCGCTTTAACCACTTCGCCCCCGTAGGACGTTCAGGAACGCCCTTGACTTTGTGCAGTGATATCTGAATAATGCCTGCAGCTACAGACATCATTCAGATATTGCCGTTTTCAGCCGGCGATTCCCTGTACCAAAAGAATGATCATAGCGGCTGTTCCGCCACTTGATTGTTCTTATGGGCGGCGGGAAGGGACATCCCCCCTCCTGCTGACCTCCGGTGCTTCTACCGACTCACTGCTTCCATCGGTGGGTCGGAGAACAGATCTGCCGGCCCCGGATGGTGACGATAGAGATTTCCGGTGGACCAGATGGTCGCAGGAGTCTCTATGATCGTTCGGAGGCCGGGCACGATGTCATGACGTCACGCCCGGCCTCTGCATTAAAAAAAACGCCGCCACGGCTGGGAAGCCGTGATCTTTTTTTTTTGTTTTGTTTTTTTTATATCAGGCTTCCCAGCCTAGAGGTGAGATGTGGGGTCTTATTGAAAAAAAGAGCAGATCGTGCCATATTCCTATTATAAAGGATGTTTACATTCCTTGTAAATAGGAATAAAAGTGATCACATTTTTTTTTAAAGTGTCAAACTAAAAAAAAAAATAAATAGTCAAATTAACAATAAAAAAAAATAAAAAATTAAGTGCCCCTGTCCCCGTGAGCTCGCACGCAGAAGCGAACGCATACGTAAGTCCCACCCACATATGAAAACGATGTTTAAACCACACATGTGAGGTATCGCCGCGAACATTAGAGTGAGAGAAATAATTCTAGCCCTAGACCTCCTCTGTAACTCAAAACATGTAACCAGTAAAAAATTTTAACGCGCCGCCTATGGGAATTTTTAAGTACCAACGTTTGGCGCCATTCCAAGAGCGTGTGCAATTTTGAAGCGTGACATGTTAGGTATCTATTTACTCGGCGTAACTTCATCTTTCACATTATGCAAAAAAATTGGGCTAACTTTCACTGCTTGTGGGAGCTATAGGCCAATCTCTCTTCTTAACATAGATCTAAAAATTTTTACAAAAATTCTGGCCAATAGAATACAACAATATCTCCCATCCCTGATCCACCAGGATCAAGTGGGTTTTATCCCAACTAGGGAGGCCAGAGATAATACTACCAGAGTCCTTAACCTACTACACATAGTCAATCAAAATAAGAATCCGTGCATCTTCCTAAGCACAGATGCGGAGAAGGCCTTCGACAGGGTGAATTGGCAATTTATGATCTCCGTCTTGGATCATGTGGGCATTGGCGATAGGATGCTGACTTGGATAAAATCTCTCTACACTGGACCCACTGCTCGGGTGCGGGTCAATGGTGTCTTGTCGGATGCCTTCATGGTCGGGAACGGCACTCGCCAGGGGTGTCCTTTATCCCCACTCCTCTTCGCCCTGTCGTTGGAACCCTTTTTATGCACGGTACGCTCTAACCCGGACATATCCGGAGTGGCGGTAGGAGGCACTCAACAGAAGATTGCCGCTTATGCGGATGACATGCTGTTTGCTTTGACTAGCCCGATGACTTCCCTCCCGAACCCTCTGCAGGAGTTTAAGACGTATGGTAGCCTATCTAACATGAAGATTAATTTCGACAAGTCTGAGGCAATGGGAGTAGGCATCCCCCCACAATTACTTTCAACACTTAGAGACAGCTTTAAATTTAAATGGTCCACGACGGCTCTCAAATATCTAGGGACATTAATCCCCCCAAAAATTTTGCAGATATTTGCATTAAACTTCCCCCCGTTACTAACTACAGTTCGAGCCCTACTAGCCAAATGGAATACAGGGTTCCACTCATGGTTTGGCAGGTGCAACATATTGAAGATGTGTATTCTTCCTAAATTCCTGTACCTCATGCAGGCCCTACCGATCCACATCCCTGCATCGTATTTTGCCCAAGCCAGTGCCCTGTTCTTTGAATTCATCTGGGCTCGTAAACGCCCCAGACTTAACCGACGACAACTTATGTTACCTAAATTGTACGGAGGCCTGGCGATACCGGACCTCCGTAAATACTATTACGCAACCCATCTGACTAGACTCATCGACTGGTGCCGCCACCAGTCCTCCAAACAGTGGACCAGAATAGAACAATCTCAGTGTAACTTTCCCCTGAACAGAACACCATGGATAGCTCATAGCCTACCAAGAACGCTCAAAAATCACCCCCTGATAGGCCTGACAGTGAATACATGCGCCTCTCTATTCTTACGTTTCCGACTTTCATCATTCAACTCCCAGATCCGCCCGATTTTGGGCACACCAGAGTTTGCACCAGGTTGTACTGATCAAACTTTTATCTCTCTAAGAAACTCTAATTGTTTCCAAGCCTCCCACTTCATCACACAGAGTCGATGGCCCACTATAGCTGAACTCATGAGTTTGGAAGGACAGTTCAGACTGGACTACTGGAGAGCAGGCCAACTCCAGCACTTTCTTAAGTCGCTCCCTGCTCCTGACAGTTTCTCCCCAACACTGACTACTTACGAAACGTACTGTGAGGAAGAGGGCCCAATATCTCATACCCTCTCTGCCACGTATCAACTACTGACCAAACCATTGGAGGACTCAGATCTACAGTGTATACAGGCGTGGGAATGAGATCTACGCTCTACATTTACACCCCATCAAAAACAAAACATCATACATTTCACATATAGATCCTCGATATGCACGAAAACGCAGGAGACTAATTATAAAATTCTCACCAGATGGTATAACACCCCTGCAAAATTACATAGGATTTATCCATCCGCTTCGGATCTTTGTTGGAGGTGTCAGAGCGAACGAGGGACTCTCCTCCATATCTTCTGGACATGCCCCAGAAATGCTTATATTCAAAATATTCAATATAATATTCAAAATGCTAACCATAACATACAAGGCCATTCACAACATCGCCCCCATCTACATCACCAACCTCATCTGCGGATATCGCCCAAATCGTCCCCTCCGCTCCTCCCAGGACCTCCTGCTCTCTAGCTCCCTTGTTACCTCCTCCCATGCTCGCCTTCAGGACTTCTCCAGAGCCTCTCCCATCCTCTGGAATTCCCTGCCCCAGTATGTCCGATCAGCCCCTACCCTGTCCACCTTTAGGAGATCCTTGAAAACTCATTTATTCAGGAAAGCCTATCCCACACCCACATAACTGTCCCTGAGCCACCCCCATCAAATCATTCTTTGCAGCTATTACCTTTTGTACCACCACCCCCTCCCTTTTAGAATGTAAGCTCTACAAGCAGGGCCCTCCTGTACCTTTTGTATTGTACTGTAATTGTGTTGTCCCCCTTATACATTGTAAAGCGCTGAGTAAACTGTTGGCGCTATATAAATCTCGTATAATAATAATAATAATAATAATAATGCCCCAAATTGGAGCAATTTTGGAAGACCGTTCAGAGCACAGTACAGAGATTCACTGAGCGACCTATATTGTCGGACCCAGCGATCTTTTTGCTCCACGCCTCTCACGCCCCCACCAAGGCCTACAAAAAATCGCTCACACGTCACTTGTTTGATGCTGCCAAAGCATGTATCCCTTTACTATGGAAATCTACACAACCTCCTACGGTTAGCATGTGGGTGAAGAAGGTGGAAAATATAAAAAAAAATGGAGGACCTTGTTCTTACGGACAGACACCAAAATGAGCGGTTCTCCAGGACATGGGCCGGATGGAACATGTTCATATTCTCAGAGGAGGGACAGTACCTCTTGGGAGGAGGCCCTCCCACCTAGTCTTTGTAGCTTCTAAAACAGACGATATTAGAGGATACAGAGGGGCCTAGCGGGTCGAAGTGAGTGATTTAGCTACCTCCATGCGCCCCCCCCTCTCTCTCTCCCTCTCCCCCCCCCTTCTTTCTCTCCTCTCTCTCTCCTCTACTCCTACACATAATCTTCTCAACTCCCCCCATTTTTCTTTCCCCTTGGTCTCCCGAATAACTCTATACTTTCAGTTCCCCTTAACACTATTTTTTTTTTTTGTTATCTATTTTCTTTTTGTGTATATGTGTAGTCTTTTTTTTTTTTTGATTTAGTTGTTTGTGTTGGAAAATGGAAAATGGAGTGGGAGGGTACTAGGGGTTTTTTATAACACCAAACTATAAGACAACGGGCACACGCAGGAATGTTATAGAGGTCCAAATGTAAGATTCTGAACTGATGTAATAACAGAGGCTGCGACCTCAATTTCTTTTATACAGTTAGAGGCTGCGTCCCCGCTTCACATTTCTCCTTATACTGTTGTATAACGTGTTCAATTGTAGTGCCCTCTCCGGTGGTTGAATAAAACTTATATTTGAAAAAAAAAAAAATTGGGCTAACTTTAATGTTTTTTTTTTTTTATATTTCAATGTTTTTATTGAAAGAATAAAAGTACAGTATAGCCAGACACATAGGCAGATTGGCGTCAAGTTTTCAAAACATCACATACCAATACAGAGAAATAAAAGTATGATCATAGTACTTATCCATCATCTATCGCAATAACAGAACGTAATGAGTGTGATAAGTATCCAAAAATTGATGGGATTTAACAATAGCCTCCCAGTTATGATCCGGAGAATCCCAGTGTGAGGGGATAGTATAGACTTCTGGTCATGGTCTCTGGGACAGACCCAAGACTTATGGTCATAGGAGGCCTCATATGTGATCATCTGCATTGTGTATGAAATTTCTGGAGAGAGAAAAAACAAATAAAAAGGAGAAGAGAGGAAAGGAAAAAAAAAAGTGGAGGAGAGGAGAGAGAGAGGGTCGTCCTGGAGTTTGCTATGGAGTCGAGATGTAGTAAATCCATGTATCCCATATCTTATTCAATTTCTTGACTTTACAAAGAATATGAGTGAGTTTATCATAGATCATAAACCAACTGAGTTTATTTTTAACCTGGTCGAGAGGAATTATCGAATGTTTCCAATGTCTTGCGATCGTAATTCTTGCCGCCAGCGATATGTAATGAATCAATTTCACTGATTTTTTGGGTGTGCCGTCAGGCAATTTGTGAAAGAGGGCGGCATAGGAGATCTGCGAATGTTTACCTCCATCACTGAGTTGATTAAGTTGAAAATTCAAATCTAAAATCTAATTACGAGGGGGCATTGCCACCAGATATGGTGCATCGTTCCCAACTGACCGCATCGTCGGAAGCAGTTTTGTGAAGTAGAAGGATGCATCTTAGCTACTCTAGTGAGTACCAAGTACCAACAACGAAGATCCTCCTTAAGTCTTTTAAATAATGGGGGGATAATTTGCCCTATATATAGTGTCTATAGAGGAAGTCAGCTGGACCCCTAGGTACGGGAGAGAACAAGGAGTCCACTTAAAGCTAAATGTATTTTGAACTGTCTGCACCTCGGCAGGGGGTAGTGATATGTTAAATGCTACTGTTTTTTGGGAATTCAGACACAAACCAGAGAGTCGTGAGAAATTATCTAGTTAGGGACAACAACAAAGGCAAGGTTACTTGGGGATTAGTGATCTACATGAGAACATCATCGGCAAATAATGCACATTTATGTTCCTGTTGGCCACAACGAATACCGTGAATGTCAGGGTGAGAACGAATTGCCATAGCTAGGGGTTCTATTGCCAATGCAAATAGTAAAGGGGAGAGTGGGCATCCCTGTCTCGTACCCCGCTGGACAGGGTATTGTGGTGATTTATGACCTCTAATAGAATTTTGGGCTATTGGGGAGCAATACAACGTTCTCAGTAGAGAAATGAAGGTAGGGCCAAACCCTACAGTCTCAAGGGTAACAAAAAGGTAGTTTCAATTTAGGCTATCAAAGGCCTTATTAAGGTCCAATGAAAGGAACAAGAGTTCCCGGGCGAGTGGAGCATCTCAGTTGGACTGCGCTGCTGAAATTAGGGTTATGGATCTACGAATTTGGTCTAGGTTCTGACGTCCCGTTATAAATCCAGGTTGGTCTTTATGAATGTAGTGCTCTAAAAAGGTATTAAGGCGAGAGGCTGAGATTTTCGTGAAGATCTTTAAATCGCAGTTTATTAACGAATTTGGACGGTAGTTATGAACGTCAGTAGAGTCCCTGTTGGGTTTAGGAATAACACTGATATATGCTTTATTTTCATCCAAAGGGACCGTACCTCCATACCGCAGGGAGTTAAAGTAAAGAACCATGTGTGGAACCAATTGTCCAGAGAATTTTTTATAATAAAGATTAGGAAGACCATCTGGGCTAGGGGTCTTTATGATCATCTGCGATGGACAGGAGGGGGAGGTTCCCCAAGAATTCCCTAATGGATGGAGGGGCCGCGTCCCGAGGATTGCTATATAGACCAGCGTAAAAATCATGGAATTCCCAAAGAATTTTTGGGGGGTCTTGAGAAAGCTGACCTCCTGATCTAATTTTGGGGAGTGCCAGGTGAGAGTGTCCAGGGGTAAGTTTATGCGCTAATAAAGAACCCGGGTGGTCCCGCCAAGTGAAAAATTTGATTAATTTACCTTTGTTGTTTCTCGGCCCTAGTGGTGAGGTAGATGTTAAGTTCCAAGCAGGATTGTTCCATTTTAATAAATAGGTTAGGAGACGAAGAGCTTTTATGTTGTTTGGTTAAAATTTCAAACTCCCTGGTTTTGGCAGAGATCAATTCAGTGGGAGCTTTTTTGAGTCTGGAGGACAATTGAATAAAGGCTCCCCGGACAGAAGCTTTGTGTGCAGCCCAATTAATAGCAGGGGATGTATCTCCTGGGTTGTTAATATCAAAGTAAGTTTGTAAATGGGTAGAAATCTCAAGACAGTGAGATTTGTCACCGAGGAGAGATTCATTCAATCACCAATGAGGGTTTGCTGTCCTACTAGTGAGGTCCGAGATCTGAACCATAACTGGGTCATGATCCGACCAGGGGGTAGATAATATATTGGCGGACTTCAATTTAGGTAGCAGTCCCGAGAGGAAAAATATGTGATCAATACGGAGGTAGTTTCCATGTGCTCTTGAGTAATGAGAGTAATCTCTAGCGGTGGGGTTTGCTTCCCTCCAAACATCCACTAAATCATAGTGATAAAGTAGTTGTGCAAATTTGTGACTGTTTAGGAGGGGGACGGAGCCCCGCAGTGTGTGATTTATCTTTAATAATATCCAAGGCTAAGTTAGAATCACCCGCTAGGATCACTTCGCCTTCAAGTTCAGGAGCCATGGACCGTAGGAGGGAGTGAAAGAGTGCGGTTTGATTGGTGTCGGGAGCGTAATAAATTAGGAGAGGAATCAATGATTCCCCCAGATGACCTTTAACTAGAAGGTAAC
This sequence comes from Lithobates clamitans, assembly GCA_037952925.1. Classification (NCBI taxonomy): domain Eukaryota; kingdom Metazoa; phylum Chordata; class Amphibia; order Anura; family Ranidae; genus Lithobates; species Lithobates clamitans. The sequence continues at coordinate 695,995 of JBBGZY010000685.1, forward strand.
GCCGTTTTTATCCCTAATAACTTTGGTTTCAGGGGATGATGCGAATGAAGAGAAACAGAGGGCTACTCCCCTTTGCTTCTCCGATGCATTTGCATAATAACAAAGAGGATAGTCTTTATGGAGATATCGAGGGGTAAATAGGGAGGTAAAGTGTGTCTTCTGGAGGGCAACAATGTCTGTCCCCAAAGATCTATAATGTGTAAAGGCCTTAATCCGTTTAGCGGGTGACCCGAAACGCTGAACATGGGATAGTAGGCGGATATTCTGGGAGGTAGATTTTATACTAGACATGGGAAACAGTCAGTCGATCTCTGATAAACAGACTCACCCACCGATCTGCGAACCTCTAGAACCGGAAACACCAGGAGAATCTCCAGGCAACCTTCAAGAAAATGATATAATAATAGTGTAGCGCTACTAAAAAGTGAAAATAAATCACAAAAAGCTGTGATGGACCCCAAATGCTATACGGCAGAGGGATCAGACAGGCTTGGGATCTTATATTATGTGTATCAGATGTTGTTGTATTCATCAGATGTCGCTCAGATACTGGACACAGATGGAAGAACCCGTTCAAGGTGGTATCCTCAGCTCCTGGACCGTGAAGGCTCCAAGTACTCCCCTGTTGAATAGCCGTCTTCAACAATGTTCTGTGAGGCCTCCAGGGAATGATCATGTAAAGCAGAAGGAAGGAGAAGGACTCCAATGGTGCAGGTCAAAAACCAATGAGGTTTATTTAAGAATAAAAGTTCAGATGGTAAACACCAATCAATAAAAATGATCACAGGAACAGGTAAAAAATAATTAAAAGCAATGTGGGATACAAGAAATGCTAGCCCGACCAGTTTCGACACTAAGGGGTCTTCAACTGGGGCAAAACCCGGTTCTTCCATCTGTGTTCAGTATCTGAGCGACATCTGATGAATACAACAACATCTGATATACATAATATAAGATCCCAAGCCTGTCTGTTCCCTCTGTCGTATGGCATTTGGGGTCCATCACAGCTGGTAAGAGTACCCATTTATATCTTGAGTTCCGCTGTTGTTGACTACAGACAAGCCTTACACTGATTATCTCACAATTGGGATTACTCTCACCAGAGGAATATACCATTTAGGATTTTCTGTGGACATTCTTTCTCACACCCCCACTGGGTTATATTCAGCATAGCCAATTTATATTGTTTTTTGGTTTCTTTTTAGATGTGTTATTTATTTTCTATGATTTATTTTTCCTTTTTAGTAGCGCTACACTATTATTATATTATTCACTTTGAACTTTGTATATTTGAGTGTTAGCAGCTTGTGTTCTAATTTAGCGCAGTCTTTTTCCCCACCTCCAACCCTCAAGAAAGAACAGTAGTAGAAAAAGTTAAACCAAAAATATTGAAAGAAAAAAAGGAAAAGAACAAAAAAAGCCATAAGGTAATCAGGCCAGGAAACCCCCTGCACTGAGTAACACGGCATAGCAATGTAAAAAATCATGTATAACAATCAATAAACAATTCAAGTATCTCAGAGCCGAAGCTCCGAGTGCGGAGGAGTCTTCACCAAAAACAAGTGATGGAAAGAGTCCTTCGAATGGGGAGAGTGCATAGACACCCCCCAGCAGTAACGGCACATTTAAATACAGTTTTGGTCCCACATCTCATCCTAGAGAAACTGATAGAGCCACATAGTGGATCGACCGTGGCATCAAATATAGTGGGATGAACAATAATAAAGGAAGTCCAACCTGGAAAAGAAAACATGTATGTTAACCGTAATCAACCAACCACTTCGGGTCGGCTAGAGCCATTAGGCAATAGGTGTATGGTATATCAAAGTTATCAAAAAAAAAGGTCACGGCTAATGTCCCGTGATGGGACTACTGAGAAGCCGCCCGCACCACCCGAAAAATCCGTCCAATAGGATTAAAACAGGTTTTTAAGGCACTATCGCCTTTTTTGGATAGTGACCTGGGAGATATCAACAAATAATTGAATCTTGAGGCCATCTATTTCCAGATCCGTTTTTTTTCTGGCATGACGCATCACTGCTTCCTTGATCCGGAAAAAGTGTGGTTTAACGATAACATCCCTGGGGGGCCATCGGGTTTTGGGGGGATCAGAGCCCTGTGGATGCAGTTGATTTCCATATGAATGTCATCAATATCAGGTACTGCAGCTTGCATTCGTGAGTAAGTGACGGAAGTGATATCTTTTACATTTCCTGGAATGCCCCTGATACGAAAATTATAGCGCCTGGCGCGATTTTCAAGATCTTCGATTTTGGAGTATGCTTCCTCAAGGTGATCTTGTAAGTCGGTTATCATATTTGAATTTTGGGACACTCTGAACCGTATCATCTACTTTACATTCAATGCTTTCCAGCCGGTTCCCCAGCTCCTGGAAATCCTGCTTTATGTCCAGGACTAGTTTGTCAGGAGCCTTAGTCAGTTCCCTTTGTAGCAAATCTGCAAAGCAAGCTAAAAGTATTGGGTCATCCGAATACTGTGGCTGAGCTCGTGTAATAGCAGGGAAGTCAGTAACAGTTTCCTGGCTGGCTGCAAAAAAGGTCTGCCATCTCTCTATCCAGAACAGAGGAGCTGTGGGAGTCCTGGCTATGTGACAGGGCTGGAGCTTGTGAGGGAGACAGTGCAGGGCTAGGTGGTGAGCAGTGTATACTCGTGTGCTCACCTGAAGCTGAGGAAGGCATTGGGGGGCTATTCTGAGGATTGCTCTGCCCAGGAGGTTTGGTGGTCCTCTTCTGTGAGGGCAGCTTCTCTTCTCTGGATGCCAGCATCCCTCGTGTAGTATAGCCGGTCGCCATCTTGGATTCCCTGCTTGTAGCCCGGGAAGAGTAGCAGGGGCCGTCCTGGGGCTTACCACGTGGCTGGTGTGGCATCCGTTATACTCCTGGTCCTCACCCCAGGAGGATCGGGCAGTTAGATTTAGCAGGCGAGGTGTGGGGCCGCTGTATCTGCGGGTGGTGTGTGCGGAGCAGCTCAAAAACACATCTGCTCTGACCGGCCGCGCATGCGCTCTCTTTTGTTTTGTTTTTTAAAGCATGAAACTGTTTTTTTTTTCAAAAAGTGTTCGAAAAATTGCTACGCAAATACCGTGCGAGATAAAAAGTTGCAACGACCGTCATTGTATTCTCTAGGGTCTTTGCTAAAAAAACATATATAATATTTGGGGTTCTATGTCATTTTCTAGCAAAAAAATGTAGAGAAATGTCACAATTGGCCTGGGTGTGAAGTGGTTAAAGGTTGTCTCATATTTAGGTCTAATGCCCCGTACACACGTGTGTGTAATGTGTGATAGGACCTTGTTGTCGGAAATTACGACCGTGTGTAGGCTCCATCACACATTTTCCATGGGATTTTCCGACACACAAAGTTTGAGAGCAGGCTATAAAATTTTTAGGCAACAAAATCTGTTGTCGGAATTTCCGATCGTGTGTACAGTGTGTACAGAAATCCGACGCACAAAGTGCCACGCATGCTCAGAATAAATAAAGAGATGAAAGCTATTGGCTACTGCCCTGTTTATAGTCCGGACGTACGTGTTTTACGTCACCACGTTCAGAATGATCAGATTTTCCGACAACTTTGTGTGACCGTGTGTATGCAAGACAAGTTTGAGCCAACATCCGTCGGAAAAAATCCTAGGATTTTGTTGTCGGAATGTCCGATCAATGTCCAACCGTGTGTACGGGGCATAAGTGTAGGTTCAGCACTTTAAGACCCCATATATGATTAATGTTTTTTTTTTCTAAATATAGTGAAATATTTGGAATGACTACATTTTATGAAAGTTTTACATTATCTCAAGAGGCCAGGAGAGAATCCTTAAATATCATAAATCAAGGGACTTTAGAGGTTGATGATAAAAATGAAGAAATCGTTGATGCAACACAGTTACCTGTCAAGTTTGAAAAGTAAGTGTCTTTATCAAGGCAGAATTTTGCACGTTGTCATATTCAAATTATTATATGACCTATCAGGTTTTGTTACAATATATTATTTTCATTGACTATCCAAGGAAATAGCAAAGCTTCCTGTGCCAGAAAACTGGAGTGGCGTGCATCACATTAACTAGCAAGATAGACTTGTTTTAGACCTGTGCCACATCCATGCATTACTTTAACTGACAATTGCGCGGTCATGCAATGCTGTACCCAAATAATATGTATGTCCTTTTTTTAAAAAACAAATAGAGCTTTCTTTTAGTGGTATTTGATCACATCTGCATTTTTTAATTTTTCGTGCTATAAACAAAAGAAGACAGACAATTTTGAAAAAAAAAAAAAAAAAAAATATATATATATATATATATATATATATATATATATATATACACACATATATATATATTTTGCTTTCGGTTATAAAACCTATTCAATAAAAAAAATTTGAAAAAAAAGCAAATTTCTTCATCAATTTAGGCCAATATGTATTTTTCTACATATTTTTGGTAAAAAAATATCTCAATAAGTGTATATTGATTGCTTTGCACAAAAGTTATAGCATCTACAAACTATGGGATATTTTTATTTATTTTTTGGCAGCAATCAGTGACTTATAACGGGACTACAATATTGCGACAGACATTCTGATACTAACTGACACTTTTAACACTTTTTGGGGACCAGTGACACTAATACAGTAATCAGTGCTAAAAATATGCACCATCACTGTACTAATGACACTGGCTGGGAAGGGGTTAAACATCAGGAGCGATCAAAGGGCTAACTGTGCTTTTCTAGGGGAAGTGCGGTACCCGTCGTGTGTGGCTCCCACTGTGTAATCACAGTCTTCTGCCTCTTTTGTTAATTCATAACAGTATTTGCTCCATTTTTTGGATGAAGCAAATACTGTTTTATCTCTGACTGTTACTGTGTAAAACTGAGCTATGTTTGTAATGTATTCACTTAACAGTGTAAATGTTTCAAACTTAGTGCTAAAATTCCACCATTTACAGCTCAGCCTCAGGTGGATGACTAGGTGTTACATCACATCACCAGTCAGACACTTAAACCCACTTCCACCTAGAGCCTTTATAAGGTACTCAGGCTCTTCTTCCCGCCCATTTGCCACAAGGATTAATTAATTTCAGGACAGTGTACATCTGGATTACCACATATACCTACTGGACAGTGGACACGCTTACCCTATCCCCCATTACCCTTTCTCCCAAACTTGACTTCATAAGTACCCCACCGGGGAATACCCTCACTTGTAGCTTTGGTGGAGACCAGACAAAACGGATGTTAACTCTAAACAGCAGGCAAACATTTAGTCCTGGTTCACACCAGTACGACTTGTCATGCAACTTAACAGTTCAAAGTTGCACGACAAGTGGCACCTCATTTGTGGCAATGGAACCGTTCAAATTACTATGACTCAAGGCGCAGGGACTTTTAAAAAGGTTCCTGCACTACTTCTGTGCGATTTCAGTGCAACTTGCATTGATATCTGTTAAATGAAGTTGCACAGTTATCAGCAAGCTGCACATGATATCGCACTGCTTTGAAGTTGTGCTGAAGTAGCGCAACTTCAAAACTGCACTGGTGTGAACCAGGGCTTACTCTGCCAAAAGCCCATACAACACTTAGCCTCAGAGTGACAATGTATACCTTGCACCAGAGCAGGAACTGTTCTTAACAGTTTCTGCATCAGATTCTAGCTCTTTTTCAGGCACACAACAGGCAGTCTATTTGACAAAAGTATGATTCTCTGTATCTGTCACAATTCCTCAAACAGATTATGGCCTTAATGTTAACAAGTCTGTCGGTTGGGGAGGAGTCTTTCAGTCATTGGCAGGTCAGGGAACGTGGTCAAAGGAAGAAGCCAAAATCCCCATCAACATCTTGGAAATCAGAGTTGTCAAGCACCCGTCAAAAGTAATACCAGTGACAGACCTAACCAGGACAGGGACTTTTAGAGAGGATTAGGGGCAAGCCTCCTACCCACTGATTATGGCCCATGGAGAGAGCAGATCATTCTCCAATGACGGACAACAATGTAATGAACCCTGAGAGCAAGGCTTGGATTAATTATCTAAAGTACAATAAAGCTTCCCTTCTGGAGTGGATGGAAAGGTGTAATATTACTCCTGTACAGGATAAAGGTCAGAGGGAATATGGTGGCCCTCCTGCAGGCTGGGTTGGAGAGGTTTCTTCACTTGGGACAGAAATATTTATCAACAATATCCCTTAAGAAATCTATGAAGATGAATTAATTCCACTTTTTCAGACTGTTGGAATATTGTAGGAGTTTGTATCATAGACTGTTGCCAGATAGTCTGAGGTGGGGTTTGTTATGTGTTTATTGTCAAGTAGTTCTTTCCCATTGTTCTATTGTTTCTGTCTGTCTGATCATCTCTTGGAGATGAGATTAATCATGTGACCACTTTAACTTTTTTACCAAATTATTGTGGGATGTTATGTTTGTTGATTAACTTACTGTTTAATTAATTTACTGTTTTGGTGTTTGAAGTTTGCATAATGCTAATATCCTCAAGAGAGGAATGTCCTCCTGTGGGGTAAAATATGTGTCTGAGTTTCAATAAACAGTCGTTCCTTTGGTTCTATCCCAACATCTTGTCTGTGTACGATGCTTGGGGTAACAGGGCTTGTATTATCTCTCGGTCCGCTGGAATGGTGTGGAGGGCAGGAGGCACTGTTTGGCGGAAGGAAGCACCTAATTGGGGTGCCAAAGCAGTTCTGTCACAATACCCTTTTCAGGTAGTCAGAAAATGCCACCACAATGGCATATATCAACCATCAGACTCAGTTCAGGCTATGAACTGCATTTTATTCACATAGGAACCGCACCGTATTCCTGTTCAATTCACATGCGATTCAGTGTGGTGCAGTTTGAGCCCATTAATTCTGAAAAAGCTCAAATCGCAATGCAGCCATTTTGGAACTGCACTGCAACTGGATTGCATGGTCGTTTTGTACTATGTGATCCGGTGCCGTTAAAATACATTGCATTTGTCTTTGAGGTGTTAAGATTGCACTGACCCCCAGTGCGGGTCACAAAGGCAGTGAGATTTGAATGTGGTGCTGGAAATGCACACAGATCACACCGTTTCCTGCACCGCATTAGTGTAAACCTAGCCTCAAGGGAGCATGAGGAGCCTGACTGCCTTGGGGGAAGCAAACCAGATCTTCTCCTGGACAGAAATTCACTGTCCAGTGATTTCTGCGATCTACATTCCAGGAGTGGACAACTGGCGGTCGGATTAAATCGGTGTCCACAGCTTGGACAAAGGGGAATGGTCACTTCATCCAGATGTGTTCAATCAAATATGTTGAAAATGCAGTACTCCAGATGTGGACATCCTAGCCTCCAGATACAATAACAAACTACCTCTGTATCCATAACCAGGGATCCTTTAGCTCTGGCCTCAAATGCCCTATTTATCTTCTGTCTCACTGATTTATGCCGTTCTTCGAGTATTCTGCCTTGCTTGCTTCACAAAATAAAGCAAGAAAGGAAGACAGAGATTCTTCTGGCACTAAACTGGTCCAGAACAACCAGGTTCACAGACATACTCAGACTTCTGGCAGACAACCCCTGGCCTCCTTCCAATGGACCAGATCTGCTATCTTAATCCCCCTACTCTACCGTGCTTCAAAGTCTCCAACTTTAATGGCATGGCTGTTGAAACCCAGGTCCTAACAGATAAAAGGGTTTCTGACCCTGTGATTCCTACTTTGCAAGAAAATCTACTTCCAGTAAGAAGTTATTATCATACCTGGAATCCTATTTCACCTGCTGTGAACGTAGTCTTTTTAATCCCTATTTCCTATTTATAGTCAGTCTTCAAGTAAGAAAGCGATAACCCTAACAACCAAGGCCTGAGGTGTGCCTTGTCCTAGCTGGATAGTATGCCTGAAAAGAGGGCATACCCTGAATGTAAGAATGAGAAAAAAGTACAATGAGTATGAATAAGTATGAAGGCTGGGGGAAACGGGTGGGTGGGAACCCTGAAAGAGACGCTAACACTGGATCCGACAGGGGAGGAGGATTATGTACCCTCAGACTCCTCCCACTAACACAGGCTAGCCTCCGACAACGGATTTTGTTGTCGGAAAATTTTATAGCCTGCTCTTAAACTTTGTGTGTCGGAAATTCCGATGGAAAATGTGTGATGGAGCCCACACACGGTTGGATTTTCCGATGGAAAATGTGTGATAGGACCTTGTTGTCGGAAAATCCGACCGTGTGTGCGTGTTTGAGAGCAGGCTATAAAATTTTCCGACAACAAAATACATTGTCGGCGATTCCGATCGTGTGTACACAAATCCGACGCACAAAGTGCCACGCATGCTCAGAATAAATAAAGAGACGAAAGCTCTTGGCTACTGCCCCGTTTATAGTCCCGACATACGTGTTTTACGTCACCACGTTCAGAACGATCGGATTTTCTGACAACTTTGTGTGACTGTGTGTATGCAAGACAAGTTTGAGCCAACATCCGTCTGAAAAAATCCATGGATCTTGTTGTCAGAATGTCCGATCAATGTCCGACCGTGTGTACTGTACGGGGCATAACACTTGTAGTCAAAGTCTTCAAGTAAGAAAGCGATAACCCTAACAACCAAGGCCTGAGGTGTGCCTTGGCCTAGCTGCACAGTATGCCTGAAAAGAGGGCAAAAGACACATGTTTAGGTGAACTAGGGTAGGTAACTATCCATCAAGTAGAGTAGCGCGTGCCCAGATGGCAACAGTATACGTATCCGGTAAGTATCCGTTATGACAGGAGAAACCCACCGACTCATGACTTGTAATATCAGGAACCCCCTATTAAACGTACAAAGCAGCCCAGAACTCAACTAAACATCCCATGGAATATTGGATTGAGCCTGATGCCCGAGACAACCCAGACATGGGAATGAACCGCTTGTGATGAGAGGATACGTGGGCGAAATAGAGCAAAGCCTGGTCCGAGGAGCCCCTGCAAAATGATGGCCGAGAAGAACGAAATACTTCAAATGGACACCAGTAAAGTAGCTCTGAGAAAATCCCCCAACCCTTGGCCTACCCATAGTTGGTATGGGGAAGTGAGCGGGTGAGTTGCAAAAATGGACAACTGGCAGGAGTCTGAAGTGCTGGATACCTAATGGGTATGTTGATGGAGTAGGCAGGTTAAGGCCAATACACTATGGTAGCAAGCATCCTTAAACATGAAAAACCATGCCAGACACACAGAACACTGGTCCCACCTGAAACAATAGGATCGTGCTTCTGCCTGTAACCTGACAACTGAGACTGAGTCCTGAATGCACCAATTGTCTTACCCTATCAACAGCAGGACTGATGGAAGAGAGTGCAAGGATAGTTGATATCGGTGTGGATGCCAATACAACCCTCCCCCCCAACTGTAGCAAGTGCTGAATCGCTAGACCATGAACGAGTACCTTGATGAAAAAAGTCTGCAGTAAAGAGCAGCCAAAAGTAACAAACGATATTGGAATTTGCCACTAGGCACCTTGGAGGCCCGGCCCCCCACCTTCATAATGAAGGTTAAGAACCAGACCAAGCACCCCTCGAAGTCGCTGCCTCCAGTAACCTGATTGGTAATGAAAGCATGACTGACTGCCGAAGCCAAGATACTTAAAGCAAAACCTGATGATATAGTGATGAGGCCCGCGCGCAGGCCTGGAAATACTTTCAGCAGGGCTGTCTGAGGACCAGGGATGGGAGATTCCAACACCACCCCTGACAAGGAACATACTTGGCCCAGACATATAAACCAGAAGGCCTGAAAGACGGACCAAGGTGATGCTGACCTAGCCTACAGGAATAGAAGAAGAGCAGGAGCTGGGGGTGCGCAGACACCCTGCCTCTGACTACATGAGCTTAAATCATTTCCATCCTGACTTGCAACCGTACCAGGTTGTGTAGAGCATGCTTAGTCCACATGAATCTGCATTCAAGAACAATGCTAGCACATGTACCCTGGTGGTGGACGAGAGTGGCTGAGATGAAATTGGAAACAAACCGAAGCGGACCGCCATCCCCTGTGCCAAAACTCAGCCGAGAGCTGAATTATGGACTGACTCCTTAAGATGGTGTGCTACCCTGCTCTAAACCCCACCCCGTGATTGAAAGGATGAACGTGAACCAGCCCAACCTAAGGCAACACAATAAAGAGAAAATGACAGACAACCAGACATGAGAACAACAACGCCCCTCAGATCTACCCAAGTATGAGAACCTGAGCAGAAATGTCAAGACCACCATGCGTGAATGAACCTGATGGCGCCACCCCACCCTCGTGTAAGTAGTAAGTAAGCCCGAGTAACCTGCAGCGCAGAGACAGCTAATTAACTGAACACTCAGGACTAGTGTACCCACAGACCATGGTGGGTGGTTGTACAGGTGTAATGAATGAACGTGCATGGTATGATGTATGGTATACGGGCGAGAAGATAGTGGTCAACAATCATTTAACAAAGGAAACCTCAGCCCGTATGGATCTGTAGACATGACAGATCCCGAGATGTGAGCCCTAGCTAACTAACCCAGGTACAAACATGAACAAAGACACGATGAGACATGGCAACAAATGAAGATGAAAAAAGCTACTGGAGTATATGCCGTGACTGCGTGGCACTGAAATGCTGTGACAGCCCGCTATGACAGAACCCCCCGCTAAAGGCAGAAACGCTATGGCCAAAACACTGAAACTGAACACTGAGGCAGAAACGGAATGACAGAACTCCTGGGGCAGAAACGCTATGACAGAAAACGCTATGACAGAAATGCTGTTACTGACCATGAGGCAGAAACGCAACAAAAATCCTGGGGGAGAGCGCTATGACAGAAAACGCTGAGACTGAAATGCTGAGGCAGAAATGTAATTACAGAAATCCTGGGGCAGAACGCTAAGACAGAAATGCAGAGGCAGAAATGTAATGACAGAAATGCCAAGACAGAACGCTATGACAGAAGACGCTATGACAGAAGACGCTTTGACAGCAATCCTGAGGCAGAAGATGCTACGACAGCAATCCTGGGGCAGAAGACGATACGACAGCAATCATGGGGCAGAAAATGCTACGACACAAAACCTGGGGCAGAAAAAGCTATGACAGAAAACCTGGGGGAGAAAACGCTACGACAGAAAACCTAGGGCAGAAAACGCTACGACAAAAATGCCAGGGCAGAAAACGCTACGACAGAAATGCCTGGGCAGAAGGCTATGACAGAAACGCCGGGGTGGAACGCTATGACAGAAACGCCAGGGTGGAACGCTGTGACAGAAATGCCTGGGTGGAATGCTATGACAGAAATGCTGAGACAGAAACGCTGAGACTGAACCGCTGAGACAGAAAGGCAAATGACTGGAACGCTGTGACAGGAACGCTAAGAAAGAAAGCTGGAGCAGAAACGCTATGACAGAAAGCTGGAGCAGAAACGCTATGACAGAAAGCTGGGGCAGAAACGCTATGACAGAAAGCTGGGGCAGAAATGCTATAACAGAAAGCTGGGGCAGAAACGCTATGACAGAAAGCTGGGGCAAAAACGCTATGACAGAAAGCTGGGGCAAAAACGCTATGACAGAAACGCTGGCAGAAACGCCATGACAGAAACGCTGGCAGAAACACCATGACAGAAAATCCTGGGGCAGAAACGCTAAGATAGAAAGGTCGGGGGCGTGGTTTGCCTTGAGAGAAGATGGCTGCTTGATCCCTCAGCTCCTGCTCACCACAGCCTTTACATCAGCAAATACTAGAGACATCCACTATTTTCTGACTACCCACTATGGGAACTTCCTCCCGTGGAACTTCGCAGTCACGTTCCCGATCTCCGAGAGAACTTACCGGCCGCACGAATCACACTATTCCGGAGATATTCCGCACCCAGAGGCCTAACATGGCGGCTCCTCATCCCACCTCAAATCCTTCTCAGGAACTGACTGGAATTCTTCTCACCCCAACAATACCTCACAACTCACAAATAGAGAACGACAGCACTTCGCTCCGTCAACCGAGTCTAAGAGACCTCCAAGCTGTGGCAACTGACATTAAGGACACTCTCTTCTCCGCCATTTCGGACCTACGCCACGAACTACAAGCTATATCAGGGAGAGTGCAGCGTGTCGAGGACGATGTGGCACTACAAGGCTCAGCAACGACAGCGATTCAATATGCAGTGAACTCACACACTATGCAACTTAGAGATCTTCAGCGACATGTGGAAGATCTCGACAATCGGGGCAGAAGACATAACCTTAGGGTGAGAGGCCTACCCGAGTCTGTGGAACAGGACCGTCTTCTCCAAGTTGTCACAGGCCTATTCAACAAACTCCTAGATAGGCCTCAACACACTCCAGTGGCCATGGAGCGAATACACAGGGCGCTCCGTCCCAAGGGCAGAGAAGCAGACCCCCCACGGGATGTCATCTGCTTTGTGAATGACTACACACTCAAAGAAGAAATACTCAGGAATACAAGAGAAAAATCGAGGCTGGTATATGAAGATCACCATATACAGATCTATCAAGATCTTTCAGCGATCACGCTGAGACACCGCAAAGACCTCCGACCCTTACTAGACGTCCTGCGAAACAACGGAATCCGCTACCGATGGAAGTTTCCGTTCGGCCTCTCTGCCTCCCATCAAGGCCGCTCTGCCCTACTAAGAGTACCAGAGGACCTCGAGGGATTCTGCCGCACCTTAGACATTCCGTTGGTGTCGGTCCCGCATTGGTATGAGGAATTCAACATTTTACCTCCCAACCGCCATTCTCCTGCAGAAGAACCAATGGATGCCCACAGCACCAGCTTCCGAAGACGCAGATCACCCTCACCGATCAGACCAAGCCCTTCCGGAGGATCCCGGCATCCGCCTCCCAGCCCCATGACAGCGCCTCTGCCTAGAAGAGCCCGCCGTGATCATTAACACAGCTCCAGGCCCCTGCAACACAATTTCCTTCCCAGACACTACCGCGTACAGCCACTACTACACCTCTACCACCTTCTCCTTTTTACAGACTCCTGACCCTGTATCGACTACCTCTCCTGCATTTACCGACACTCTACCATGGAATGACCGCCTCACCAGACTGCTGTGCAGTATCACCCGAGATCCGACCTTCCTTCCGCACGGATCTCTCACAGATACGCAGTACCTGCCTCGGCTGAGGCCTGCAAAAGATTAAGGACATTTGACAGACACTGAACTGAGACGCTTTACCAGGTCCCCCTTTGTTGTTCATCTTCCTTGAGAGACCGCCAGTCCGGGGCGACTGCAGATTCCGTTCCTCACCACAGCCAGTTTAAGCCCCATGACACATACCTCCGGCGCTCATCAAAGATTCCGGCACACACTGTTATTATGCCTCGAGTCCGTGACCTACGACAAGGTCTCTGCAACAATTAACCAGTACAACTGTTCTGTACATCTGAGCACAAACCGAAGGGTAACATATTAGATGTTAGAAGTTTATGTTAGAAGTTTTAAGTTATAAGTGGTTACTGCCTCCTGTTTCAGGAAGACACAATTACACTTCACCACACACTGACGTTATAACAACCACACATCTCAGGTACAACCATTATCCAAACTTTTTCAAGACACCTCGTAGTTCCTTAAGCCACAACACACTCTCTGCTGTTTAACACTCTACTACCATCTACTGGCCATTAGGCCAAAATGCTTGTACTATGCTAAACCCTATACCCCACTACACCCCTTACGCAACCACAGACAAAACTCAATACAGATTAAGGCATACACTCCTAACCCTTACCAGCAGATTGAGTGCAACAAGATATGACATTTATCACTATCAATATCATAATTGGTTCCTCTCCTCCGTGAATAGGCTCACATGACAGCAGGGAATTGCTCCACCCTCACTCTGCTGCTTGTACCTGAAACCGCCACATATACATATGCTCCTGTCATAAGCACATGAGAACACACACTAATAACACAAGAGATGATGAGGATTTCTTACATAAATCTACTACCAAATCCACTCTTCTGCAATGACGACTCTTTAAAGAATGGGCTCTTGCCTGCCACCTACTGGCTTTGTACAAACATTCTCCACAATTGTAAAACCTCATTTACTATCGTAGACCTGTACAAACAAGACTGACAACACCACCAACATACCACATAACATTTCTATATAGCCTATAAAACACCAGAGGAATACACCCAATGTGGCACTCAGCAAACCCCGTCAACCCTTTACGGATATACACACATAAACAATTTCTAAATTATTATCACTCTGTAATATTGTTTTTGCATAGGCTTACTTCCTCTGCCTACATACACGCATCCAACGGAATAAGCTAGTTATGTTGTCTTTTGATTACCATTCTACTCAAACATAGTTATGTTATTAAACGAGAGTGTCACCACACATACTAGATTACCTTGCTTACTCAGACTTAGGCAAGCCTACTATATTGATCAGATATCTAGTTATAGATGTTTATTTGATAATGAATTAATGTTTTTTAAGGTTTTCTCCCTTTGTGACTTTTCCTCATCTCCGATAAGACCGCACTCATAAAAACCCTTCGCAAATTCATCTGCCCCCATTCAACCTAAAGTATACATATACACCGATATAAGAAACTAACTGAAAATCGCCCCACCAATACTTACTCATTTCCCTATCTCCCCAATGACCTCATTCTTCCTAATTTCCCAACATAAGCTCTACATACTTGTCTCTCCCGCTCCACCACATTTATAAAATAAGGCTGATGGTGGGCTGGACTGCTCTGACAGATTTGTTTTTTATTCTACCAATAGTAGACATCTCTTGATAGATAAACCAACTCCCACACAGTGGTCAAGCGAATCTTAAACAGCACATCACACATACAAATCTACACACACCACTGACCTTATCCGGTTAGTAAATTATTGTGTCCCTCGTCACTGACTTCGGTGATTGAGGACACTCTTATTACCGGCACTGCTCACTCTCCCGAACCCCTGTCTCCTGATCTTCCCTACCAGCACGTAAATATCTCTCAACCCATCCTATTACTTCCTTCAGAGCAACAAGTACTACCCTCCTAAATACACTCACACACCACTAAAATGACGAATCCGTCCACAAAAACCCATGGCACCAACCTCAAACTTATATCACTAAACATAAAAGGCCTCAACATACCAGAAAAACGCTCCAAACTACTCCTCACAATGCACCAAAACAAAGCTGATATCGTTTTCCTTCAAGAAACACACTTTAGATCAGACTCTACTCCAAAATTACAAAACCACCGATACCCCACGGTATACCACGCTACCAACCCGTTACACAAAACAAAAGGAGTCTCCATACTTATCGCCAAATCATGCCCCATTCAAATCACGGAGTCTCTAATAGATGAGAACGGCAGATACCTTTTTCTTAAAGGCTCCCTCCTCAATAGGAAGTTCACCTTAGCGAACATATACGCCCCAAATTGTGGTCAGGTTCCTTTCTTTCGAAAAATCACAGAGACACTTACTACCTTTCAAGAAGGTACCCTCATCCTGGGGGGAGACTTCAATATTCCACTCAATCCGATCCACGACACATCCACCGGCTCCTCCTCCCTCCCGTATTCGGCCCTCAAAACAATTAAGTCTTTGCTCAATCAACTATTACTGCATGACTCATGGCGTACCCTGAACCCAAACGTTAAAGACTTCACATTTTACTCTGCCCCCCACGACAAATATTCAAGAATAGACTACATCTTTCTAACACAAAACGACTTATCTCTAATCCACCGCGCCTCAATTGACCCAATGCTCCTCTCCGACCATCACCCCACTTCTCTCACACTTCAAATCCCAAACACGACACCTCGCTCACAAACATGGAAACTAGACCCATCACTACTGAATGACCCGTCCATCATGACTGAAGTCGAATCAAACCTCAAGCATTTCTTTCAAGAGAATGTCTCATCGGACGTGTCCCCACTTACTGTTTGGGAAACACACAAATGTGTAATCAGGGGCATTTTAATCGCAGCGGCGGCTAAACGCAACCGAACACGTAGAAAACAATACTCAGATCTTATTAATAAAATCCATCGACTAGAAAATGCTCATAAACACACCCATGCCCTCTCCACTATGACAGAACTACTTCAAGCTAGAAAGGATCTATTAAACATACTAGACACCCAAATCCGACGTAAATATATCCTTTCCAAAAAAACGTTCTATGAACATGGCAATAAAGCCAGCAAAATGTTAGCCCGGGCCTTACAAGTGACAAGAGCTCACACAACGATTCACTCCATCAATGATCCCAAGGGAAACAAACTCACCAAAACCCCAGATATAGCACAACAGTTTGTACAATACTATAGTAAACTATATAATCTCCACCCCTCTAACTCTTCCGCTGACAAAAACAAACGAACGGGAATGATATCAGACTTTCTACGACAATATGGCCCCACCCCTATCTCGGATTCAACTGCCCAAGATCTAGCATCCCCCCTCACCAAAGAAGAAGTAGACCTAGCTTTAAAACAACTAAACTCAGGTAAATCCCCCGGCCCAGACGGCATGACAGTAGGATATTACAAAACTTATGCAGAAATACTCACCCCCTTCTTCCTAAAAGCCTTCAACTCCTTCGCAACCCCTACGACACCGCCTCGAGACCTTTTAACTGCTCATATAGCGGTAATTCCAAAGCTGAACAAAGACCCTTCCCTTGTCACCAACTACAGACCTATCTCGCTTCTCAATGTGGACCTGAAATGGTATGCAAAAACTTTAGCCAACCGTATCTTACCACTTCTACCCCAACTTATTGCTCTAGACCAAGTCGGCTTCGTTCCAGGAAGAGAAGCAAGAGATAATACTCTAAAAGCTCTTAATATCCATCACTGGCTCACGTCCAACCGCTCTGGCGGATTTATGCTTTCTCTCGACGCGGAGAAGGCGTTTGACAGGGTGGCCTGGGACTATATGTTAGAAACACTACGGATGATCGGTCTTCCCCCAATGATGCTTAACTTCATTTCAGCCCTCTACTCAATACCTACTGCCAAGGTCCAAGTAAACGGCCACCTGTCGGACGCCTTCTCCGTGTCGAATGGAACCCGCCAGGGTTGCCCACTCTCCCCCTTAATTTTTATCCTATCCCTAGAACCTTTTCTGCGACATCTGAGAGCCAATCAAGACATCAAGGGAATTACCATCAAAAAACGCACATACAAAGTAGCTGCCTTTGCGGACGACATACTCTTATTTCTCACCGACCCCCTCACGACGATACCCAACCTACTTAAAGACTTTAACACGTTTCATACCCTATCTAACCTTCAAATAAATTATTCGAAATCGACAGCCCTGAATATTACCATCGACCCTAAGATATGCCGCCAATGCCAACTCAACTACCCGTTCTCGTGGAATGATAAAGCAATTCAATACCTAGGCATTCTATTACCGACCTCCTTGAACGACCTATACACCCTAAATCATGCAGCAATCTTACAAAAAATACAATTAGATTTAAAAAAATGGTCCTCAGGACTTTTTTCCTGGTTCGGCAGGGCCGCAATAATCAAAATGAATATTTTACCCCGACTTCTATATATTTTGCAAACTATTCCCATCAAGCTCCCGAAGACATTCTTCTCCACTTATCGAACAACATGCACGTCATTTATATGGGCCAAACTACGACCGAGATTAAGCTTCCAGAGACTGACTGCCCCCAAAATTATAGGAGGCATTGGCCTTCCCGATCTACGCAAATACCAGCAAGCGAGCCATCTTACAAGAATAATTGACTGGAACATACACTCTACACATAAAGACTGGATTCACATAGAGCAATCATTCTCAGATCTCCCTCTGTCTCATCTCCCCTGGATCTCCAACTCCAAGATCTCTCCTGAACTCAAACGTCACCCATTAATTAACCCCACTCTAGCCACCTTCCACACGTCTTGTAAATTACATAAAATCTCCTCACTTAAGGGCCCATTGACCCCATTACGGATGAACCCAGACTTTCTGCCGGGAATGCATTCCACCTTCTTAGCAGATCGCTGGCCTCACCCTACTGTAAAAGCTAAACATTTTTTCGATGGAAAACAATTCTTGTCCCAAACAGCGCTAGCTTCGAAAATGAACTTGAACTCTTTCCCGTTCTGGACGTACGTCCAACTGAGACACTTCTTTGATAAACCTAAACCTAAACCGGACTGGTCCAGACCTACCACCACATTTGAAAAATTATGCGAAAGTGAAGGCCCCCAAAAACATCTGATATCCCAGACATATGCACTCCTATTCACAACCCATACACCGTCGAAACACTGGACTACCAGACAATGGGAACAAGACCTCTCAATAACTCTCACCGACACAGAATGGGAAAAAATATATACCTTGGCCCACAAAGGATCAATTAATGTGCAAGTACAGGAAAATGCCTTTAAAATAGTATCAAGATGGTACAGATCACCACTGACATTACATCTTATTGACCCATCAATTACCCAAACATGTTGGAGATGCAAATCTGAAATTGGTTTGTTCCTACATGTCTGGTGGTCCTGCACGAAAATTCAACCCTTCTGGGTAGAAGTGCACAAACTAATCAGCAAGATAACAACTTACACGCTAGAATTCAACCCTGCAACACTCCTGCTCCATCACTCCAAATTGCCACTGTCAACCTACCTCCGATCTCTGGCCATGCACATGGTGAACGCAGCTAAGCTTTGTATCCCTCTCAAATGGCGCTCCACAGACCAACCATCCATCACAGACTGGTTCACACGCATACAAAAAACGATGGTCATGGAAGACCTTATACATCAGGCCAAAGAAACACAACCTAAGTTCATCAAAACATGGACATGCTGGATTCACTTCACCACCACTGACGAATACAAAAAATATTTTACATAACACCACGGTCTTCGTGATAAAGACTAACATAATGCTTATTTCCTTACCCTGGATAAATACTGTTCCTTTCACTTTCCCCTCTGTTATTGAAGATTCCCCATACCCCCAAAATCAAACTGACAATTACAAGAATATTACTCTCTGCTGACAATACTTACGTAGTTTTTTTTTAAGTATGACTTTCCCCCTCACTATATGATCTGATATTACAGTTTAAATATAATGATTTACTTTTCTTGCTAAAGCGTTCAGCGGCTGCGTCCGCAACAACATACAGAACTGTATCTTATTTTACTTTTACTTACTCTTGTACTTTTATCTCCCTTCTCTGTATTGGCTATTGTTACTTTTGTGTAAAAACCAATAAAAACATTTAACAAAAAAAAAAAAAAAAGAAAGGTCAAGACAAACTCCATGACAGAAAACCTGGGGTAGAAACGCCCTGACAGAACACCATGACAGAAAACCTGGGGCAGAAACGCTACGATAGAACGCTATGACAGAAACGCTTGCACCCCCCCCATTACCTAAGGAAAGCTCAGACCTGGACTGCAAAGACAGAAGTATGTCAACTAGAGGAAATTGTGGAGGGTCATGCAATCTATGCCGTGGAAGAAAGAGGTAATAAACGCAGATGTTCGGCTGGTGACACTTCCAGTGTTCATATTCCTGCTGTGCAGCCAGGACCTGAGGACTGAAATGCCCCCCCCCGCTCGTACCTACCAGGACTGAGCTTACCTGAAGCGGTGAATGCCCGGGACGCATGTGGGAGTCCCCCCCCACATGATGCCCCACGTGAGTACCGGGAGGTGAGCCCCCCTATGGAGCCAGCGTGAGAAATGGGAGCCGTGTGGGCGTCCCCTCCAGGGAGATGAAGTGGCGGGTGAGTGGCTTCCCCCACCCTGATGGAGCAGGCATGAGAACCGGGTGGTGAGTGGCTCCACCCTCCCCCTGATGCTCAGCGTGAGGATCGGGATAAGCGGGCAGGCAGCCTCCTCGATGATGCCAGGCGTGAGCACCAGGTGAAGTAGGCAGGTGGGAGCCCCCCCATGATGCCCGGTGTGAGCACTGGGAGAGGGACGGCCACAAGACTCCAGCAGCCGACCTGCCGGTCTGCAATGCAACCGTAAGTGACGTGGTCCCCCTGCCAACCCGGAAGTGACGTCAACCCTGAAAGAGACGCCGACACTAGATCTGACTCCTCCCACAAACACAGGCTAGCCTCCAGCCAGCCTTACACTTGTCCTTTTCTTCAGGTACTTGCAAAGGGCACCCTGTTTTAAAATTCACCACTTCATGGTGGATAAGAGATTTGATTGCTGGAGCCTTGCACTGAAAAAAAATCTTCAACTTGAGCTCTTACGTGCATCAGTTCTGTTGGGGCATCTTGGATCTTTAGGCACCAGGCCTCTGTCATCCAATTATGCAAGGCTGTTCTTCTGTTCATACTTTTTTAAAATATTTACCAGATTGACACCCAATCTTCTGCTGATGTAGCTTTTGACTGCACTCTGAACCTGTTTTTTTTTTTTGCCCTATTTTTTTTTTGGGGGGGAGGCTGTTCAGTTTGCTTGGTTGTTTGTCCACTCTTATGTACATCTACAATGCCTGTGTCCTGTACTGTACAATTAAGGTCAGAGAAATGTTGACTTGTAAATTTCATATCTTGGAGTACAGTACAGGACACAAACTCTCCTCGTTAGTCTGCATTGTTTGCTACAAAACTTAGGACTCATGGAGTGGGGTAGGGTTTTAGGGGAGGAGTGTCCTCAAAAGTGTCAAATCACCATGTATCAGCCTATTTGAATAAGATACATACTGTATAGTTGGTAAGGTTGAACAACAACACTAGTCCATCACGTTCAACCTGAGTGTACTTTATCTACAGTCCCTGCTGACACCACAAACTGTAGAAGGGCATTCCACATCATTACTGCTCTAACAGAAAAGAACCCCTTACGAAGTTTAACATTGAACTGGTTCTTGTCCAGCTTTGTGTGACCCTGTGTCTTCTTTAAAGAACTTAGGTTAAATAGTTTTCTTCCAATTATATAGTCCCAATTTAGAGATTTCTAGAATGCAATCATATTCCCTCTTAAGTGTCTCTTCTAGAGGGGGAAAAAGTTAAACTAAGGTCCTCCAGTCTCCTTTTTAGCTTTGTTGCCCTTCTCTGGACTCTCCCCAGTGCTAGCACATCCTTACTTAGGACTGGTGACCAGAACTGGATAGCATACTCAAGATGTGGTCCATTCAGAGTTTTGTAAAGTAGTAGAATTATAGTTTTATCCCTTGAGTAAATACCATTTTTAATGCATGCTAATAGTCTGCTGGCCTTTCTGGTCCTTGAGTCTGTGATCTAGATCCTTTTCCATCTTTGATTCCCCTAGAGGTTCTCCCCCACCGAGTAACTTGCATCATATTTTTAGCTCCCAAGTGCATTAATTTACATTTTTCAATATTAAACATCATTTGCCATAGAGTTACTCTCCCCTCTATTTAAACTAGGTCATCTTGTGAGGTTGAAAGGTGCAAGTATCCCTCGCGCTACTATGAGTAAATGGTAAATATGACTAGTGACAAGTAATATAAAGTGTGATAAATGCAGCAAAACCTATAAGTGTATCACAAAACACCAAAGCATGTAAACTCTATATAAAGTGATCTTGCGCAAAAAATACACTGAAAAATATTATTAGGTATTTATCCCAACTGTAAGAGAACTGTCAGGATGCGCCCGGCACGCATATGTGCGCATGCGCGCATTCACGGGAATCGGCAGATTTCCTTGCGCAGGAACACACATCTGACCACAATTGGCTCCTGACAGCCTATTTAAGGGTTGCTCTGATTTCTGACAGGTGCTGCTTGATCTTCAGCTGTGTCCTGAGATTCTGAAACCCTGTTTGTTTGACTTGACTTCCTGTTGCTGAAACCCTGGCCTTCCTGACCCTGTTTCTGGACTCTGATTACTCCGATTACTGGTTCATGATCCTGGCTTCCTGTTTGACCTTGCTTCTGTTTATACCTTGGTACCTCGCTGCCCGCCCGTTACTGAACCCGGCTTACCTGATGACCTCGCTCCTGTCTCCTGTTTGGCTCCACGCTGTTTCCGAGTACCTGTGCTGGCTGTCCAGCCTCTCAGCTGTGCTGGTTCCAGCTTTTCACCAGAAACCCTGCCTGCACTTCCCAGTCTGCAACACTTCCGGCAAGTTCTGCACGCAGCATTCACAGGCACTCGTGTTCCTCCTGATCCTTGCCACCATCTGTTCCATCTCCAGTGGGGCTTGGATTGGAGATACAAGAGAGGCTGACCTAGTCATTTCAGACTCCTACCAGGTACGTGACAGTATCAAGCAGCCACAAATGGAGTCTGAAAGGGAGGCCTCTCCACCAGAGGACATTTACAGATCTATTTCTGTGCTATCCAATATTGTGCAGAAGTTACAAGAAAATCTGAGTCGCATGGAAGAGCGATTTCCCCACGATGAGAAGGTCGCATTGGCCTGTGCTCCGCTTTTGGTCTCTGATTCATATACCCAAACAGAGCCTGGCTTGTTCCATGAGGTTGCTTCCGCTCCTGAACCCAGGGTGCCTATGCCTGAGCGATTCTCCGGAAATCGCAAGAAGTTTCGCATATTCCGGAATTCCTGCGAACTATATTTCTCCCTGTTACCCCGGACCTTCACGTCTGAAAACATCAAGGTGGGGTTTATCATTACGTTACTATTGGATGAACCACTTCCCTGGGCTCATCATCTCCGGGAACAACATGACCCTGTCCTGACAACTACGGATTCTTTCTTCTCAGCCATGGCTCAGCTTTATGCAGACCCCTTCTACCAGCA
Source organism: Lithobates clamitans (assembly GCA_037952925.1). Lineage (NCBI taxonomy): Eukaryota > Metazoa > Chordata > Amphibia > Anura > Ranidae > Lithobates > Lithobates clamitans. The sequence continues at coordinate 718,755 of JBBGZY010000685.1, forward strand.
GACTGCCGAATTCAAGCTTGGCAAATTACAGCAAGGTCCAAGGCCTGCTGAGGAATATGTAACTGACTTCCGTGTATGGAGTGCAGATACCCAATGGAATCATTCTGCACTTCACCACCAGTTTCGACTAGGACTGTCTGACACCTTAAAGTATGAGCTTGCCAGAGTGGGAGTTCCAGCATCCCTGGAAGACCTGATCAATCTAACCATTCAGATCGATCGGCGATTACGTGAAAGGCAATCCGAAAGGTCCAAAAGAACCCTTTCTGTGGCTTCGAGGTCTGACATTCCTGCATCCTCATCCGTTGCATCCCCCAGAAGGAGGGAACTGCATAAGACTCCTCATAGAAGTTTTCGAAGACCACCCCTTTCTCCTGATAAACGCCTTCATCGATTAAAGGACAATCTGTGTCTCTATTGCGGGGAGGCAGGTCACTTTATACAGACTTGCCCGGCAAAGACCCGCAGGTCTTTCTCCCGTCAGCCTCACATGATGCATCTCTGAGGGAGGTACCAGTCTCATGTCTCTCTTTCCATTGTGCTCCAGTTTTCTGAAAAGACTGTTCCTGTACTTGCAATCATTGACTCTGGGGCCTGTAGTTGTTTTATGGACTCTGCATTTGCTTCTCTCCACCAGCTGCCTGTATGTGCCAAGAAGCAGGAATTCCATGTTCATCTGACTGACGGTTCCAGCATTAAATCAGGCCCAGTTAGCCAAGAGACTTTACCTATTTCCTGCCGTTCTTCTTCCGGCCACCATGAATTCCTCCGTTTGGATATCATAGCTTCTCCCATGTTCCCGGTCATCCTTGGCATTCCATGGTTGAAGGCACATAATCCTCACATTAACTGGCTTACCGGAGACATCTCCTTCTCCTCTGACTACTGCCAAATTCACTACCTACCTGAAAAGACTTTCAATACCACACCCCTCCTGGGTATCCTCCCTGACCATGAAACCTCTAATCTGGTCCCTGCTGCCTACCACGAGTATCTGGATGTATTTAACAAGAAAGGAGCGGACACTCTTCCTTCCCATAGAACATATGATTGTCCTATTGAACTTTTACCAGGGGCCGAGATCCCATTTGGGCGAATTTATCCTCTCTCTGAGCCCGAACTAGAAGCCCTGCGGATTTATATAGATGAAAGCATTGAAAAACAGTTCATCCGGCCCTCCACTTCACCAGCAGGGGCCGGTATTTTCTTTGTGCAAAAGAAAGACTATACCCTTAGGCCCTGTGTGGACTATGGTGACCTTAACAGGGTCACTGTTAAAAACCGGTACCCTCTGCCTCTGATCCCTGAACTTTTTCAAAGGCTGCGTGGGGCACGAGTGTTCTCCAAATTGGATCTGAGAGGTGCTTATAATCTTGTCAGAATCAGGGAGGGAGATGAAGGAAGACTGCCTTCCGAACACGCTTCGGGCATTTTGAATATCAAGTCATGCCGTTCGGACTCTGCAACGCCCCTGCCACATTTCAACATCTGGTTAATGACGTTTTTCGGGACTTCCTTGATTTATTTGTCATCGTGTATCTGGGTGACATCCTTATATTTTCTGAAACTCTAGAATCGCATAGGACTCATGTAAAGAAAGTACTGGGTCGGCTGAGGGAAAACCGCCTTTATGCAAAGGCTGAGAAATGTGACTTTGAAAAATCAACCATACATTTCCTGGGACTTGTCATCTCTGCTGACGGTATCTCCATGGACCCACAGAAAGTCACTTCCGAAGTGCGCAGGCGCGGGACTCCCAAGATGGCCGCGTAAGCCGGGAGCTCCGCTCTACCCAGCCCAGCAAGCCACCCTAGAGCAGGATAAAGGCCGCCTCGTCGCCCACCACTAGCGGAACCGGACCTGGGAACACCCGCTGCACCGATCCATGTCTAACAGCTCGGTCCGCAGGGATCTGGGACCGCGGTTTTCAGCAGAGGATTCCCGGGCCTCATCCAAGATGGCGGCCGCAGCACAGCACAAGGAGCAGTATGCAGGGGGACACGTGGAAACCAGGCAAGTGATTGCTCCTGCCACCCTGGCCTACACACCCTTACCAGCCTTACATAACCAGCCTATGGGGACTCCATCCCCAGCCTCCACAGTATCCCTCCTAGAGCGCACCTTTGAGAACTACTCCCTGTCCCCACTGAACGCTACACCTCCACATCAGGGTGCCGGAGCTTCCATAGGAGACCCAGAGGCTGCTATACCCCTTAACACAGGAGATTTATTCCTCAAACTGTCAGACCTACTAGACAGAGGCTTAGCAAACACAGCCACAAGAATCACATCTGAGATAAGAGCAGACTTTCAAAACCTGGGAGCAAGGATGGAAGCCATAGAACACAAGTTAGACATTACAGTGTCCAGAGCTAACCAGAACACTGAGCACATTCATACTGTTCAAGAGCAACTAGAGGTAGCACTGAACAGAATCGATGACCTTGAGAACAGGTCGAGAAGGGACAACTTCAGAGTAAGAGGTATCCCCGAATCAATCACAGACGTCCCCAAAGCTATCCAGGATTTAATCAAATCCCTCATCCCTGAGCTGCCCCCTATCAAGTTGGAGCTGGACAGGGCACACAGATCTCTGGGCCCACCCAGAAAAGACGGATCCCCCAGAGATGTGGTCGTGAAGCCACACTTCTATAGTGTAAAAGAAGAAATAATGAAAATTTCACGCCAGCAATCCCGCATCCTTTTTCAAGGACAGGAAGTGCAAATTTTCGCGGACATCTCCCCCACGACCATCCAGAAACGCAGAGCCCTCAAGCCCCTTCTGCTCGTCCTCTCCCAGAAGGAGATTAAATATTGGTGGGCATTCCCCTTCGCCCTAAAATTTTCCCTTAAAGGCAGAACCCACTCATTCACCACGTTCACTGAAGGCGAACGAATCCTCCTCTCGCTCAAGCTCATATCCCTAGACTCGGAAATGGACATATCCAACACTCAAGCGGGTTCATCTAAGCGCCAAACTCCCAACAGCCCCATCTCTCCAGCCTGGAAAGCCAATAAAAGCAGGCGACTGAAAGATCAATTGCCAACCTGAGGAGGTCTTCTTCTAGACCCTGGCGACACCCTTCTTTCTCTTTGTGATCCACTGTCCACAATCCATCTCTTACCAGATGTTCTCCACTTTACTCGGATTTTTCACAAAGAGGCCTTGTCCCCGCGAGGAGGAAACTTTTTCACCCGACCCTATACCTCATGTTTGTATCCCAACACACCAGCAGGACTACGCATCCGGATCCTCATGATCTACTATTGCCCCTATCCCTCACCTACGCCACAAGAGGATTTAAAGACTTAGCCCATTGATCTCCACAAGAATGGCCTCATAGGCTCTTGATCTTCACTCCTTTATCATCCCTATGGGACCCCCCAGCGCCAGCAGGAAGTTCTGGCCCACCTCCACAACCTCACTCCCTCACAACGGACTGGCTAAGCCCACTGCGGGACTGGGATCTCCCACACCACCTTCCTTCTCCTTCCCCACAGAGGATCCCATTACGTCTACCAGGAAGACTCTATCTGTACTTCAGATCAGAATGGCTCCAAGCTTAAAACATTCCAGCGGTTTTTTCTCCTTTTTTTTTTTTTTTTTTTTTTCTTTTTTTTTTCTTCTTTTTTCAGATTTTGATACCCCTTATTGTGCTCCATATGCCTATTTTTTAACGATATTGTTACAAAGCTTAATTCTCTATGCAAGACTTCAGGGGTGGCTTGGGCTGCGGTAGTTGCCCTGCGACTTCTCCCATCCAACGACAATGGAACTCCCATTATCGTTCGATGGACTGGTGGTTCGATACCAGAACCACCTTTTTCCGTTTTTGGAGTTCGGAAAGGGGAATACCTCCCCCCCTCTCCGCCTCCGGCCTATTTCAGGCCATTTTGTACATATTCTCTTTCCTCTTCTGTCTCTTTGTTTTAACCCATCTGTTCTTCTTTCTCCCTTACCCCCTTCTGCCAGGGTTGACGGATTATCTGCAGCTTCTTCTCGTCCAGCATCTCCGGGTCCCAGACCTCGCTCCTCATTCGCCTCCTGCCCGCCCCTCTTCAACTGGATCAGGGTAAGTGTTCCTCTTTATTCAGCACACACATAACTCAAAAAACATGCCTAACACCACTCCAACTCGCCCCCAGATAAAAATTATTTCCCACAACGTCCAAGGCTTCAATTCCCCAATTAAAAGAAGGAAAATCTTCCAATCATATCATAAACAAAGGGCTTCGATAGTTATGCTCCAGGAAACGCATTTCCCTTCTCGATTTTCCCCCTCATTCCTACATGCGCGCTTCCCCTCGTTTTATTTGGCGAACGCTGAAGATAAAACCAGGGGAGTCGCGATCCTATTTGCTAAGGACTGCCAATTCAAAGTAAGCCAGACTCTTTGTGACCCCGAAGGCAGGTACATACTAGTTAAAGGTCAGATCGCAGACCAAACTCTCTCTCTGATCTCCTATTATGCCCCAAACAAGGGACAAACTGTATTCTTCACATCGCTTTTCCAAACACTAGGTCCCCTCCTGGAAGGAACAGTAGTCTTTGGAGGAGACTCGAATGTCGCCTTTGACCAGAGCCTCGATAAATCTAAACCCCCGGCTAAACAGCTCTCTAGGCCAACAAAAACCAGCTCCAAAATTGCTAAACTGATTCACCAACAGGGCCTCACAGACATCTGGAGAGAACTCAACCCCAATTCCAGGGACTACACCCACTTTTCAATACCCCACCAAGTATACTCCAGAATTGACCATATCCTGATCTCCTCCATGCATATTCCCGTCGCTATCACAGCTAAAATTAAGGATACTCCCCTTTCCGACCACTCTATGATATCCCTATCTATCCAAGGCTCGCTTCTAAGACCCTCCTCCCCCATCTGGCGTATTAAAGAACATATCATTAAAGACCCCATTCAGATTTCCGAACTCACCAAGACACTAAAAGAATATTTCCTCCTGAACAACGTAGACGACATCTCAGCCGAGACCCTCTGGGCAGCACACAAAGCCGTGATACGAGGCAAACTAATCCAAATATCCTCCAAACTCAAAAAGGAGAGAACCATGGATATTGCAAAATTGGAGAGAGATTTCCTCCTCTTACGCAAAAACCATAAAGCTAACCCGTCCCTGGTTCAATCCGATCAGCTTGATGCTGCTCGGGTCAAACTAAACCTGGCGCTCACGGTTAAAGCTGAGGATTCTCTGCGTTGGAATGGGGTGAAATTCTACCTGAATCAGGACAAAATGAGCACGATGCTGGCCTCCAAGTTGTCCCCTAGGTCCCGCCTCTTCGCCCTCCCCAAAATAAAACTACAGGATGGGACGTCTTCCCAAAATCCACATAGAATACTGGATTCTTTCCAAGCATTCTACTCACAACTATACAGAGCAAATGACTCCAACGACCCAAGAGCTATAGAAGCCTTTTTAGAGCACCTCCCTATCCCCACTTTACAAAAATCCCACAAAGATATTATGGAGGCTCAGATCTCAGTAGAGGAAACTTTGGAGGTCATAAAAAATCTGAAAGGGGGCTCGGCTCCGGGTCCAGATGGTCTTTCCAATCTTTACTACAAGACTTTCGCCGCGACTCTAGCGCCTCATTTAACTAAAATGTTCAATTCCAAACGAAAGGGAGACCCAATAGACCCCCAGTTGAATGCTGCCTTCATTACAGTCATCCCTAAACCCGACAAAAATCCAGATCAGGTTGAAAATTACAGACCAATATCACTAATAAATAACGATCTAAAAATTCTAACGAAAATTTACGCCAATAGATTGAATACATTCATCAACACTTATATCCATAAGGACCAGGTAGGCTTTATCCCCGGCAGACAGGGTCCAGACCAGATCAGAAGGGCCATAGACATAGCTTCAATTTTGCACTCGGGATGGGACGGAGGCCCAAAACAGGAGGGTCTCTTCCTCTCCCTAGATCTCCAAAAGGCCTTCGACTCTGTGTCCTGGCCCTTCATATTCGCTTCCCTTAAATTCTGGGGATTCGGAGAACATTTCATCGGAATCCTCAAATCTCTTTATTCAGAACCGGAAGCGAAAGTCAAACTACAGGGTTTCCTCTCATCCCCAATCAAAATCGCCAGGGGCACAAGACAGGGCTGCCCCCTTTCCCCACTCGTTTTCGCTCTAATAATAGAAACTCTAGCCATTGCGATCAGGTCAGACCCAAATATCAAAGGAGTCAACTGCGGCATGAACACCCATAAATGCGCCCTCTTCGCAGATGACCTTCTTCTATTCGTCACATCTCCAATTACCACCCTCCCTAACATTAACAGACTACTCCAGACATTTGCCGAAGTTTCAGGTCTGCGGGTCAATATGTCCAAATCACAAGCTTTAAACATTTCCCTCAATCCAGCCCTAATTGAGAGGTTAAAAGTGTCCTTTAATTTCAACTGGAATGACTCTTCAATCCGATACCTTGGTATAAACCTCACACCCAGCATAGACTCCCTCTACCAAGCTAACTTCCCGCCTATGTTTCGTAAATTAGAGGAAGACTTACGAGCTTGGTCTTCTCACAAATTATCATGGCTGGGGAGAATCCACGCCATCAAAATGACCCTGTTCCCCAGAATATTGTACTTATTTAGAGCTCTCCCAATCGCAATTAACAGAAACCACCTCAAACGCTTCCAGGGGAAGATTATACAATTTATCTGGGGGGGGAAAGGCTATAGATTCTCGAGAAACACCCTTTTTGTCCCAAAGTCCAAGGGAGGACTAGGCCTCCCCGAACTACTTAAATACTACCAAGCAGCCAGACTGGCCCAACTCTCCACCTTATACTTCAGAGGCGAAAAACCCGACTGGTTACAAATAGAACGCCAAGCAGTTCCTTCCCACACACTAGATTATCTACTCTGGACCCCCAGCAAATCTAGACCGCCCATCATGGCACCCACACTTTCACACTCCTTCAAACTTTGGGACACCCTGATTCAAAACCCAGCCCTGACCTCACAGCTCCGTCCTCTCTCACACATTTTCCACAACCCCCTTTTCAAGCCAGGATTAGACATCAAATCCTTTCAATGGTGGCTTGATAAGGGAATGTACCGTATCGGACATTACCTTGTCGCCTCCGGTCCAATCTCCATGAAATACTGTGTTGATAAACTAGAACTCCCAGAATCCGAGAAATTTAGATTTCTTCAAATCTCCCATTTCCTTCACACCATTTGGAAAGTCAAATCAATCCCACCAGCGTGCACACCTTACGAACAATGGTGTGGACAAGCAACAGAGCAAAAAGGAGGCATATCCCTGATCTACGAAGCCCTATCAAATCCCTCATCCAAACTTACATACATGACAGACTGGGAGAGGGACTTGGGCGAGTCTTGGGACCAGGAGAACTGGAACAGAATGAGCACAAGAGCCTACAAAGGTATAGTTAATATTGCATTAATAGAAGCCAATATGAAAGTCCTTACGAGATGGTATCTGGTCCCTTCCAAACTTGCACTGATGTTTCCTTCCTCGTCTCCTTTATGTTTTAGAAACTGCCAAACCCAGGGTTCCATGCTACACATTTGGTGGGAATGTCCGAAAATCAGGGGGTTCTGGAACGGGATCTTTCACCTGATCAGGAAAATTACGGACATTTCCATTCCAAAATCCCCCCAAATAGCTCTCTTAAATGGTAATATTCCCAAAACTTCCAAAACAACTGCTAAACTTATCGCTTTTATTCTGACAGGCGCCAAGATTTCCATAGCAAAGGCATGGAAACAACCAGGGGTTTCCCTAGCGTCAGCCAAGAGAAAGATCTCATGGATTATGTCCCAGGAAAAATTAGTTAGTACCATAGCAGACTCAAATAAAGCATTTTTGGCGGTTTGGGAACCCTGGGCGCGGTATGTGGGCATCTCTCTTATACCGGGAGTTGAAGTTTGACCTGGTTGTATTGTGATTTTGCAGTCCGTCAACACACCCTACCCCCTTCCTCTCTTCGCCTCTGTCTTCCTTCCCTCCTTTCCTTTCTCTCTTCCTTCTTTAATTTCCGGAAGTTGTTATTGAATAGCTACTGTAAGTTTACGGGTTCACACGGTTCCTCCCAGTTTTATATGCTCTAGTGTGTTTTCAGACGATACCTCGACCCGTTCTTCTTGGGTTGATCTTCTAAACTGGAAACCTCAGGATTTCTTTACGGATCCCCTAGCCCCTCCGGCCTTCTGGCCGGAGAGAGCCTGGGAAGGTCCCCTCGCACAGTCCGGGACATTTAATCTCCCGGAGGGTGTGAGGGGCTCTAACGGAATAGCCTCTCACCTTATGTTTATCGAAGGCCAATCTCCGGTGCTCGACACAGTATGTTCCCATTAGGGGTGTCGAGCCTACATGTAGCTCTAGGTTTTACCTTGTCATTCCTGAGGTTTCTTTTTTTTTTTTTTTTTTTTTTTTTTTTTTTTTTTCCTTACCCTTCCGTATAACCCTACGTATTAGTTCAACTTCTCTGTTATTGTGCACTAATTGAGCATGTTCACAGTAGTGGGCTGCGTCCCACAGCATTGCCAGTTCATAAAGTGTAATGTACTGCTCTTCAATAAAACTTTTTTGAAACTCAAAAAAAAAAAAAAAAAAAAAAAAAAAAAAAAAAAGAAAGTCACTTCCGTCCTGGAATGGCCTGCCCCTGTCGACAGGAAAGCTGTTCAGAGATTTGTGGGATTCGCCAACTTTTACAGAAAATGTATCAAGAACTTTTCTGGCATCATCACTCCCATCACTCAGTTAACAAAGCAGCATGTTCCTTTCCGATGGACCCCTGAAGCTCAAACAGCTTTTGAACAGTTAAAAACTTTATTCACGTCAGCTCCTATCTTGAAACATTCTGATCCATCCTTAGCCTACGTTTTGGAGGTGGATGCCTCTGAGAGTGCACTGGGTGCTATTTTGTCTCAACGCCAAGGTCCCAAATCTTTGCTCCATCCTGTGGCCTTTTTCTCTAAGAAATTAAATCCTTCTGAAAAGAACTATGATGTTGGAGACCGAGAATTGCTGGCTATCAAGGCTGTGCTTGAAGAATGGCGCTACCTCCTGGAAGGAGCAGCTCACCTCATCTTCACGGACCATAAAAATCTCGAATACTTGAGGACGGCTAGACAACTAAGACCCCGGCAGGCAAGGTGGGCACTTTTCTTCTCTCGTTTTATGTTCCATATAACTTATCGCCCTGGCTCAAAGAATAGTAAACCGGATGCCTTGTCCCGTATGTTCAGCGACCCAGTGATATCCTCAGAACCTGATACTATTCTACCAGCCAAAAATTGTTTGCTTCTTCAGGCGGATTTGATGTCTCAGGTAAAAGCAGATGTGATAAACCAACCACCTTCCAAAGATCTGGCTCTTCAATTGAGGGATGGTCTGTACTTTCATGAGGAACAAATCTTTATCCCTGAGCAATTCAGAGTTGCTGTCCTGAGGCGATGTCATGACCACCCATTAGCGGGCCACTTTGGAATTCGCAAAATGGCCGATCTGATCTCTCATACATTCTGGTGGCCAGACTTGATGCAAGACTGCAAAAGATATGTTAACTCTTGTGTGACATGCCTTCGGAATAAGACGGACAGAGCCAAAACTTGGGGCCTACTTGAGCCACTCCCTGTACCTGAGAAACCATGGAGCATGATCTCCATGGATTTCATTGTGGAACTCCCCCCATCCGAAAACTTCACCACCGTGTTTGTTGTGGTGGATCGCCTGACCAAGATGGCCCATTTTGTACCCTTTACAAGGAACTCCTTCGGCTACAGAGACCGCCTCAGCTTTCATCAAGGAGATTGTAAGATTACATGGTGTCCCTGATAGCATCATCTCTGATCGTGGGGTGCAGTTTACGTCTAGATTTTGGAGGGCATTATGCCAAGCACTGAACATTGAACTCCGCCTCTCCACAGCCTACCATCCACAAACTAATGAACAAACTGAAAGAACCAATCAAACCCTCGAGCAGTACTTACGGTGTTTTTCCTCTTTTGCACAAGATGACTGGCTATCACTTCTCCCACTGGCAGAATTTTCATACAATAATTCCATCCACTCTGCAACCAAGCAATCACCCTTTTTTGCCAATTATGGGTACCACCCCTCTTTCTCACCTGAGCTGGCCATTGAATCATCTGTACCTGCTGTACAAAACAGATTAAACTTCCTCAGTACTAATAACCAATTACTGCAAGATACAATCTCCAAGACTCAAGCAAGCAATAAAAAAGTTCTTCAACAAGAAGAAGAGAGGTAATCTGAACCTTAAACCTAGAGACAAGTTCTGGCTTTTCACAACAAACTTGAAACTGAGCTGTCCTTCAAGAAAACTTGGCCCAAAATTTTTGGGACCCTTCCCAGTCAAGAGGAAAATTAATGCAGTAGCATTCGAGTTAGTGTTACCCAAGAATCTAAAGATCCACCCTGTATTCCATGTCTCTTTGTTGAAACCAGCTGTACCAAATCCATTTCCAGATCGGGTTTCTGAATTTCCTCCTCCGCTGCTCATCGAAGGGAATGAGGAATTTGAGGTGGAAGCCGTGTTGGACTGTAGAAGAAGGCATAACCAAACACAGTTCCTCATTAAATGGAAAGGCTATGGGTCGGAAGAAAATTCCTGGGAACCAGCTTCAGATGTGCATGCTCCCAAACTAGTGCAAGCCTTTTTTCAAAGCCACCCAGAGAAAAGACACTTGAAGGGCATCTGGAGGCTGCCCTTAAGGGGGGGGCAATGTAAGAGAACTGTCAGGATGCGCCCGGCACGCACATGTGCGCATGCGCGCATTCACGGGAATCGGCAGATTTCCTTGCGCAGGAACACACATCTGACCACAATTGGCACCTGACAGCCTATTTAAGGGTTGCTCTGATTTCTGACAGGTGCTGCTTGATCTTCAGCTGTGTCCTGAGATTCTGAAACCCTGTTTATTTGACTTGACTTCCTGTTGCTGAAACCCTGGCCTTCCTGACCCTGTTTCTGGACTCTGATTACTCTGATTACTGGTTCATGATCCTGGCTTCCTGTTTGTTTCAAAGAATTTTATTGAGTATCATAAAATCTTTACAGCAATTGTGTTACAGTAAACAGTAAACATTGAACATGGGAATGTTAAAGTATACAGTTTTTTCATTTCGTATTATTCCCAGCCGTGCTATAGGAAAATAATCCTAAGTAACCATATATTAGGGGGATTTGTGCCCCGCAGGTGTCCTTGGGTAAGTTCATTCGGCACTAAAATTGAAATTCCTTTTTATAAATGTTCTACAGTCCGTGATAGAGTTTATGTGTATTAACAGATTGATTGATTTGCTTTTTATGGGAAAGCTCTATCATTGGGGTGATACATTTTCCAATTAATGTGTAAGGGGCCAGTCGATATTCATGTTTGGTATGACCTTTTGTCCCTTTGGTAGTATTGCCTTAGTTTGGTAGATATTAAGTATACGGCATGGGCATCTTAGTTACACTTCAGGTTGTTTCATATTTCAAGCAAGGGAAGAGGAGGGGGTGTATAAGAAAGTACAGGGCCTGGCTTCCTGTTTGACCTTGCTCCTGTTTATACCTTGGTACCTCATTGCCCGCCCGTTACTGAACCCGGCTTACCTGATGACCTCGCTCCTGTCTCCTGTTTGGCTCCACGCTGTTTCCGAGTACCTGTGCTGGCCGTCCATCCTCTCAGCTGTGCTGGTTCCAGCTTTTCACCAGAAACCCTGCCTGCACTTCCCAGTCTGCAACACTTCCAGCAAGTTCTGCACGCAGCATTCACAGGCACTCGTGTTCCTCCTGATCCTTGCCACCATCTGTTCCATCTCCAGTGGGGCTTGGATTGGAGATACAAGAGAGGCTGACCTTGTCATTTCAGACTCCTACCAGGTACGTGACACCAACATAAAGGTGAAACCCATAAGATAAATGTATCCACGTGAAATAAATAATGGATAAATAAATAATTATTAAAATTGTGTGTGTATATATATATATATATATATATATATATATATTTATATACACATATATACCAATGTGCAAAATAGCAATAACGTGTCCACAATATATTTCAATCCGTGAGAAAATGATGAATCACACCAAAAAAAATAAAAGTGAAAAAAATGTGACTCAATCACCAAATGTGAAGTGAGGCTAAAATAGTCCTCTAAAAAAATAAAGTGCAAGGTTTATGACGTCTTCACAGATGGATGGATCCAATATATGTGATGTTAAATTAATACACACACATATAAATGTCCATAATATTCCTAGATGTTCCGCAGATAGCCTCTTAATCCTAAGGTCTCCCAGAACTCTCACCTTAAGTATAGAGGTCAATTGCATCCATAAATAATCAAATGGTCTCCACTATCCTCTATGGGTACTTCTTTCAGACGTACACGCTGCAGATGACCTCATAGGTACTCCTCCAGTGGACACAGTACTCCATTCAGTTGCCCCAATTTTCATCCAGTGCCAAAATACCTCAGTATAAGAAAAGAGGGGGAACAAAGACAGAAATAGCCTCCAATGGTGTAGTGTGTTAAAAACCAAATGCAAAATTTATTAAGTGCTCATAAATTCCCCAGATGAAGTCACGAGAGGTGACGTAACGCGTAGGGATTGGTCGGAATAGACGCACACTGGAAGTGATGTAAGAAGGCACCGAACAACGCAGTTTACGTTCTCTGTCTATATTACACGTTTACAATGTAAGAGTCCACCTGAGCACTTAATACATTTTCATAAATTGTTTTGTGTGTTATTGAAGCAAACAGGTGATGCATAGAAGTTGTACACTATGAAAAGCATAAGAATATATATTCAGTAATCCATCTTCTATACAATATTATACACTGAATTGTTGCATACTAGTATAATAAGATGAAGGCATACTGAAACATGCCTCTTAATTAGTCATACCTGTTTGACCTATTACCAAAGAACAGTAAACAAACTAGAGTAGATCAGATTATATCCATAACCCTGTTTCCCACGTAGGGAAAGTGAGTATAAGCATCAGAGTTACCTATTATATTCCAAATGCCAGGAAGTAATTTTGAATGTTGTCACTATAGATAATCCATCCGTACAAAGGGGGCTTTGATATTAAATTTAACAAAGTCACTCGTGTCTTGTGAGTCTAACCAAGCACCCCAAATTTTGGTAAACTTTGTAGGGCACCCCCTAGCCTTTATAGGTTAACTTGTATAATGGGAGGTTTTGATTAATTACTCTCTTCCACAGACCAATGTTTAAGGGTTCAGACCGAATCCAATACAATACCACCGTTTTTCTTGCATAATAAATGCAAAAACAATTTGGTCGTAGTAGGAAGCACAACATCTTCAAACACCCGCAGAAGACACAACTTGGGGTTGCAGATATTGGGGAACTCAAAAGCCTCTGAAATGCAGTAACTGCTGACCAGAATGGTTTGACGCTATCACAGGATCAAACCATTTGAAAAAAGTCCTCCTGCCCCATCTCACATTTATAACAGAGGAGGGAAAGGGGTTGTAATTAGTGTGTATAGTAGTAGTGAGAACCTGTAGTAACTGGGACTATCTCAGTACCTGGGAGTATGGGAATTACTGAGAGCACCTGGAGTAACTGGCAGTACTGAGAGTTACTGAGAGTAACTGAAGTAACTGGGAGTGCTGAGAGTACCCGGGAGTACAAAGAGTAACTGGGAGTATCTTTAGGTACTCTCAATACTCCCAGGTACTCCCTGGAACTAGAGTATACAGCAACTTAGAGTACTGGGAGTATTAATTGCATAATATAGAAACTTGGGTACTGGAGTAATTGCATAATATAGTAACTGGGTACTGGGAGTATTATTTGCATAATATAGGAACATGGAGCACCGGGAGAATTATTTGTAGTAATTTGGAGTACTGAGAGTGCCACGGGGTGCTGTGAGTGATGCGCGGTGTGGAGAGTGACTGTGAGGAATTTGGAGTAGCTGTAGCACCAGGAGAGCTTGAAGTAGTGTAGAGTACCAATAGAAACTATTTCCTTATTATCCCCACTAGAGTAGTGGGCTAAATGTCCAATAGGATTGGTGATGCCACCCAGTGCATATCCTGCTCTATGTATGCGTTCCTTGAAGAGCCTTTCAAGGGCGAATACTGCTGTGCGAGATGTAAGCAAGTTGCTTCTCTGGAAGCCCAGATCTTGGATCTGGAGAATCAGGTGACAACACTAAGAAGTTTTGACAACCTTGAAAGGAGCTTGGATATTACCCAGCAGGTGCTGTTGTGGGCCAGTGTAGAAGGGGGTGGAGATATAGAGGCACAGGAGACAGAGGTAGGTAGCTGGGTGACAGTTAGGATGGGTAGAGGAAAGAGCGCTAGGAAGGCTAGTCCTGAGTTGATACACCCCAACAAATATGCCAAATTGCATGATGTTGGGGATATCAGCTCAGGAATGGCAATGCTGGAGCAGGTGCCCTCCCCTAGCTGCCAGGGGAATGACTGCTTTGGTAAGGATGGGTGCATGGATACAGGCAAAGTTATACAGGTACTGGTAGTAGGGCAACTCAGTTATTAGAAGGACAGAGAGGGCAATCTTTCATAAAGACCGGCGCTCAGGTTCAACATATAGCAGATCGGGTAGACAGATTATTGGGTGGGGCTGGGGAGGACCCAGCCGTCATGATACACGTTGACACCAATGACAAAGTGATAGGAAGGTGGAGAGTCCTAAAAAATCATTTCAGGGACTCAGGAAATAGATTAAAGAGAAGGACCTCCACAGTGGTTTTCTCAGAAATATTTCATTCACACCAGAGAGGCAGCAGGAGCTTAGGAAACGTAACAAGTGGATGAGAACCTGGTGTAGGAAGGAGGGGTTCGGGGAGCTGGGCTGATTTCTCAGTCGGTTACCACCTCTTTAGTAGGGACGGGCTGCACCTTAATGGGGAAGGTGGAGCTCTGTTGGGAAGAAAGATGGCCAAGAAGTTAGAGGGGCTTTTAAACTAGATGTTGGGGGGGGGGGGGGGGTTCAGAGGAACAGATAGCCAGCAGTGAGCAAAGTACAGTGGGTAATAATGGAGTCAGTAGTGATAATATAGCGATAACATTTAGTCCCGGGGTAAATGAGTTGACAAGTCAAAAATGAAGCCTGAGAAAACATAAGGAGAAAATAATATGTACCCATACATTACTGAGAGGCATATACACAAATGACAGGAGCCTAGCTAACAAAATGGAGGAAATGGAACTGCTATTACAGGAGGACTTAGACTTTGTGGGAATAACAGAAACTTGGTTTGACAGCTCACACAACTGGCTGGCAAATATCCAGGGAATATTCTTGTATTGGAAAGACAGGGAAGGTATTAGAGGGGGAGGGGTGCGTCTATATATCAAAAATGATTTAAGGGTGGTAGAGAGGAGTGACACTGTAAATGGGAGAAGGCGGGAGGTGGAATCCATGTGGGTGGAACTTCAAAGAGAAGAAGTGGGAAATTAATAGTGGGGGTATGTTACAGGTCCCCCTAACCTGAAGGAGGAGGTGGAGCTGAACTTCCCATCACAGTTAGAAATTGCAGCGAGGCAGGGAAATGTCAGCGAGGCAGGGAAATGTCATCATAATGGGGGAGTTCAACTATCCCAATATTGACTGGGCAGAGGAGACATCTCACGTATTAAATGCTTGTCATTTCTTAAATGTCTTACAGGACAACTTCATGTCCTAATTGGTGGATTACCCAACCAGAAAGAATGCATTGCTAGATCTAATAATTACAAACGATTCAAGTCTGATCTCAGATGTGGAAACACTGGACAACTTGGGATCTAGCGATCACAGGATGATCACATTTAGTGTAAATCATAGGAAAAGGAGGCACAAGAAAACTACATTTCAAACGAACCAATTTTTTTGAACTGTGCTTAATACTATAAGACATCAATTGGGACCAAATCCTAGAAATATTGAACAGGGAGGAAAAATGCTTTAGGTACACATTAAATCAAGGTATTACACGGTGCATTCAAATGGGCAATAAATATAGAAGAGCGAAGGTTAAACGTGGGTGGCTAAACGGTAATGTAAAAAGTCTTATTAAAGAGAAGAAAATGGCCTTTAAAAAATATAAAGGGGCTGGGTCATTGTCAGCATTTCAATACTATAAGGAATGCAATAAGAAGTGTAAGAACCCAATCAGGGTGGCTAAAAAAAAAAAAAAAATCTATGAGAGACACATAGCAGAGGAGAGTAAAAAAAAATCCCAGGAAATGTTTTCAGGTATATTAACAGTAAAAAAAACGAGATCAGAGCACATTGCCCACAGACAATGAAGGGAGGATGGTTACGGGAGACACAGAAGGCAACTGTACTAAATGCTTTCTTCTCCTCAGTTTTTAAACAGGAAAAGGAGAAGTATTCCGACCACGACTGTATTGTTAGTAACGCGTCACAGGACGTACCCTTGTGGCTAACATAGGCCGGAGTCAAGAAAAGACCAGAAAAGCTTAACACAAATAAATCACCAGGACCAGATGGCCTACACCCGAGAGTCCTCAAAGAACTCAGTCAGGTTATATAAGGGAGATGTCCTTAACAGTCCCCAAAAAAGAACCAAAAAATGTTTGTCATAAACCACAGTACAAGGAACCAACTGGAGGCTCTGGGGAGCATCAATAAATATAACAGAAAAGATATAAAAAAAATATAAAGAAAAAACCTGAACTGAAACCTGAGTCCACCATCAACATCTGTAGATGGATAAGCAGGGCACAGCAGACAACTTAGAGGAAATAGAGCATCATCATTTCCAGCAGTGGTTCTGGAATAATGCACAAAAGCAAAATAAGCCATGTGGATAAGAAAAGGAATGCCCAAGTAATGAATGAAAACTTTACAGTCTTTTACTGATTACTTATTACAGTGATCATCACTTTATTAACCCCTTCCCGCCGACCGTACGCAGATTACTCGGCTTTCCGGGGTTATACCGGGATGATGCCCGCAGCTGCAGGCATCATCCCGGTACTGTTGTTTTCAGCGGGCGATCGGCTACCCGAGTATAACAACCGATGCGGCTAAAAGCTGCTCGGCTGTAAGCCGCTCGGCTGTTATACCGGAGGAGCGGGAGGGGACATCCGCCGCTCTTACCGGGCCTCCCGTGTGATCGGGAGGCCCGGTGTCCAATCGGGTGCCTCCGGCGGCTGGGGGCGGGCTGGAACGAAGCTGTGGACGGCTTCGTTCCAGCCTTCTCAATGTAAACGCGGAAGCGACGTCATGACGTCACTTCCTGTTTACTCGGCTGCCAATGGCGCCGGTTTTAAAAAAAAATACAGTATTCAGAATCGCCGTTTTCGGCGATCTGAATACTTTGAAGTGCAAAGGAGGGATTGGGGGTCTTTTAGACCCCCGATCCCGCCATAAAGAGTACCTGTCACCACCTATTACTGTCACAAGGGATGTTTACATTCCTTGTGACAGCAATAAAAGTAAAAAAAAAAAAAAAAAAAATTTTAAACACAATTTATAAAGTATAAAAATAAATAAAAAAAAAAAAATGTTTTAAAGTGCCCCAGTCCCCGCGAGCTCGCGCAGCGAAGAAAACGCATACGGAAGTCGCGCCCGCATATGTAAACGGTGTTCAAATCACACATGTGAGGTATCGCCGCGATCGTCAGAGCGAGAGCAATAATTCTAGCCCTAGACCTCCTCTGTAACTCAAACCTGGTAACCGTAAAAAAATTTTAACGCGTCGCCTATGGAAATTCATAGGTACCGTAGTTTGTCGCCATTCCACGAGTGCGTGCAATTATAAAGGGTCACATGTTTGGTATCTATTTACTCGGCGTAACATCATCTTTCACATTATACAAAAAAATTGGGGTAACTTTACTGTTTGGATTTTTTAACCACTTCATTACCCAGCTATAGACATATGACGTCCACAGATGGGATCTCCCATCCTGGGTGGACGTCATATGACGTCCTGGGATTCCCGGCCGTCTAGGGGGCGCGCGCGCACCGCCGGGAGCGCGCGCGCCCGCCGCGTTGCTCGGGACCTGGTGCGTGTGCCTGGCGGCCGCGATGTCCGCCGGGCACCAGCGATTGCCCGGTAACCGGGCCGGCATGTGGATCTGTGTGTGTAAACACACAGATCCACAGCCTGTCAGCTCTGAGGAGAGCGATCTGTGTTCCCAGAATGGAGGAACACTGATCGGTCTCCTCCCCTTGAGCGTCCCCTCCCCCTTCAGTTAGAATCATTCCCTAGGAAACATACTTAACCCCTCCCCGCCCCCTAGTGGTTAACCCCTTCACTGCCTGTCACATTTACACAGTAATCAATGCAATTTTATAGCATTGATCGCTGTATAAATGTGAATGGTCCCAAAAATGTGTCAAAAGTGTCCGATGTGTCCGCTATGTCGCAGTCACGAAAAAAAATTGCGATCGCCGCTAAAAAAATAAATAAATATTTTTTTTTAAAAAATGCCATAAATCTATTCCGTATTTTGTAGACGCTATAACTTTTGCGCAAACCAATCAATATACGCTTATTGCGATTTTTTTACCAAAAATATGTAGAAGAATACGTATCGGCCGAAACTGAGGAAAAAATTTGTTTTTAAAAAAAAAAATTGGGATATTTATTATAGCAAAAAGTAAAAAACATTGTGTTTTTTTTCAAAATTGTCGCTCTTCTTTTGTTTATAGCGCAAAAAATAAAAACCGCAGAGGCGATCAAATGTGGTGAAAAAAGGACGTCAATTTTTTTGGGGTACAACGTCGCACGACCGCGCAATTGACGTTTAAAGTGCGACAGCTCTAAAAACTAAAAATTGGCCTGGGAAGGAAGGGGGTGAAATTGCCCTGTATTGAAACGGTTAAAATTCATGAAAGTGTCCATTTTCCAAAAATTTGCGTTTAAAACACCGCTGCACAAATACCGTGTGATATAAACTATTGCAACAATCTCCATTTTATTCTCTAGATTCTCTGCTAAAAAATATATATATATATAATGTTTGTGAACTCTAAGTAATTTTCTAGCAAAAAATACGGATTTTAACTTGTAAACACCAAATTTCAAAAATAGGCTTAGTCATGAAAGGGTTAAGCACTCACACTGTAAAAAAAATCCTGACAGTTCAGCCACATCTGTTGGAATATTTTGCCGATAATGATCATTTCCACTGTTTCTAAAATGATGCTGTGGGATGTGCACAAATGTGTAATTCTGAAACATTGTTAGCGTTAACTAACAGACTTAAGAACGCTGCTGGAACTTATATATAGAGATGAATAGATCATATGCACTACCACAACCACGAGCAGCTAGTGTACACGTGAAAAAAAAAAGTATAACCGATGTGGCACTTGCTCTAAACAATGCAAAGTAGTGAATTCTATACTATACGATAGGCATAGACAACCCCAAAAAAAACCTGTGCTAAAAAATCCTTCTACCGGCTAGCCCATGCAATCAGTGAGCCGGAGAATGAATCGGCTGGCAGCGTAAGTTTACCATAGAGCTGACCAAGGACCAGATGGTCCCCAGCCATCTCTATGACCTTGGGAGGCTGGGTGAGAGGTTATGCAACCGATAGATGTAAACACTGCCATGTTTTTTTGTTTTTTTTATCTCAGGCTTTCCAGCCTAGAGGAGAGATGTGTGGTTGTAAAGACCCCACGTCTCTCTGTAAAGAGGACCTGTCATGCCCTATTCCTATTACAAGGAAGAGTGTAAAGAAAAAAAAAATTAAAGCGCCCCTGTCCCAGTGTGCTCGCACGCATACGTACGTAATGTTAGAGTAAGAGCAATATTTTTTTTTTTTTTTTTTTTTTTTAACAGAAAAGTTTTTATTTGCTCCATAAGGAGATTATATAAACATACAAACAATAAAAAAAGGAAAGAAAAAAAACGAACAACAGTGTGCTGCTACACAATATGCACATACATACATGGCGAATAGTTACAATTCAGATTGTTTTAAGTCAACCTAATACAGAGTTATGTATAAATCTTAATGAAGGAGTACCAATACATTCACACATAACAAATCTTGTGTTTAATGTATTATCTAGTGTCTAATGAAAGGTGACTGTCTCTACGACAGAAAACAGGTATTGATGCTAAACACTTTTATTTTATTGTACCCTGGGGGGGGGGGAGGCAGACAGAAGGGGAAGGAAGGGGGAGGGGGGGCAAGGGGAAGGGAGGACGGGAGAGGACATAACTGATGTGGGATTTTTCAAGCATCAATAGCTGATATTTATCTTATTGGTGAGACCAAGGTCCCCAAACCTTTGAGAACTTTTTTGGACATTTGCGGTTAATATACCGTATATACTCAAGTATAAGTCGTTCCGAGTATAAGTCGAGGCCCTAATTTACCACAAAAAAAATGGGAAAAACTTATTGACCCGAGTATAAGACGAGGGTGAGAAATGCACAGCTACTGTAAGTGGAAAAGAGGGTCAACAATGCCCATTTGCAGCATCACTGTGCCCATTTGCATGCCTCACTGTGCCCATTTGCAGCCATAGATCCCCTGAGCTTCAAACTCGGTAGTTAAGGGTTCCTAGATGCCCCCTAGCTGCAGCCAAAATTTGGGGTCTCTGAACCCAAAGGGTCCCGAAATGACATTGCTGCAGATAGACACAGTTGACCGAATTTGGGGCCCCGTATCTCGGGGCCACTTAGTGCTAAGAACCCCAAATTTGGTGTTCAAACCCAGTGGAACTAGCACTATAAAATTTCCAAAGCTGGGGTTTTTAGCACCAAGTGGCCACGTGATACAGGGCCCCAAAAATCAGTTCAGAAAATGTCAAGCACTTTTCTGCAGCAGAGAATGACATTTTCTGAAGCAGGTTTGGGGCCCCGTATCTCAGGGCCACTTGGTGCTAGGAACCCAAGCTTTGGATATGTTATGGTACCAGGTCCACTGGGTTTGCACGCCAAATTTGGGGTTTCTAGCACCAAGTGGCCCTGAGATACAGGGCCCCAAAGTCGGTTCGGAAAATGTCAAGCACTTTTCTGCAGCAGAGAATGACATTTTCTGAACCGATTTTGGGGCCCCGTATCTAGGGGCCACTTAGTGCTAGGAACTTCAGCTTTGGATATGTTGTGGTACTAGGTCCACTGGGTTTGCATACCAAATTTGGGGTTTCTAGCACCAAGTGGCCCTGAGATACAGGGCCCCAAAGTCGGTTCGGAAAATGAATTTTTTTGCTGCAGAAAAGTGCTTGACTCGAGTATAAGTCGAGGGGGGCACTTTCAGCACAAAAAAATGTGCTGAAAAATTCGACTTATACTCGAGTATATACGGTAAGTAAGTTTGTATAGTGGTAGTGTGGAATTGACTAAGGCTTTCCATTGAGCTACCGTAGGAGGGTCAGGTTGCTTCCATTTAAGCAGTATAGTTTTCCTAGCATAGAACGAGGCATAGAATACAAATAATCTTTTATGGGTATTAGGTTATCACATACTCCCAAAAGTAAAACAGTCGGGTTCAGTTGTAAATGCAAGTTACCCACCAAATTAATCACGTTACCACCTGTAGCCAAAACTACTGTATGAGAGGACATGACCAGACTACATGTATAAAGGTACCTAGTTCTCCCCCACACTTCGGGCATCTATCTGACACTGACGGATATATTCTAGACAATCTCTGTGGCGTATAGTACGCCCTGTGGGGAAACTTGAGCTGGATATAGCGATCTTTCGCAGAAACCATGAGAGGAATGTACTGCTGTATTCCTTCTTCCAATCATCAGCTGCAAGGGCAGGCAAGTCCTCTTTCCATTTGTCAAAAAGTTTGTTCTCCCTAGATGGTTCCTCACTGAGTATTCTCATATATAGGGAGGATAGAATTCGGTCTACATGTCTGGAAATCAAAAAAGACTCAACCCCATGTAAGTGTAAAGTGATTCCCGATGGGAATTGGGCTTATAGTGCATGACGCAATTGCAAATATCGGAATAGCATTCGCGAGGGGAGTTGAAAATCATTTTTCAAGGCATCATAAGGAAGAATTCCTCCCCCTGACATTACCTGTTTTAGTATTTTAACTCCATATCTTGCTCACAAGACCGGGTCTGGAACTGTTTGGAGGTGTTTCAATTTGGGATTTCCCCATAATGGCGTATAGGGGCATATAGAACCTGGTTCAGTAAGTTTCCCAAACTCTAACTGTCGTGTACATTGAAGACGTCATGTCTGGATGTGCTTTAGGGCCCCTAAAGACCAAGTTACTCAGT
This sequence comes from Lithobates clamitans, assembly GCA_037952925.1. Lineage (NCBI taxonomy): Eukaryota > Metazoa > Chordata > Amphibia > Anura > Ranidae > Lithobates > Lithobates clamitans. The sequence goes on from JBBGZY010000685.1 coordinate 741,004, forward strand.
GCCAAATACGATCCCAATACAGCAGCATCCAAATTGACCGCTGGATTTGGACCTCGGCTGGGAGAACCACCAACGAACAGTTACAACAACTGCTGCCCAGTAATATTTTTTAAAACAGGGGAGTGCCAGACCTCCCAACGACGAGGGAAGTTGCAAGGTGGTCCGAGCAACTCTAGGGGTTCACCCGCCCCACACAAATGTGTGAACTAATTGATCCAGCTTAGTAAAGAAGGAATTAGGGATGGGAACCGGGGTGTTACGAAAAACATAAAGAAACTTGGGCAGGAACGTCATTTTAATCAAATTAATCCTTTCTACTGGTGAAAGGGGGAGAGACTTCCAAGCCTGACATCTGATGGCCAGTTGCTGTAGGATCGGATAGACATTATCCGCTAGATATTGAGATGAATCTCGCTGTATCTCGATCCCCAAGTACCTGAATCTAGACACCATGACCAGCGGTATCTTCGGGTCCACGGGGGTTGGGGTGCGAGACAACGAGAATAGGGTCTATTTGGTCCAGTTGATCCGAATGCCTGAGAAGGATTCATAGCTGTTAATAAGTTCCAATGCCGCCGCCAATGAAGCAGACACATCAGGGAGATACAGCAGAGTATCATCAGCGTATAGTGAGAGCCTCTCAGTCAGTGGACCAACCGCTATGCCTTTAACCGTGTGGGATGTCCTAAGTAAGATAGCCAGGGGCTCAATGGCCAGGGCAAATAGCCCTGGGGACAGGGGGCACCCCTGCCTGGTCCCCCTACCCAGGGAGAAGGGGGGCGAAAGTACTCAGTTTGTGCGGATTCTTGCGGTGGGACCATTATAGAGGAGCTTCACCCAGGATAAAAATTTGGGGCCGAAGTTAAACCTTTTAAAGACTTGTCATAAGAACTCCCACTCAACTGAGTCGAAGGCCTTCTCGGCATCTAAAGAGGCCACCACACCCGGGACGTCCTTTTTCCCTGCAAAAGATATGTTTGTGTACAATCGACGTAGGTTAATATCTGTACCCTTACCTGGCATGAATCCTGTTTGATCACCATGAATTATAGAAAGGATGACCGAATTAAGCCTAGTCGAGAATATTTTAGTAGTTATTTTGGCATCTACGTTTAAAAGCGAGATGGGGCGGTACGAGGCACAAGACGTAGGATCCTTATTAGGTTTGGCTATAACTACAATAACTGCCTCCGACATAGAGGGAGGTAGGCAACCCTCCCTTAGCATCTTTAGGAGTAGGTCATGGAATTTAGGGACCTTACAAAACTCTGCTGGTAGGCCATCTGGGCCCGGAGTTTTTGTTGACTGGAGTTCCCTCACCGCCATTTGAACCTCCTTGAGAATAATCGGGGCATCTAATGCACTACGAGCCTCGTCCGAGAGTTGTGGGAATTCTATTTGATTGAGAAAATTATGAAGGTTTTCACTGGTAAAGGTGACATTAGAGGTATATAAATGTTTATAATACTTAGCAAATTGATCTTTTATGCCGATAGGGTCAGAGTAAAGCTCTCCCCTATCATCCTTTATGTGGACAATATGTGACTGGGAGGAGCGCTCCTTAGCTAACCATGCTAATAGTCTACCCGTCTTTTTTCCCTGCTCAAAAATTCTCTGTGACTGAGCAAGTATCTGTTTCTTGGTGGTCTCAACCCTCATCAGGGAGATTTCCCTATGAAGGGATTGCAGAGCATCATATGTCAGTATGTCCTTAGTATGCACACATCTGTCTTCTAGCAGGAGAGCCTTCCTCTCCGCCTCCTCCAATGCCAGTCTGGTGTCCTTCCTAACCCTCCTGATCGCAGTTTGGTATTGGCCCCTAGTATATGCCTTAAAGGCATCCCACAATGTCGGTGGGGGGACCGTGCCTTCGTTAATTGCCCAGTAGACTCCCAACTCTCCTTCCACCAGGGGGGTTACCCTCTCGTCCGTAATCCACAAGCCCGAGAGTCGCCACAGTGCAGCACCCGTCGGCGAATCCGTCTTTAGTCTAAGCAGGAGACTAGACTTGAGACAAGATGGATCTTCGACATGGTATCCTCCAGACCGCAGGGGTTAAACGTAGAATGGGATATAAACTGTTTTATAAATAATGCATGAAACAATGTAGCTTCCTCTACGTCTATTTTTTATTTTTTATTTTTACACATATTGTTTTTTATGTAATATTTTAACAATATTTTTTACAATTCTCATGTCTAAATAATTACAATATTTTTTCGCTTATTGCGAGGTTCCCCGTCTTCGCACCGAGCTATTTTTTGGACATAAGTCTGATAGACCTAATTTTAGAGTTTGTTTGCGGTGTCTGCGTCTGCTATTCTTTTCCCTTCCTATGTCGAGTCCCATCCGCAACTTACTATGTTCTTTTCTGCCACAAGATGGCGTTTTTTCCCTTCACTTCCTGAATTCACTCATGCTTATCATTGACGGCCAGCAGTCAATATGGCTGAGCCGTGTTTTTTCCTATCACATTGTTCTAATTGCCAGTAGTAAAAATGGCGCTTCCAATGTATATCTATGCCCAAACGTGATGACTCGTACCTGGCCAATCCCCAGACGACGTTCCTATCGTGACGAAACGCGTAGGGAGGAGCCTACGACTGTGAGGTCATCACGTTCTTTGATTGGCTTACGAGTGTAGGAAGTGAATCGCGGCACACGGAGACACCACTACTTTATGATGTCCCTTACGCTTCATGTTATCTACAACATTGTAAGTGTGATTCTTTTTATTACAATAAATCCTCTTTGCTATACGTTTTTACACTATGGGAGTATTCTGTTTTATGTTTCCGGAAACGATCCACTGCTAAAGCCGTTGTTCCTATATTGTGTCCTTGGTATTGGGAGACCCTAATCCCTATGCTGGGCTAGACTGCCGTAATAGCTGTCATCGCCGTCCGGTAAGCAGAATCTACATACTCACTTCAGGGTGGATAACCTTATTGGCGTTTATTCTTTACATCTCTCACAGATGGGTGCTTTTTTGTATCTACCTATGGATTGAATATTCCTGCATGGACTTTTTTTCAGATTCCTCTTCTTTTTCACATGTATTTGCAACATATGTTGATTTCATTGTTTGATATTTTGTTCACTGCAAATTTATGTTAATTCACTTAATAGGATCCTGTTTTCTCAAAGGATCCTAAACATTTCACATATTTTTTAGCGCTGCACCTTATATGTTTATACTGTATGTTTGGAGTTAGATACTGGACTCTTGAGTGTTGGCAACTTTTGTTTTATTTTTTTCGTCATTTACCTTCACTACTTTGTTTTTGGTTTCTGAGCGCAGCTTTTACCCTCTTTTTGGGTTTTCTATATAAGCAGGAGAGGTGCATGGTCTGAAATGCCACGCGGCAGGATCTCAACCTCCTGTATCCGGGAGATTGGGTGCCGTAGTCTCCATACATCGTTAAAACCAAAATTTTCTGCCCATTGGGAAAGAGGAGAGACACTAGAGGACCCCCCACTAAATCTGTCTAGAGCAGCATCCGGGACCATGTTGAAATCTCCAGCCAATATAACTCCAGCTGACGGATATAATGCTATGATTGGAGCGAGCTTCCCAAGTATGTTCATCGTGGCAGGAGGGGGAATATATATGCCCACAATTAACAGCTCCAGTCTGTCGCACATCACATGAAGGGCCACATATCTTCCCTCTGGATCCAGGTGGAGATCCAGCAGGGTAAACCCAAGGGATTTGTGTATGAGGACGCTGACACCCCTGGAATAGGAAGAATAGGTTGAGTGGTAATACGCACCAACCCAGGATTTCCGGAGTGCCAGCCTCTTACTCCCAACCAAATATGTCTCCTGAAGTACACATATGTGCGGGTTGTATTTTTTCAAAAAATTAAATACCAAAGATCATTTTATCTTGGAGTTCAAACCTCGAACATTCCAAGACAAAATAGTCAGGGGAGTCATTTAAATCTTACATAAAATGTGGAAAGGCAACTATGCAGCATAATCCAGAACAATATAGATACACAAGAGTAAGCTAACCCTATTCACCATTTTAAGAGCTCTGTCAGGGAGAGTGTCCCTGCCATCTAGTGGAAAAGGATCAGAACAGCACTGACCCTTAATATAGGAAACATTTACATATAGTTGAGCACACATGTAGCAGCAAAAAAATCCCAACAAGGAGCAAAAACCTGTGCGCCAACTCCATCTCCCATCCCCCCACCCCGCACCACCCCCCGAACTTCGGTGTGCCTCCTTCCCAGAAACTGTCATGGCAACTGCCAATGGGGGAAATGAACAGAAGGACACCTGAGTGTTTTAAAACAGTACGTGCAATAAGTCTTCCAGCAAGATTTTAAAAGGATCAACGGTCCCTGCAGATTTTAAATTCTGGATCACCCGGGGAGAAAAAATATATTGATAAAAAAAAATATTAAAAAAAGGATATAAAAAGAAAAACAGACATAGCTCCTCCGGGGGCACAATTCTTGAACTGTTAAAAACTCTGCTAAGAAGTGCAAAAGATAAGGGCTTCCCTCCCTCCCCCCACCCCCAAGCACCCAGCAATCATGTGTAGGAGTAATGTATAATCCACATGTGGTCGGACACTTTATGTATGGAGATCTTCAGCCTGTAGCTAGGAAATCCGTTAGATTGTGTCCAAATGTCCCACACTACAAGGGGGGGGAGAGGGGGGGGACAAATCAGCACCCCAATCTGGCCCTCAAGGGTGATGGGAGGAAGGGCCTTCAAAACCATGGATCGTAGATAGGATAAAGTAAACGTACCATGCGGCCTGTAGCAGTCATCAATGCCTGGGCAGGGTCTCCAGCCAGTGCGATGCATCTTCAGGGGAAGTAAAAAAGTGCACCGTCTCACCATCCTGGACTCGCAGCCTAGCTGGAAACAGCATGCTGTACTTTATTTTCCTATCACGCAAGTTAAGCTTCACCTGGTCAAATGAGCGTCACAACTTCTGTGTGTCTACCGAGAAGTCTGGAAATAGTTTCGCTCCTTCATACCGTAATTGCTCAGTTTTTCTTGATTCAGGCAGGACCACATCACGATCTCTAAAATTGAGCAGCTTCAGAATGAACGTGCGTGGAGGAGCTCCCGGGGGCCCCCGGGCAGCAGGCATCCTATGTGCCCTCTCCACCACAAAGAAGTCTGAGAATAGCGCCTGGGGTAGAAGTGTGCGCAGGAGGCGTTCTGTGAATACCGTGGGATCAGTTCCCTCAGCCCCTTCAGGCAGTCCCACCATGCGGAGGTTATTCCTCCTATTTCTATTTTCTGCGTCCTCCGCGCGGGTTTCCACGGTCTTAATTTTAGTTTGCAGCGTGCGGAGTGAGACTGTATGGGTCTGCAGCGTGTCTTCTGTGTCCCCCAGGCAGCGCTCAGCTTCTGTAAGACGAGAGTGGAAAGTGTCCATATCTCTCCTGATAAGACTAATGTCCAGCTGCATCTGCTCAATCTTGCCTGTGAGGGTCGACTGACATGTAGTAATCGCCTGCATGAGGGCCTCAGTTAGACTGCTCCTTGGCGGGCTCTGTGTCACTTTCCCCTGCTTGAGACGCCATGTTGGATCCAATGGCGGGACGGGAGCCCCATGTAGCGGTAGTCTGGGCGGGTTTATGGGACTTGCGGGCGGACAGGGACACCTTCCCCTTTGTCATACCATCCTCTGCCATCAGCTGAGTTGTCCCAGGCTATTTAGGATCTCCGATCTGCAGGGAAACAGCTTTGCTTGCCGGAGACTGAGCAGAGCTCTCTCCTTGCATGTCTGCTCCGGTCTCCATCTTGGACACGCCCCCCGAGAGCAATAATTCTAGCACCAGACCTCCTCTGTAGCTCTAATATATGAAAATATATTAAAGCTTAGCCTATGGATATTTTTAAGTACCAAAGTGGCGCCATTCCACGAGTGTACGCAATTTTAAAGCATGACATGTTAGGTAATTATTTACTTGGCATAACATCTTCTTTCACATTATACAAAAAATCAGGCTAACTAGTGTTTGTTTTTTTATTTATTTTATTCATGAAAAATTGCTGCGCAAATACCATGCGACATAAAAAGTTGCAACAACCGCCATTTTATTCCATAGGGTCTCTGCTAAAAAACATAATGTTTGGGGGTTCTGAGTATATTTCTAGCATACAAAAATTGTTTTTTTTTAAATGTAGGAGCGAAGTGTCAGAATTGGCTTGGGCTGGAAGTATCTAGTGAATTCTATACACTGATATACGGTGTATAGAATTCGATAGGCATAGACAACCCCAATAATTTTTATAAAATAAAAAAACTAAATTATGTATACCTCATACTAAATTAAATACTCTTAATAAAAAAATTATCAAAAATACACGTGAAACAAAGTGCTCCCAAAATGGTTAAGACTTGTGTACTCAAGGCACTGCTAATATATATTAAATATATAACCCAAATTTCATGTACTTAAATCAAAGTGCAAATATATAGTGCTAAAAAAAGTGCATAAGTAACAACTGCTACCACAGTCTCAGTATTTAGCATTAAAGCAGATATTGTCCACTGTGGTGTTAGCAGATTCTGTCCATGCAACTGCAATGTGAAAAAACAAAACCAGATTTTAGGTATTCACAAATTTCTTGATTGGTGCCCTTTTATCGGGGACTAATCCAAATGAGCTCACTCCACCTCACCGTGCTCCATCTGTGTAAGAAGTGGCCACTCATCTTAAGTATAGACCTATACTTTCATATAAGTCTATTAATGTTTAGTTGGATAATCCTCATATAGCTGTCTACTCCTGTCACTTCGCCACAATCCTCTCCACAGCTATCCCAGGATTGCAATCATGTAAATAAAAATAAGCTTCACCTTGTGTAAACCAGTAAAAAGCTTGCTTAAATTCCCCAAAAAATATTACACTCACATTATTTTAAAAACACCCGCACATGGGTGTATAAGCATTAAAATCAGATATCCTATACACAGCAATCTTCACACCAGGACTTCTGGTCCTGGCTGTGAACGGAAGTGACATCACCTGGCTCCTGCTGACGCGTTGCGTCACCGAACACACTTAACTTTTCCCCCTGATGAATGTTCACGGGCAGCCTTGGTTCTTTCTGCATAGACCCAGGCCAGGAGCTACTGGAGGAACTAGGTAAGAACACGAGACTCAGTCATATTTGGCTAAAAAATATTCTATGAACAAGCTAACAAAAGTGGTAAGCTTTTGGCAAGATGTTGCAGGACTGTAAAGCTGGTATTACGGTCCACTTTATTTGAGACCAAGCAGGAAGACTTCACCATAACACTGACGCCATAGCATCTCAATGTTGAAAATATTATAAATCGCTGTGCAATTAAAATTCTCAGAGGGCGAATGTGGAAGTCTCGGAAGCAAGAACTCATCTTTCAACCCATCTGTCTAAATACTGCCCCCGAGAAATCACACGCAGTTCAGAAAATAAAAATCATAAAAAATCTGTTCTGAGGTATTTAAAAATTGTAAGATAAAGCAGCCACTATGCAATTGTAACGCCAATAGCTAAACATACATTATTTCAAAAAGCAGCCCTAAATCCCAATATAAATAGACTATCAAAAATATATAAAATGATTTGATATATATATATTAAATCACAATTTTTTTTTAAAAAAAATATGAAATGCAAAGAAAGTCCATTCACAATCCATATATTATTAAAAATCCCAAAAAGTGAAAAAGGATGTGAGATCAAGAACCAGCCCTTTCAAAGTGCCAAAAGGTGAAAAAAAAATATGAAATTAAGAAAAAGTCCTTTACAATTCATATAATGTTGAAGGTGTTCCCACACTTCTACTTCATGTTAGAAAAAATGTGCATCCACCACCAAGTGACACTGTTTAGGGAGCCTCTTACCAGACAATGTTTCAAATATAAATGGCCAAAAGCACTTAGATATATCCTTTTAGCCACGATTCTCCAGACGCAAGTCATGTCTTCCATTGGGATCTCTCCACCAGCATTAGGAGTTTGCCAAAATATAAGTGATGCATACCTTAATAGGAACACAACGCAGATTGACTGGATGTTTGGGTACTTGCTATGGTATCGATGCAGAGCAGCTCTCCTCCAGCGCTGATATTCCAGCTCCCTCCAGACTCTGTGGCAATTATTTAGGTGAAAATCATAAGCACTGTTGCCCAAAACTTTAAAAGTTGATTACCAACAGGGAAGTCCATGCAGTTCTCAAACAGATGAAGCCTGGAAAAAGCCCTGGACCAGATGCTTATCTGTAATACTATAAAGGTTTCTCTGACACTTCAGTCCGACACTTTCTTCACGCTTTAAAGAGGAACTGCAGTCTGCTCACATAATTTGTAATAAAAACATCTTTGCCATTCTGAAGCTTCCCTCCAACCACTTTTTATATTATTTTATATATACTGTGATTCTTTACATGCCAAATATGCTGCAGAAATCTCCCTTCACAGAGTCTGGCTGCAACCATGTTAACTGTGGGCAGCTGAAGCTGCTGCCTGTTCACTTCCTGGATTTACACAGAGGGACACCTCCAGCTCTGCAGCTCTCATTGGCCCTCGTATGACTCATCCCCCCTCCCTTCCTGGCAAACTCTCACGAGAGTGTGAGAGACTCGTGCATAATGTCATAAGCCTAGGCTTTTTACCAGACAAGAAACAGGAAGTGGGCTGTATAAGGTATTCACTGGCAGAAAAAAAAATGTTTTACTATCAAAAGTTAAAACAAGGGAAGAAGATTTAATAGATGGAAAGTTGGAAAAATTACTGAAGGTAGACTTTAATTCACTTTCGGATGGCATCCCTCCCTTAAAAACAGTCCTTGGAGCCCCATATTGCTGTCATCCATAAAAAGGACAAAGACCCCACAATATCGCTAGTTAATGTCGATGTTAAGCTGTACGCAAAAATCTTGGCTAATGGGCTACTGCCTCTCTTACCTTCGTGGGTGACCCTGGTCCCCAGGTGGCCTTCATTCCAGGTCATGAGGTGACAACACATTAAAAAGGTGTCGGCATTCATTACTGGTTGTCACAATGTGTGGTCCCAGGTTTATTTCTTTTGATGGTTCCTGGAAAGGCGTTCGACAAGGTGGCTTGGGACTACATGCAGCTGGTACTCTCTAAGCTTGGATTAGGTGCTAAAATATGTGCCAGAATTAATGCTTTATATGGTCCTCAAGCAAAAATCAAAGTCAAATTGCCACCTGTTGGACGCCTTTACGGCTCAAAACGGTACTTGCCAGGGGTGTCCCCTTTCACCAATTATTTTTGTCCTGATGCTTGAACTCTTTCTGAATTGCATTAGAGCATGTGCAGATATCAAGGGGGTAAACATTTCCGAAAAAAAAGTGCAAATTTGCAGAGTACAGGCTCTTATTTTTGTCTGACCCATTCTGTTACCAACCTTATTACAGGAATTACAGTATTTTGGACAGGTGTTGAACATCTCTTTAAATTATATGAAATTGTATGCACTCAATATCTCTCTACCTGTAGAGGTGGTTCAAGAGTGTCAATCATTTTTCCCATTTAGCTAGAAATCGGACTCCATCTACCTGTCTACCCTATACGCTAAAAATTTTCTGCCACTTTTGTAGACGATGCAGCAGGATCTTAAACGTTGGAAAAAATCCTGGTTTTTGTGGTTTGGTAGAGAGCTGCGATTCTTAAAATGAATGTTTTGCCTAATCTGTTGTATCTTTTTCAAACAGTCCAGATTAGATTCCCTGTTGCTTTTTTTTGCCTCAATCAAAACATTGTTTATCAACTATATGGGGAAATCCCAGTCTTCCAGAATTAGCCTGCAGGCTGTGTCGATCCCCCCGCTCCAAGGGTGGGATTGGTTTTCCCGACGTCAAACTCTTATCAACTGGCTATGGTGGTGGACTGGCGTTTGCACAGTAACTTGAAGGACTGGAACTCACAGGAAAGGTCCTTTATCCAGAGCCCTTTGGCGTCCTTGCTGTGGGGAGGGGGGGGGTGAAATCTAAAATTTTGTCACATTCCTTGATTGCGGCCACTTTATACTGTGCTTGGGATGTTTGCACCTTTCAAGAACCATAAACCAGGCAGAGACGGAATATGCAATTAAAATCACATCTTTAATGAAATGGCAAAAATAATACAGTTCAGGAACGTAATCAGAACCAGGGTTTGGATGCCAGAGCAGGAAATCAGATGAGCTGGGACCATTTAGCCAGGCATCAGCGAAGTGAGGAGCAAAATCAGGAACAGGTAATGGAAGAGAAGTCAGCCAGGTCAAGTCATGCACAGGAACACAAGCAGGAGCCAGAAGCTAGCCCTGACAGTACCCCCTCCGGGGGTCCCAGGCTTGAGGGGAAAGCGTCTATGGAAGGCACAGAGCAGGGCAGGGGCATGTACGTCCGAAGATGAGACCTATGAGCATTCCTCTGGACTGTAACCTCTCCAATGAACTAGATATTGTATGCGCCCACGAAACCGGCGGGAGTCAATGATAGATTGTATCTCATATTCCTCATTGTTGTCAACCTGAACCAGGTGAGGGCATAGTACAGAGCTAGTATAGCGATTGCACGCCAAAGGTTTTAAAAAGGAAACATGGAATATTTTGTAAATATGCATGTTGGAAGGAAGATCTAATGCGTAGGCCGCTAAGTTAACCTTACGGAGTATGTGGAAAGGCCCAATATACCAAGGTGCAAGTTTTAGTGAGGGAACACGGAGACAGAGGTTATAGGAAGACAGCTAGACCCTCTCTCAAATTTGGTAGAAGGGCGCAGGTAGGCATCAGTGGTCAGCATGGCGTCTATACCTCTGACTGGAGCATTGCAAGGATTTGTGGACCTCTACCCAACATCTTCGAGAACGAAGATGTTCCTCTAACGCAGGAATTCCCTGTGGAATGAATGTGTCAAGCAACATGAATGGCTGAAACCCATAGTTCGCCATAAACTGAGATAATTGTGGGGCAGCATTGATGACGCTGTTTTGAGCAAACTCCGCCCAGGGCAACAGGTCCAACCAGTTGTTATGGTGGTCAGAAATATAGCAACGTAGGAACTGCTCCAATGCTTGGTTGGCTAGTTCTGCAGCCCCATTGGACTGCGGGTGATATGCAGAGGAGAAGGAAAGCTGAATTCCCAACTGTGCACAAAAGGCTCGCCAAAACCTGGACACAAACTGGCTACCTCTGTCCGAGATGATAACTGTAGGTACCCATGTAACCGAAAGACCTTCCGAGGGAAAATTTGGACGTAGGCATCTTTTTTTAGTGGAATACAATTAGATATTTTTGAAAACTGGTCAACCACCATAAGAATAACGGTGTTGCCCTGGGAGTTGGGGGGGGGGGGTTATTCTCAGAAACACGGGACAAGCGGCTACAAACGCCATTACATGAGCGCAGAGTCATAGTTGAGACATAGACCATATGCTTTAGGAGAATGGTAGGTCTGGAGCAAAGCAGTGTGGAGATTCTCAGGGACAAAGCAGCGGTCATGAGGTTTTTCAGGAGGAGAATGGAGCTGAGAGGCCAGAATTCTCACACCCAAAGATGAAGTGAGACTAGTGCGAATAGTGGCCAAAATGCGGTCCGGAGCTATCGCAGGAGTAGGAACAGCCTCCATCTTGGAAGAGGAGGAAAACTGCAACAACAATGCATCTACCCTTATATTCTTTATACCTGGTAAGAATGTAATTGAAGCTTGACAGAAAAAGGGCCCACCGTGCCCTTCTGGGAGATAAGCGTTTAGCCTCAGACAAAAATGAGATTATTATGGTCAGTCAAAATGAGGACCCGCTCCAAAGTACCTTGGAGGAGATGGCTCCATTTTTGAAGTGCCAAAATGATGGCTAATAATTCTGTGTCCCCAATTTCATAATTTAATTTTTCTGGAGACAGTTTTTTAGAAACCTAGCCACAGGGATGCATAGAACTCTTAGAGGTAGAACGTTGAAACAGGAGAGCACCTACTCCTGTCTCAGACGCATCAACTTCAAGAATGAAGGGTAACGTAGGATTAGGATGTGCCAGCACAGGAACTGTAGCGGCCTTGAGCGATTCAAAGGTTTTAAATTAATCCGAGGACCAATTCTGTGGGTTGCCATCCTTCCTGGTCATATCAGTCAGTGGTTTGACCAGAGAAGAGAAATTATGAATACTGATAATTTGCAAAGCCAAGAAAATGTTGTAAAGGATGTCCTTTGGGTCGAGGCCACTGTAAGACTGCAGATAGTTTCTCTGGGTCCATCGAAAACCCGGCAGCAGAAATTACATAACCTAAAAATGTAACCTGTTTACCACCCCATTACAATGCGATCCTTCTACAACAAATCTCTGGCCATGCACCTGTTCATTGCGGCAAGGATGTGTATTCCTACCCACTGGAGTACAAAATATGTACCTTCCCTAAAAGAATGGTTTACAAGAATTAATAAAATTGCTGAAATGGAAGAGCTGATTAATACATCATATGATACTTTATGATACTTTACGCAAATTTACGACTAGATGGGCCTCTTGGATTCATTTACAGTCCACCTCAATACGACAAAATCTGGACCACTCGCTAATCAGAGGATGACTCCCTGTTTTTTTAGAAGCTTGATCAGGCCTTCAGAGCACGCTGGAAGGTTTGGGTGCGTAATACAATTTTCCTATAATGTTTGATGATTGGGGAGTGAGACCCCCTACAGCAAAGTATAACAGCCTCTTCCCCCTCCCTCTTCTTGCTAGTCACCCTCAGTATGTGCTAGAATACTAGAGGGAGGTTGTGTGCTCTTTCTCCCCCTCTTTTTTACCCACCTCCAACATTTCCTTTTTTTTTTTCAAACCCCTTTCTAATCTAAGTTCTTCTTTGTAGCTACTTCTAATCTCTACTCATCTTCTTGACACATCTTAGACAGATATCACCCCATGGAGAGATTAATTTTGAGTTTCTTATCTGTTTGTTCAGTTCTACTCTTTTTCTTGGCCTCTAACATATATTCAGAGAAGTGTGGTACTCACACCTACACTTGAGCACTCTCGCTCTGGTAATGACTACATTGATCTCTATATTTACTTTTTGTAGTATTTACTAAGATCATCTTTTTGTATTTGGTGCATCTGATTTGTTCGATATTGCAATTATTACATCTTTTACCGTATGATTGTTTGACTTATGTGTAGATGTTATCATTAAAGTATTACTAAACCCAGAACCCTGCATTCACTATATCTGGTCTCCCACAGTACACAGACAATGGATGCAATTATTTTAGTAAGTATAAACTGTTAGGTGAGTTTTAGTCCTATTTGGGAGAATGCCCATTATTCGAAGCTGCAATCTTTGCAATACAGAGCTAAATGGAAACGGTATGGCGTTACCCACTTGTTCCACATCTTTGAGAACGGCAGGCTGTGTTCCTTTTCCCGAACTGCAAAATAGATTCCTCCTTCCACAATCTATGTATTTTTATTACTTACAGTTTCAACATGCTAGCAGGGCACAAGCTGGTGTCGACAATTGGGTACAGTCACCAACTCCAATTTTTATGTCAGAAGTAGAAATTTATAAAGGGTTCATTTCCAGATGTTATTAAATGCTACTGTGTATTTTTCTTAAAGACTTCCCATTGGGGGGGCGTGGCCTGGACCGGAATGGTGTGAGGAGTGCTGATCGGGAGCTCCGCTTGCCTAAAATCCGTTACCACACATCCTGGGGCAACTACTGCTTTTCACACCCCACAGCCACGCTAGCTGACACCCTGTGCTAGCGGACAGCATGTCACCACCAAAGAAAGCGACCGCAGCGGCCTAGAAACTGGCCAAATACCATCTTCAAGACAAAGGGGCCTGGAAGAAAATGGCACCGACTCGCCTTCTCCTGTGGACTCAGCCGCGGAGGACACCGCACGAGTGCTGGAAGCAATTTCTGATTGTAAGAGTACTCTAACAGGTGAGATCAAGGAGGTGAAAATTGATGTGTCCCTAATTTGCCAAGACCTGCAGAGGCTTAGAGATCAGGTCACTGAGACGGAGACCCGTATCAGCCACATGTCAGACGAGGTGCCGCCATTGCAGGTTACAACTGAAAGATTACAGCACCAGCTTAATGGGGTCTTGGCTAAACAAGACAATATGGAAAACCATCTCAGGAGGTGTAATTTGCAGTTGATGGAGCTACCTGAGTGTGTGGAGGGCACCGACTCCCCCCTCATTTTTAGAAAACCTGCTTATGACTACGTTCGGGAGGTCTGAGTTCTCCGCATCATTCGTAGTGGAGAGGGCTCACATGCTGGCTGCTAAACTCCCTCCTCAAGGTACGCCTCCCCGGACATTTATTGCAAAAATACTAAACTTCCGCAACTGTGATGCCGTCCTTCGCCTCACCAAACTGAAATGCAGCATCCCCTTCCAGAACAGAGAAATCAAAGTCTTCCCTGACTTCTCGGCGGAAGTCCAGAAGAAACTGGCGCAATTCACTGAAGCCAAGCGGCAGTTAAGGATCCGCCACTACTCCTACGCCGTGCTCTTTCCCGCCCGGCTTCGGGTCGCCGGTGAGGACAGGGCACATTTCTTTGATACACCGGAAGCCGTCTTCACCTGGCTGGAGGTGCCCCACCATGCACCCACCTAAAGACACAGCTGACTGAAGCCGTTTCGAGACTGACCCCTACTGTGGGGAGAGATGTGGGGGACACATTATCCTTATGAGTTCTGAACTACTTCACATTAAGGTACTGTGTGTCTCACCCTCTACTTAGCTGTGTTAATGTTGGAGAGTTTCACCGTCCATTTGCCCCCTTTTCCTTCGAACATACCCACCGCCCCTATCCTTTCACCCAAACTGCTCGGTCATCTCTGTTCTTTGAAGACGACTTTTGCCCCGAACAATTTGCTTCATTGGCAAGCTACCACCCACAGTGATTTTTGGGATACAGACTCAAACCCTCATATCCTTTTGTTTCCCCCATGCATGTGATCCGGGAGTCTTACTCCTCACGCTGCTGTCCGTTTTGCAGCGAATAATCGCCCCCCCTAGTTGCGGGAGCCCTAACACGCCCTGCTTTTTTCAATACCAAATGTATTGTTAGCTATTCTGCACAAGAATTGTTTCCCTGGACTGTCCGGTCTCGACAGAGAGCCCTGGGAAGTTACCCCGGGCGCTGCCTGCCCGGGCAGGCCAGTGTATTGTGTATTAGTTTTCAACCTGTTTAGGTTTTACTGTTGGTTTAAAGTTTTGCAACCACATACTGTTGAGAGGAGCTTCATTTTCTGGTATTTGATTGGTGATATTTTGGATGTGCGGCACACGGGAGCCCTGCATGTGATTATACCGTGCAGGCTTCAGTGGGTCGCATATTATTATCCTGCCCTGGGCCCCTCGGGCGGCGCTGCGCTTCCTCCCAAGCGGGGGGCGGGCCGTGGCATCTGGACGCGGGCCCGGGATACCGGGGACACTGATAGACACCCAACCGTGATATGCCTAAGTTAAAGTGTATTACATGGAATGTGCGAGGTATCAGAGCTAGACCTAAAAGAAATGCAGTCCTGACATATCTCAAAGCTCAACGTGCAGAGCTTACGGTCCTGGTGGAGACACATCTCACGGGCCAACTACTGGTGACTCTTAAGAAACCCTGGGTGGGATGGCTCTACCAGGCCCCCTATACTGCTAACTCTAGGGGAGTTGCAATATTGGTGGCCAAAACAGTAAAATTCACTATATTGATGCTTAGATCCGACCCCCAGGGGATTTTATTTTTTTCTGCATGCCAGGATGCATGGACTAGAGCTCCTTATGATGGCTGTCTACATACCTGCCCCTTTCCAGTTTGCTGTATTAACAGAAGGTCTCTCCTTTATGTCCCAATTTCCCACTGTTCCGGCAATTTGGTTGGGGGACTTCAACAACGTGGCAGATAGAGAATTGGATAGACTGATGCTGACGCCTCCTGACAACCCCTCCCACTCACATACCAGATTCGTTAAATTTCTTACTGAATTTTCATTGGTAGACCCCTGGAGACATTGCCACCCTAAAGACAAGGTGTTTTCATGCTTCTCAGCATTGCATAATTCTATGTCGCGAATAGATTTAATTCAATCTTATTTTATTGAAAGAAGCATACAAGAAAATGTACTTTACATATACATCATTAGTAGTAGTAGTGTTAATAACAATAGATCCAGTGTATTCGCAGGATACATAGTGTACTACGTTATGTGTGCAGATAACAAGGAAAAAACATTGTTTTAATTAACTTACTAAAATATGACACGGATAACCAAAGAGCCCTCACCATATACGGGAGGGGATTTCTTTGTGTGTTTTTACAATCAACTTATTCCAGGAACCTGTCATTTTGTATAGGATTAGCTTGTGTGGATCGTATTCTGCATCTGGATTTTAAGGAGTACATTGATATGAAAAGGAGAAGGAGTAGGGGGAAAGTAGGGAAACAGAAAGGTTAGGAACAGGAGTCGCTCCAGCATGGTCATGGGGCAGTACCGTCCAGGTTGCCCTCTGCCCAGGGGATGAAGTCCGATGAGTATCGGAACATGGACCATGAAGTCCACGTAAGAGAGTCTTTATCAGATTCCTCAGCCAACAGACGTTCAAGGTCCCTGATGCGGTCCACCTCAATAGCCCACTCCCCCAGGGAAGGTACAGTTCTTGATTACCAATATCTTGGGATTACCATCCTAGCAGCAGCCAAGAAATGGCGTAATACATCTTTTTTAATGGACTTGCAGTATAGTAGGAAGATCTGTTGCCAGAATTTTTGTATGGGTGGGCATTCCCACCAAATGTGGAGCATGGTGCCCCTGGAGTTTAAACATCGCCAACAAGTATCTGGGTTTGTTAAGTTGAAGTGATGTATTGTCGAAGGGCATCTATACCACCTCGTCACCAGTTTAAACCCCTTTTCTTGAGTTTTAGTGGCTAGGGAGAGCTTGTGTGTTAGAATAAAGCATTTTTGCCAGTCAATGGGGGAGATGGAGTGTTTGAGATCTTTTTCCCAAGCCTTCGTGTAGGGTGGGAGATCAGGGTGAAGAGCATTCAACAAAAGGGAATACTGTGATACCACGTGTGTTGGAGGATCGTTTTGGAGGAGCATATCCTCGAATCCTGTGGGTTCAGCTAGAATATCTTGTATTGATTGGAAGGTTTGGATATAGGAAGTCAGTTCTTGTTTCTGAAGCCATTGCATAGGGTATCTAGAAAGCAATTTGGGGGGGGGGTATCTGGCATTAGAGTGGGGTCTGTACGGAGAACCTGAGAAAGCCTCCTATGGTCTTCTTTCCGCCAAGGTCCGAAGCTTGTCGCGTGCATAGCCGGTGGGAAGGCTGGGGTCCCAAATAGGGGGGTCATAGGTCCCGAAGGATTGGATATGTTACCTCCAAAGTTTAGGCGATCCCAAATTTGGATCGTTTGGCGGGTGAGGTCACAGAGGGGGGGTGAACCCCTTCGAGTTGCAGGTGTGGTCCATGGAAGAGCTGAGAGATCAATGGAGTTCATATGACTTTCCAAGTGAACCCAGAGCTTAGTCGTATGGTTATGGAACCAGTCCAATATGCGAGTAAGTATTGCTGCCTTATGGTACAATGAAGCGTCCGGGGCTCCAGCTCCCCCACTCGCTTTTGGAAGAGATAACGTTTTGTATCTAATTCTAGGACGGGCTGAATTCCAAAAAAATTTAGAGAACAGCTGGCGCAATTTCCGAAAATAGGAGTTAGGTATGTATATAGGGATTGTCTGAAATAGGTACAAAAACCGGGGAAGTACATCCATTTTCAAGGTGTTCACCCTACCAAGCCAGGAGAGCCGTTTAAATGTGTAGTTAGACAGATCGGCCTGAGTTCTGAGAAGTAAGGGGGTAAAATTCTTGGAAAAGAGTTGAGATATATCCTCCGGTATCTGAATACCAAGGTATCGGATGGAGGTGGATCCTGTTTTAAAGGAAAAGGCAGTAGAAAGCCTGCGTAGGTCCGAATTTGGCAGAGAAATATTGAGAATTTCCGATTTATTGTAGTTTACCTTAAAGTTACTGACTTCCCCAAATCTCTGGAATTCCTGCATCACCGAGGTTAAAGACAAGTGTGGACGTGTCACAAATAGAAGAAGGTCATCTGCAAACAGAGCGAGTTTAGTTTGAGTGGGTCCGACTGTTATTCCGTGCACAGAGGGATTGTTTCGCAAAGCAATGGCTAAATGTTCCATGGTGAGAACATACAGGAGGGGAGATAGGGGGCATCCCTCTCGTGTCCCGTTAGAGATAGAAAATGCCGACGACAAAGAACCGTTCAGTCTTATCCTAGCGGATGGAGAGGAGTATAGGGACATTATCCTTGAGATCATGTGGGTTCCCAGTCCTATTTGTTGTAGAGATAATCGAAGGAATTGCCAATCTACTCGGTCAAATGCCTTCTCTGCATCGACTGTTAAGAGGCATAAAGGAATATCGTGGGTTCGGGCATAGTTGGATAAAAGAAGGGTTTTCAGGATGTTATCCCTTGCTTCTCGGCCACTCACAAATCCTACTTGATCCAAGTGGATCAAACTGGGCAACAATGGTTGTAACCTGTTGGCTAACACTTTAGCAAAAATCTTCAAATCCACCCCAATCAAGGATATTGGCCTATAATTTGTACATAAAGTCGGGTCCTTCTCTGGTTTTGGAATAAGGGAGATATGAGCCTCAAGTGTTTGTGGGGGAAACACTGAGCCCTCTGATATAGAATTGAATACTTTAGTGAGGAAAGAAATAAGGAGGGGAGCAAATAATTTATAAAACTTTGGGGTAAAGCCGTCCGGCCCTGGGCTCTTGCCAGTTGGTGTACTTGCAATGGCTTTCGCAACTTCATCTGCTGTTATAGGTGTTTCAAGTTCGGTAATGGTGTCCTCATCCAAAGTGGGGAGCGCAGTTTCCCTGATATAAGAGGACTTGTGCTCCTCTGTAGTAGAGGGGGAACCTGACGATTGGGCCGCAGGTATGTTGTATGTTCAGGGATTGATAAAAATCCCTGAATGTCTGCGCAATCTTAAAAGGTGAGGAGATTAATTCTCCATGCGGTCCTTGGATATGGGGGATGAAGGTAGAGGATTTTTTTGGGTGCAGGGAGCGGGCCAGTGACCTGCCACACTTGTCTTGGAATTTATATTGATGGAAAGCGAGTTTGTCCGCAAATGTACGTGCAGATGTCTCATATAGACCTCTGAGATGTAATCGGGCTTTGGAAACCTCAGTGAGCGTTTCGGGTGTTGGGGAACGCTTATGGTCAGTTTCCAGGTTTCGGAGCTTCTGGATTGCATCCACTATAGCGGCTGAGTGTTCCTTTTTCAGACGAGATCCTAATTGAATAAAGGTTCCACGTAATACTGCTTTCAGTGCCTCTTATTGGATTGGGAACGACGTGGTATCATGTGCGTGGTCCCCAAAAAAGTTAGAGATTGTTTCCGAGATACGTGTAATACAGTCCGAGTTAGCTAGCAATGAGTCATTCAAGCGCCATGTCCACTCCTTGATAGGTGTGGAGGGGAGCGTGAATGTCAAGTATATAGGGGAGTGGTCTGACCAAATCATAGAATCTATTTCACACTCAGGAGACCAGTCTAGGCAACTGTGGTCGCTCAATAGATAGTCTATGCGACTATAGGTCTGGTGTACCTGAGAGAAATGTGTGTAGTTACGAGTCTTGGGGTATAATACCCTCCAGACGTCTACAAGGCGTAAGTCGTATAGTACGCGTTTCAGGGCCCTCAATTTGGGGAATGAGATACGTGACCTTGAAGTGGAGGAATCTTACGTTGGCTCCAGGGGAGTATTAAAATCTCCACCGAGGATGAGTTTGCCCTCCATGAATTCAGATAGGATCTTCAGAAACTTCAAAGCCGATGGAACTTGGTTAACATTTGGCAAATATATATTAGCTATCGTAAATTTAACTCCCCACAGCAAAAATTTCACAAAGACGTACCTTCCCTATGGATCCATCTGTTAAAATATCTGTTAGAGCAAGGGGTGGAGGCTGATTGAAAGTGCCTCTCCTGCAAGAGGAGTACATTAACTTGGCATTTATGCATTTGATACAGAATTTGTCCCCGTTTAGAGGCAACATTGAGTCCATTTACATTGTATGAACATAATTTTAGTCGAGGGTGAGACAACACTGTATAGGCCATGGTGGAGCGAGGAAATAGAAAAGAATTTGAAAATCTAGAGAAAGAGGGGGAGGCAGTTGGGGAAGATATGGAAAAGAGAAGGTAGTTGCAAAAGGGGAAGAGGAATGGAGAATGGCTAGTTAGAGGACACCTGGGAAAGGTGTCTCAAGACAAAATCTAATGTGTTCGCAGCAGCAAAACACTCCGTGAAATATCATGTGCTAGGCACAAATCGTGCCAAACCTATTTGGGGAAGGAGGTCGGATTAGAGAGGTCTGAGCTGTGAACCCGACAACATAGCAGGCATATATAACGTATATGTATCACACCCGTCTATCATAGTATATTGAATACTTAATATTTTAGGTTATAGAAGAACATGGCATATATCTAATCAGTGTTTGAAAAAACACTTGAACACCCATAATCAGTCAGCTATCATCACAAGCAATAGTATGCATAACAAACATTTAAATGATGTAACATTGAGGAATTCTACTAGTTCTATGGTGTAGAATAAGTTAGGCCCTGAACTGAGAGGAGACCAAGAAGCCCATAACAACAGGTAATAAGGTATCTTCTGGAAGACTCCAAGTCAGTCAGTCAGCGGGTCCCCAGGCCCAAAGAACTAGAAAGGCACATTGGTTACAGGTATCTCCCCAGAGACTTAGTGGTGGGCTCCACTCGGGCCAGGCCGCATCCCGAATAAAAGAAGCATAGGGTTCTGGAAAATTGGATAACAGAGGAGGGCTTCTTAAGGAAACGATGCTCATAGCATGCAATTTGGTCTTGGTATGGTCCATGTGTGGATAGGTGTACCTTTAAAGCTAGGGACGTCTGGTGTTGAATGGAGCCCCCACGTAGCCATAAAAAGCGGCAACATTACCACCGTCTACTCTACACCCTTCTTCAAATGTAACTGTCCCATTAAGGGCAACACAGCACCCCCCCACCTCCCGAGCTTAGTAGACTTCTATATTATCCTTGTAAATGGAGTGGTATAGTTAGTATGAGTTCATAGGAGGGTACAGAGAGAACACAGTACCATTGCAAACCTGGACCAGTCCCTTAATGAAACTGTGAAGTGAGAGGTGTAGATCCATTGTAAAACACTGAACAGATAGAACAAGTAACAGTGTTGACTCACGTGGGGAGCCAAATCAGTCTTCCGTGGATGTTGGACGTCTTGCTCTAGGACCAAAAGAAGCAGATCTAGATCTTGAGCGTCTGCGACGTTGTGGGAGAGGGCCCTGTAGTGGTTGACGATCCTCTGGAGGGTCTAGCCAGTTCGGGATGCTGATAGGGTCCTGTGCAAGGAAGGTGAAGAAGGCGGGAAGTTGTTCAGGGTCCGACAGAACAAACTTACAATTGTCGTCTCGGGTTACCTTGATACTGAATGGATGGCCCCAGGTGTAGGAAGCCCCTGCTTGACGGATCAAATCCAAAAGTGGGCGGACTGCCCGTCTCATGTATAAGGTGTTGCGGGAGAGGTCCGGATAGAGGTGTACTGTAGATCCATCGAATTCTACAGGACCTAGGTGCCAGGCTTTACGCATAATCTCTTCCTTGAGATATAGTAATGGACCCAGCATAGGACATCGAGGGGGCGGTCGCTGCGGCCTCCCCCCATGCCTCCCACTCTATGTACTCTGTCCAGTTCAATAGGGGATGTAACTTCCCTGCCCAGGACCTGGTTGAGGATAGAAACGACAGTGGGTTTTAGATCAGTACCTGAGGTTGCTTCCGGCACTCCCTGTATCCTAATGTTGTTCCTGCAGCTCCTGTTTTCGCTGTCCTCTATGCGGAGTTGGTGTTGCCGCAAGCGGGATAAATGTGACGTGGTTGCAGATTCGAGGGCCACAATACGAGCCGTATGGTCATCTTGGGTAGTAGCCAGAACGGATACAGCATTCTCTGTCGTTGAAACCCGATGCTGGAGGGCTTGTAGTTCTACATGGAGGGAGGCTTCCATCTTGGACGCCCAGGATTCAAAGTCCGCCCTGAAGGCAGAAAGAAGGGCTGTAGTCGCAGAGCCGCCTGATCCGCCCGAGGCCGGAGGAAATAGCTCAGCGGGGCCATCTTCGGAGGGGATGTCAAGGGGCATAGCGGCCATTGTAGGGGCCGAGGGCTCACCCGTAGCGTCCTTGTACTTTGAGGAGTCCATGTGAGCCAGAGAAGGAGGTTTAGATTTGCCTGGGGTGCGACTGGCTGCCAGCTTGTCCTTTCCCGTGCGGGAGTCGAGCAATGATGTACGGAGTAGGTAGCGCTGGATTGTACCTTGCTGCAGCTCAGCGGAGTCAGAGGAGTGAGAGCTTGAGGATGACATAGAGATTCCAGGTGTAGGTAATTTGCAACACAGCCTGATAATGTCGGGATAGCACAGAGCTCAGTAGCCCATTTCTTCAGCCATCCATCGTCAGCCAGGAAACATGATAACTAGTATGGGGGATAGGACGGTCGCTACCTGCGACTCTGGAGCCAGGACTGCGTTCCCTGCTAGTTTTTTGCACCACAGTATGAGATGAAAACGTGTTGCAGAACTATGGCGAAGTAGCAAACTGTCAGCCAAGGAGTATTTATTCTGTGAGAAGGGTTACAAGTGGCAGCTGGGTCCTCTGGGCAGTTCTTGTGATAGTGTAGATACACAGTGATCCAGGAGCAAAGGGGTTAAGGAACAAGTGCATACACTGCAGCAGGGTGGAGCAAGATGGCCGCTCCACGTGGCCCCAGGGTTAGTGTTACAATCCACCCCACGAGTGGGGGTAAGTATTAGTTTAGTCCCTTTCTGAGGCCACAGTCTACTATATCAGGGCACCCTGGTGTTTAGATTGGCCCTGGATTGAGCACAGGAGAGATGAGGAAGCTACTGAGGTGTAGTAAGTTGGCCGCCACTTACTGTGTGTAATGGTAGTCCTACAGGCTGGCATGTAGGAGTGGCACAGGGGAGAATGCAGGCTTCGGTCAGTAGGCTGGGCTGCTCTGGTGTCTGTGTAGAGGTAGATTCAGGTGTGGAGTAGCCAGGAGGGCCCAGATGTGTAGGCCGGGTGCACCAATATGGCCGCCGCTCCCCCCCGCCAAGGCCGAGGCCGCGGCCTGTAGTTAAAACGGCCAGAATATGGGACCGCCGTGTCAGCGGTCCCAGGCTAAGCCGTCCCGGTGTTCGTGTAGGGGGAGAGCTAAGTGCAGAGCGGCCAGGGAGATCCGGATGCGGCCTGTGTGGGCCGGGTGTACCAATATGGCCGCCGCTCCCCTTGTCAAGGCCGAAGCCGCGGCCTGTAGTAGATTCGGCCGGTTCTCGGGATCGACGTGTTAGCGGTCCCAGGTGACACCTCAGTGTGCAGGGGGACCCCCGGTTTAGTAAAGGTGGTGAGGCGGTTCTGCTAGGGGGAAAAGGGTGAAGTTATTCCCCAAAACGGCAGGAGCTCTCACTGGGCACGTCTGTTCAGGTCTCCATCCGGCCAAGCCCCCCGTGGCGAATAGATTTAATACTGGTTTCCCGCTCACTTCTCCCCATACTTGGAGAAGTAGGTTATAACCCTTGCATACTCTCAGATCATGCTCCCTATTGGGCTGAGCTTAGGCTTGATTCCCCCTCCACAACCTACACTTGGAAACCCCTTTTGGTTATCAGTGGTTCCTGACATAGAGGGTTTGGATAAAGAATGGGATTTCTTTTTTCACACTAATAGGGACACAGCGTCATTTAATATGGTTTGGGACTCCTTCAAATCTCATGCCCATATGATACTAGCCCAGCGCATAGCCAGGTATAGGAAAACCTCCTCACAAGTGATCAGGCTAGCAGAACAATCCCTACCGGATTATAGAGAAAGAGTTCTCGAACAATCCCTCACCATCCACAGCCAACCAACTAAAATTACAAGCCAGAGTGGTAAATAGCCTCCACTTTGAAAAAGCAGAGAGAAAAATTTTCTATAGCAAGCATGTATGAATGTGGGGAACGGGCGGGACGCCTCCTTGCCTACCTAGCCCATATGGATCACAGACCGCCAACGGTGGTTTCTCTTCGCAACAGTGAAAACATGTTGATAACGGACCTTGATATGGTGGCTGGAGAGTTCCGCTCCTTTTTCACATCTCTGTACTCTTCCACCACTAACAACTCTAGAGAATAAGTGGAGACACTCCTAGCTGGCATAGATTTGCCCACACTTTCAGAAACACAGGCTGAAATGTTGGAGGCCCCCATTACTGAAGATGACTTAGTAGAAGCAATGTCCCACCTCAACCCATCCAAAGCACCTGGGTCAGATGGCCTTCCCTTGGAATTTTACACAACGTACAAGGACACTCTGGTCCCCAGACTACATGAGCTATTTTCTCACATATTCGAATCCGGCTCCCTACCTCAATCCATGAGCGAGGCCTCTATAGTACTCATACTTAAACCTTGCAAAAATCTAGAACTCCCCGAATCATACCATCCCATATCCCTTCTCCAACTAGATATTAAAATTTTGGCCAAGATCCGGGCGCTACGCTTGAATAAAGTGATTCTTACTTTGATCCACCCGGACCAGATGGGGTTTATGCCAGCAAAGAATACGGTTTATAATCTCCGTAGATTACATATGAATTTACAAGCCGAGCATGACCAGATGGGATCCAGAGTCATGGTGTCACTCGACGCCGCTAAGGCGTTCGACTCAGTTGAGTGGGACTACCCCTGGGAATGCTTGGCGCGGTTTGGATTCGGACCCAACTTTGTCAGATGGATCCGACTCCTTTACCAAAACCCTAGTGCCAGGGTACTGGTCAATGGGAGGGTCTCTGGCGCCTTCCCCCTTTTTGAGGGGCACGTGTCAGGGATGCCCCCTGTCCACTCTGTTATACGCTTTGGCGGTAGAGCCCCTTGCATCTATGCTGCGATCACACCTGGGAATTGAGGGTCTGCGGTGCGGGGACTTGGTGGAAACATTGAGTCTATACACTGACGATATGCTGCTTTACTTAACAGATGCCGGCCCCTCTTTAGAGACAGCTCTGCGCGTTATACAAACATTTGGTAACTACTCAGGATTAAGGATAAAGTGGGACAAATCCCAGGTCCTTCCCATTGACATAGGCGCCCCCACAAAAACCCAAGCCTCCTCTCCCCTTATCTAGGTTAGTTCAATGAAATACTTAAGCATGGTTATCACCCGCACTCCAGAAGATTATGTCAAATTAAACATAGAACCCCTGATTGTGACCCTGAAAACTAAGACACAGACATGGGCAAAATTACCCCTAGGCGTAATGGGCCGTGTAAACTTAATAAAAATGATCCTACTTCCCAAGTTCCTCTATGTATTATGGCACGCCCCAGTCTACCTTCCCCTCAAAATTTTTAAGTCTAAGTCTATTGAAGCTATCCTTAATTCCTTTGTGTGGGGCACAACCTGAACTTTGTGTGGGGCACAAACTGTCTTGGCAAGTGCTGAAGAACCCCACAGATCTGGGGGGCATGGCACTTCCAGACTTCAATTTATACTACTTGGCAGCACAATTATCCCATTTCTATTATACAGATAAACATGACAAAGACCGCTACCTGGCCCTAGTATGCTCCCCATACACTCGTGCACACACCCATCCCTTTCAAATTCTCTTCAGAGATCCAGCAGACCCCTGGGTGTTGGGCAGCCGTAAGGGGCTACTATACAACCACTGCAAAATTTGGGAAGTGGTGAGGCACAGACTGAAAACACCGCCCACGCACTCACATACACCACTATGGAATAATCCATGTCTAAAGGACTTTTATCCATACCAGACCATAACCTATGGACTGCCCGGGGTGTGGTAGATTTGTCAAATGTTTACTGCAGTACTGTCATGAAATCATTTCATCAGCTAAAAGCTGAATTTAATCTTCCTAATTCCATGCACTTCCGTTACCTCCATCTCTGCCACGCTCTCCAGACTCAATTTCATGATGATCCTCCTAACCTAGATTAATTGGGTATCCTAGATATAATAATGGGTCAAGACTCCTTAAAATTTATTTTAGTATTCTACAATACCCTTCTATGCCCTACAGCGTCAGCGCTCGCTTATAGATTGAAAGACCGTTGGGCTGGTGGCGTGGGGGAGCTGGAGGATGATGAATGGGAGGATGCATTGGACTGTAGAAAAGTGTCCACTAGGCTCTCAGATTGGCTTACTCAAATATATATTTTACATAGATCTTATCTGACTCCCCTCCACCTGGCCAAATACAGACGTGCCCTCAACCCACTCTGCCCTAGATGTGACAGTCCTAGCACCTTCTTCCATCTCATCTGGTCGTGCCCGGCAATGCAAGGCTATTGGTCCCATATAGTAAAGTTCATGCATGATGAAATGGGGTCGCCTCTGAAATTATGCCCTAAACAATGTTTACTGGGAGTGTTCCCAGATCCAGACTCAGATAAATTTCCTATTCTATTCTATTTCATATTTTGGCTATTCATGTATATGGGTTTAAAGATTGTTTCTGTGTGATGCATTAAGTAATGTACATGCTGTTTGAATATGTTACCTTATACGATCTTTGTACTACTCTCATGAATATGATACCATTGTCAATAATTTGTAAGTGCATACTCTTCTCAATAAAATAACTGCGTTATTTGTAAAAAAAAAGACTTCCCATTGAGAGCTGAGAGCAGATGGGAGCAAGATGTGGGAGCGTTTGAGGAGGAACAGTGGGAGGAGGCCCTGCAAGCGGTACAACTTTGTTCCCTTAACGTTTCACGTTTGTCGCAGTTATATATTCTCCTTAGGGTCCACTTTACCCCCACAAGTTTATTTAAAATGGGGATAAGAGAGAACCCAACTTGTACAAGGTGCTCCAGAGATCACGGGGATCTGATTCACCTCTTGTGGAGGTGCCCCAAATTACACCATTATTGGAGGAGTGTCCTGGATACTCTGAAAAGGTTATTCCAGGTAGTTATTTCTGCAGACCCCAAGCCTTGTGTTTTGGGTATCCTGGAAATCTGCAAATAGAAGAGGTCACGAAACAAGCAATAGGGCCCTATTTCAAGCATGCAAACACATTTTTAGACATTGGAAGTCAACTGAATCCCCCTCAGTCAAGGGAGGGATAGCCCATATGGGTGACACTTTGGGGGTCATTTACTAAGATGAATGCACTGCGCTGGTTCAGACCTTAATTGGTGCGCTGGATAGATCCTTAATTCAGCATGTGAACTGGCACACACACAGGAGTACCTACACGCAAGAATGTTTACAGCACGATGGGATCGCGCTGGTTCTCGGCGAGGTACATCTCACGCTCGCTGCAATAGGAAAAACACATCTTCCTATTAAAGCAGCGCGAGAAAAAACGGGTGCATGCCAGGCCCTTCGGTCTGGTATGGATTCTACCAGACCCTTATCCGAGCACGCAGCCCGGCCGGTCAGGAAAGGGGGTGGGGACGAGCGAGCGCCCCCCCTCCTGAACCGTACCAGGCCGCATGCCCTCAACATGGGGGATGGGTACTTTGGGGAAGGGGGGCGCGCTGTGGGCCCCCCACCCCAAAGCACCTTGTCCCCATGTTGATGAGGACAAGGGCCTCTTCCCGACAACCCTGGCCGTTGGTTGTCGGGGTCTGTGGGCGGGGGGGCTTATTAGAATCCGGGAGCCCCCTTTGATAAGGGGGCCCCCAGATCCTGGCTCCCCACCCTACGTGAATGAGTATGGGGTACATGGTACCCTTACCCATTCACCTGGGGGAGAAAAGTGTCAAGAAAAAAAACACTACACAGGTTTTTAAAGTAATTTATTAGGCAGCTCCGGGGGTCTTCTTCCACGCTCTCCGCATCTTCTCCCGGTGTCCGGTTCTTCTCCGCACTGCCCGGCCTCTTCTCCCGGTGTCCGGTATCTTCTGCCGTCCTCCCCCGCTATCTTCTTTCAGCTCTTCTGCTAGCGGGGGCCTGGTCTTCTGCCGCTGTCCGGACCTTCTGCCGCTGTCCGGACCTTCTGTCGCTGTCCGGTTCTTCTTCGGTATCTTCTGCCGGATCCCCCGCTATCTTCTTCAGCTCTTTTGCTAGCGGGGGCCCGGTCTTCTTCTACGTCGCCATCTTCTCCCCTCTTCTCTTCTTCTGATGTTGACACGACACTCTCTCACGCTGTAATGCCGTCTGCGAGGTGTGCAGCGACTTATATAGGCATGGGGCGTGGTCACCGTGTGATGTCACCGGGTGACCCCGCCTCTTATGACAGCATAGTCCCATCATGCCCCAGGTGGAGCGGCATTTTGCCGGCAGTATCACAGCGCTGCACCATTGATTTCCATTCGGGAGGACTGGTGAGTTCACCTCTCCAAAGAAGCTGCTGGCAGGACTTTTTGTGACGCCCTGCCAGCGCACCGCTCCAGTGTGAAAGCCCTCACTGGAATGAATGGAGCCGCTTCTTTAGGGCATTTTTCAGATGCTATTTTTAGCACTGTAGCGCCTAAAAACGCGCCCAGTGTGAAAGGGGCCTAAAAAAAGGCCTGCTAGCAGAACCTTTGGAGCAGTGTATAAACCGCTCCTGCCCATTACCCATTGAGATCAATGGGACAGTGCGGCTATACCGCAGGCAAAACGCGGTGGCATTTTGTGGGCGGATTTATATAAACCTCTTTTCGGCCGCTAGCGGGGGTTAAAACCGCTAGCGGCCGAATACCGCCGGCAAAGCGGCGCTAAAAATAGCGCCGTTTTACCGCTGCCGCCCGCACCGCCCGAGTGTGAAAGGGGCATAAGGCCCCTTTCACACGGGCAGACCTGAACGGACACTCCATAGACCTCTATGGAGGGTCGGATGTCAGTTGTGACATGTCCTCTGACATCCGACCCACTCCAATCCGAAAAAGTGTAACGTAGGAAATGCCTATTTTGTCATCCGTCTGCGGATCAGATCGGGTGAGGACATCATCATCGGATCCCCCATAGAGGAGAGCGGCACTCTGACAGGTCCGTCCCTGCACAGTGTGCAGAGACAGACCTGTCATCTGCCTGCTCAGTGGGGATCCACAGAGCGATCCCCCGCTGAGCAGAGCAGGCTCTGTACACGGACACATCTGTGTGAAAGAACCCTAAGGCCAACGCCCTTTGTACAAAAATCCACTGGAAAGTTTGTACAAAGTCCCATCATGTGTATGAGGCTTAAACACCAGAAATTCAACTTTTCATATCTTTAAAGGTCACCATACACTGGCCAATCAGTTAGATCTTCCACAAATAAGATTCAGTGCAAGAGCCTGTTTGATTTTCTACAATTAGAAGTAATTCTTACAGTGCATCTTCCTATTACCGCTTTAGCCTAATGCTCTCTTTCCACTATTTCAACCCCAAAGCTGCGTGATTTACAATGTGCTTTTTCGGCTTGTTTTCCACTATTGTAACTTGTCATGCCACTAGGGACTGAAAAGTTGCATCACAAGTTCTACCCCATGATTTACAATGAGTACTGTTCATATGTCTGCGACTTCAAGTCGCAGCAACTTCAAAGTAGTCCCTGCACTACTTTGTTCCCAATTTGATGCGACTTGAGGTCCATAGACCTCAAAAATACACAGGCATTGCTTCAAGTTTCAGCAAAAAGTTGCGGGAAACTCGCGGCAAAAAAGACGCAACTTTGGGCTTGCAATAGTGCAAACCGAGCCTTAATGCCATGTCATGCGACTAGTTCAAAACATCGGAGAAAAAGTCGCACTGAAGTTGGAACAAAGTAGTGCAAAAACTTTTTTTGGAGTTGCACCAATTAGAACGGGGGAACATTGAAATACATGTGTTTTGACTTGTCCTGCGACTTCACATGTGTCAAGTCGCACAACATCTCCCAGTAGTGGTAAGAGAGCCTAAGGCCACTTGGGACTGAAAAGTTGCATCAGAAGTTCTACCCCATGATTTACAATGGGTACCGTTCATATGAGTGCGACTTGCTTATGCCCATGCTGTATACACAGCGGGTACACATCTTTATTACAGAAATCCATATTTGGAATGGAAATTAAGCACTTGCTTACTGGGCACTTAAACCCCCCTGCTGTGCAGACCAATTTTCAGCGCTGATGCACTTTGAATGACAATTGCGTGGTCATACTTGGCCAAATTTTTTTTTTTTTTTTTTTATCCCACAAATAGAGCATTCTTTTGGTGGTATTTGATCACCTCTGTGTTTTTGTTCTTTTGTTCAAAAAAAAAAAAAACAAGAAAAGACAGATTTTTAAAAATAATTTTGTATACTTTTGGATATTTTGATATTAAATTTTGCAAACAGGTAATTTGTCTCCTTCATTGATGTACGCTGATGAGGCGGCACGGATGGGCACTGATTGGTTACACTGATAGGCAGCACTGCTTGGGACCACTGGTGGGCATTGATAGGTGGCACTGGCAGGTGGTACTGGTGGGCACAGATGAGGCAGAATTGCCTCTTCGGGACCAATGTCCCTTGCACCTAAGCCGGTGATCAGCCTTTATTTTTATGCTCATGCTGTCAGCGTGAGGAGAAAAAATAAACAATTACCGAGCTTTAGTTTACATCATGTGATCAGCTGTCATTGGCTGACAGCTAATCGCGTGGTAAGGGGCCGGGATGGGCCCCTTACTCAGATCTGTTATCACCCGAGTCTCAGTGACTCAGTGCGCGCTGCAGGGAGCACACGGGAAGCCCGTCCTATGACGGCCTCCCAGAAATTCAGGTCCACGCTGTGGCCGTCGTTTGGCTATAGCACAGACACCAAGTGGTTAATAGAAAAACAGATGCAGATTTTTAGGACTGGCCAAAAATAATGTTTAGAATCAAAGGCAACTGATGACTTTCTATTAAAGGTCTAAATGGGCCGTTAACATGCATCACAATTGAACTTAGCAATGTGTCTTTGCAAAGTTAAACTAATTAAAATCCTTTCTTATTTTTGCTTGGGGATAGACTGCAGAGGGATTAGAATTTTTGGGGGATGTCTACACCCCTGATAGGGTGAAGACACCTCCCAAATTTTGCCAATTTCTCATTCAAAATTATTCACTTCCTGTCACATAGCCAAACAGGAAGTGAGGGTAAAACCCTACCAATGAATGTCCTTGGGGACACACAGGTCAATCTAAATAGTTTCCCCATTCTGGAAATTGCACTCTAGCATTTTGCCATGTACATCCCAAATTATTATGTATCTTGGGGTTTATTTACTAAAAGGTAAATCCACTTTGCACTACAAGTGCACTTAGAAGTGCAGTTGCTGGAGATCCGAGGAGGACAAGCAAGGAAAGGCAAAAAAAACAGCATCTTTGCCTCTACATGATTGGATGATAAAATCACCAGTACTACCCCTCAGATTTTCATCAACTGCACTTGTATTGCAGAAAGGATACCTAATAATTTGGGGTGTACACAAAAAAGTGCTAGAGTGCAATTTGCATAGTGGGGGCACTAGTTAGATTGACCTGTGTGTCCCCAAGGAAAAATATTGTTAGGGTTTTACTCTCACTTCCTGTTTGGCTATGTGACAGGAAGCGAAGCCAATTTTAAGAAAAGGGACACAAAGCCCAACCTTAAAATAAATAAATAAAAAAATGAAAAAATCTTGATTTCCCATAAATGTCCACAATTAGAATAGGATTGTCTTCAGCTTGATTTTAGTTCAGTGCTCTAAATCAGTGCTTCTCAACCCTGTCCTCAAGTACCCCCCTACAGGCCATGTTTGCAGGTTTTCCTTCATCTTGCACAGGTGCTTTAAATCAAAGTCAATGGTTTTGTATTTTGAACAGCTATTTTAGATAAGATAAAATTTCCTAAACATGTCCTGTCGGGGGGTACTTGAGGACTGAGACTGAAAAACACTGCTCAAAAAGAAAATTGAATACTTACCACTCTGAAATGTTACTTTCCTGGTCACTATACATGGCAGCATATGCACAATCCATGCATGTGCTACCATGAAGGCACCAGGAAAGTAACTTAAAACTTAAAAAAAAAAAAAAAAGGGATTTGTCTAAGACATGCCAATCAGCCTAGTTAAGCTGCAGCTGGGAAATCCATTGCATGAAAAGAACACACATAAAGCATAAAAAAAAAACAATTTTATTGGTCCAAAAAAAACAGGACTTGGAAAAGAAGCAAGGAAAGCAAAATACACACATGTGTGTTAATTTGAGACACTAACAGAATATGTTTGAGGTTTGACCCTTTTGCAGTGTAAATTAACAGGAGTTAAAAGGAGTGCATCCACAAATGGACATCTATTAAGGATTAAAACAACATTAGGCACAACATCTTGAGAAAGAATTTTAAAAATAATGCAGCACAGACAGTTAAATCAAAGTGAACAACGTAAAAACAACAAAAATTGCCAACATAAAAAAGATTTCATTTTAAAATAACCACCACCCAAAGAAAAACAACAAACCAAAGTAACAAATATATTGCATAAAAACACATCTGTTTTGCAACAACATAATAAACAAAATAGTAGTTCTTGGATGGACAATATTAATTCAATCTAATGTCGATCACCCAGGTGAATCAGAAATTAAATCAACCATGCCACCACCTGAAGAAAAACCTGCTTACCAGCTGGCAGGTAAGTTGGGCTTATACCCAGCCAGGGACTTTCCTCATAGGGGAGATCCACTGACGGACTGGAGGTTGGATATAGGATGAAATGGATTGGATATTCAAACTCCTGGCAGCACGAGACCTTATACAGACCACGAGACCCAGCCACATATAGAGGAAGAAAGACCATCCATAGCGTAATACTGTCACAATTATTAGTTTAATAAAAAGTAATGCACTTACATAAAGTTAAAATATCACAGATAAAATCAGAGCCGGTCGGCTGCAAACAAACTCCCGTCCTCCTAACGTAGGAGCGTGTTGACGTCACCAGGAAAGACCCTGGCTGGGTATAAGCCAACTGCCCAACTTACCTGCCAGCTGGTAAGCAGGTTTTTCTTCAGGTGGGGGCACGGTTGATTTAATTTCTGATTCACCTGGGTGATCGGCATTAGATTGAACTAATATCGTCCATCCAAGAACTACTGTATGGATTTTCCATTTGTATTTGTTTTTTTTCCCTGCTTTTTGAACTTTATTTTTTATTTTTTTATTTATGTTTTTTGGTTTACAGTAATGTGAATTTCACAATTATTTTCACATATATTTCAATGTATATTGTTTTCTGACTTAGCGCGGTTTTTCTCTTACCAATAATAAACAAAATACAAATAGAAAATACATGTGTTAGAAACTCGATAAGGGCACCCAAATGTACTTTTTTTTTTTTTATTCCACTTCAGAAAACTCTTGAGAGACTATTCAGCTTGACGCTCATTTACTCTCTCCAACAAGGTCTTGCATCATCGTGGAAGAGACTTAATTTTTAATCAACATTCTCAATTTTTTAAACTTCCAGATGCCTTCGGCATCCATACCCTTCTTTTTATCCAACACGAAAAAAAAGTATAGCTTGCTTAGCCATAATCCTATACCTTGTTTACTGTCTAACGAAACATTTTTATATACATACAAGTTGCGTGCATCCCACAACACTTCCTTTAATGCACATAACACTTACCACAATACTCTGTTTATCTTTTTCCTGTTTCCCCAAGCCATACATCATCATTTTCCACTCACTCACCTTCACTCCTGTTATTTCTTTCACCAGATCTTGACTCTTATTGATCACATCTTTCGCTACACCACACTCCCAGAACACATGCTCACTGTCTTCTACACCCCCACAATTCATTCTCGGACAAATATCAGACACGCAAATCCCTCCTTTTTATAAATAGCCTCGTAGCTAGACATTCATGCAAACTCATCCATACTATCTGTCTCTGCACATTTGTCACCCCATATATACTCATTTTCTTCCATACTTCCCCAGCCACTGACACATTAACTCCCCTAAGATTACACACATACTCCTTCTCTATCAACCACTTTCTCACCTTCACTTTATCCCTCTCCCCTTCTCCTAAATCTGCCAACTTAAACTCTACCCTAAACTTTTCCAATACCCAGTAGTCACGTGCTACCACGTAAGTCACTGGTATCCTTGTATCCCTTCCCAACCACCCCCATCTCCTAAACAACCACCCACCTGAAAAAGCTATCATCCTAGCACACACTCCACCATTCATCAAAACTTTCACCACACAAAACCAATAATGCAATAACAAAAACACTCTCACATTCGGAAAACTCAACCCACCATTACATTCACGTCTACACACATATTCTCTCTTGACTCTTTCCATTTTCGACCCCCATAAAAAGGTAAACAATAACTTATTAATTTTCCTCAATCTTATCTCCCCAGGATGGAAGATATTACTTTTATACAAAATTAAAGGTAAGATTACTGCCTTGACTACTAAAACTTTCCCATAAATCGACAATTTTCTTAGACACCAAAACCCCAACTTCTTGGCTATCTTTT
The DNA here is from genome assembly GCA_037952925.1 of Lithobates clamitans. Lineage (NCBI taxonomy): Eukaryota > Metazoa > Chordata > Amphibia > Anura > Ranidae > Lithobates > Lithobates clamitans. The sequence goes on from JBBGZY010000685.1 coordinate 775,547, forward strand.
CTCCCACTTCATTCCAGCACACTTCCCCTTTCATTCCATAGTCAAACACAATACCCAAAATCCTCACTCCATCCTCAACCTTCCCAATCTGATTATCCACACATTCCACTTGTCTTCCATACACACCCAAACTACACTTATTCCAATTCACACTCATTCCCGCACATACGCAAAAAATTTTCACCCTTCTTACGCCCACCACCGACTGACACACTGCCACCACGTCATCCATATAACCTAAACATTTCACAATTTTCCCCCCACTCCCAGGCACCAAAAAGCCCCTCACCACCCTATCCCTCTTAACAGTGGATCAATAAAACAAAGAGAATAGGGGACAGGGGGCACCCCTGTCTCACCCCAGATTTAACCAAAAAAGCCCACCCCAAACTCCCATTAACCAGAACCAGACTACTGATCCCCCAATACAACCCTTTTATTACCTTAATGAACAGCTGTGGTATACCCATCCGCTTCAAAACCTCCCACAAAAACCCACGATTTGCTTTATCGTATGCCTTCTCAAGGTCAAATGATGTCAGGATAAACAAACTATTCCTATCTTTACAAAAATTAATTATATCCCTAACTAAAATTAAATTCTCCGAGATCATTCGACCCGGCACTGCGCAGGCCTGCGTCTCGCTAACCATCCTACTAATGACCTTAGATAATCTCCTCGCCACCAATTTTGCAAAGACCTTGTAGTCTGAATTTAGTAAGGAGATAGGCCTCCCATTTCGAATATCCATTTTATCCCCCTTCTTATAAATTAAGACCACTACCCCCTCTCAGATTCGGATATAATGCCTTCCCTCATCATGTAACTAAGTACCTCAACCACATCCCACTTAATATCCCAAAACAATTTTAAAAACTCACTTGGTAAGCCATCCCCTCTCTGGGGTTTTATTAGACTCCATGCTTGCCACAGCTTTCCCACACCTCCTTAACATTAGCACATTTGAACGCATCAGAAAACAAACATAAACAAACATAAATCAATTCTGGATTTGGTACACCCACACTCCGAAAAAAAAGTGAAATAGGGATCCACCAAACCCAGAACTGTATGAGCATCATTGAGATGCAAGTCCTGAATTACCCCATTCAGCATAGTGCTACCTACATCTAACTTAGTCTCCGCTACTCCTATCCGATCTTTCACAAATCAGACCGTATTAAAATCACCCATGATCACACTAGGTCTCCTTCCCACTGCATGTAACTTCAAAACTTCAAAAAACTCAAGACGTTTTTGGCTATTCACAGGAGCATATAAATTAAAAAGCCTAAACTTCTGGTTAAACAAAATTAAATCTGCCATAATTATTCTTCCTGGCACAAACACAACATGGAACATAATGTGAATATTCCTATTTGTAATGATAATGCCTACCCCAGCATTCCTATTTTCCCCAACTGCCAACCATATGTAATCCACCACCCACTCCGGAGGCTTGGGCGGTCGATTAAAAAACACTCCTGTAGACAGATAATGTCTCCTCCATTGGCCTTCAATGTGGACTGCATGTGGTGTGAACTGGCCCTTAAGGAATAAAGGTTATTTAAAACTACTTGCGGCTATAATGAAATGTCGGTTCGGCAATACACATAAAAGTTAATTGATAAAAACAGCATTAAGAAAAAAAACAAAATTAAGAACAAAAAAATGTGTGGGGTTTCCCCGAAATTACATACCAGGCCCTTCAGGTCTGGTATAGATATTAAGAAGAACCCCGCACCAAAATAAAACAAAAAATGGCGTGGGGGTCCCCCTCAAAATCCATACCAGGCCCTTCAGGTCTGGTATGGATTTTAAGGGGAACCCCGCACCAAAATTTTTTAAAAAATGGCGTGGGGGTCCCCCTCAAAATCCAGACCCTTATCCTAGCACGCAACCTGGCAGGCCGCAGGAAAAGAAGGGGGACGAGAGAGCGCCCCCCCTCCTCCTGAACCGTACCACGCCACATGCCCTCAACATTGGGAGGGTGCTTTGGGGTCCCCCAAAGCACCTTGTCCCCATGTTGATGAGGACAAGGGCCTCATCCCCACAACCCTTGCCCGGTGGTTGTAAGGGTCTGCGGGCGGGGGGCTTATCGGAATCTGGAAGCCCCCTTTAACAAAGGGACCCCCAGATCCCGGCCCCCTGTGTGAAATGGTAAGGGGGTACAAAAGTACCCCTACCATTTCACAAAAAAAGTGTCCAATATGTCAAAAATGACAAGAGACAGTTTTTGACAATTCCTTTATTTAAATGCTTCTTCTTTCTTCTTTCTTCTATTTTCTATCTTCCTTCGGTTTCTCCCTCCATCTTCTTCTTCTGGTTCTTCCTCCAGTGTTCTCGTCCGGCATCTTCCTCCGCGGCGTCTTCTTCCCTTCTTTGTTCTCGGACTACTCCACATCCATGGGCGGCTCCCGCTCTGTGACGCTTCTCGTCGTCTGACGGTTCTCAAATAACAGAGGGCGGGGCCACCCGGTGAACCCGCCCCCTCTGACGCACGGGGACTTCCCCGAGGCTTTCCCTGTGACGTCAGAGGGGGCGGACAGGAAAGTCCCCATGCGTCAAAGGGGGGCGGGGTCACCGGGTGGCCCCGCTCTCCGTTATTTAAGAACCGTCAGAAGACGAGAAGCGTCACACAGCCGGAGCCTCCCATGGATGTGGAGCGGCCTGAGAAGAAGGGAAGAAGACGCCGCGGAGGAAGATGCCAGACAAGAACACCGGAGCAAGAATCAGAGAATCGGAGGAAGAAGATGGATGAAGAAACCGAAAGAAGATAGAAGAAAGAAGATAGAAGATGGAAAGAAGAAGGATTTGAATAAAGGAATTGTCAAAACTGTCTCTTGTCATTTTTAATATTTATGACACTTTTTTGGTGAAATGGTAGGGGTACTTTTGTACCCCCTTACCATTTCACACAGGGGGGAGGGCCAGGATCTGGGGGTCCCCTTGTTAAAGGAGGCTTCCAGATTCTGATAAGCCCCCCGCCCACAGACCCCCACAACTACCGGGCAAGGGTTGTGGGGATGAGGCCCTTGTCCTCATCAATATGGGGGGACCCCAAAGCACTCCCAATGTTGAGGGCATGTGGCCTGGTACGGTTCAGGAGGGGGGTCCCCTCTCTCATCCCCCCTCTTTTCCTGCAGCCTGTCAGGTTGCGTGCTCGGATAAGGGTCTGGTATGGATTTTTAGGGGGACCCCACGTCATATTTTTTTTTTTTGGCATGGGGTTCCCCTTAATATCCATATCAGACCTGAAGGGCCTGGTATGGATTTTGAGGGGCACTCCCATGCCTTTTTTTTTTTGGCGTGGGGTTCCCCTTAATATCCATACCAGACCTGAAGGGCCTGGTATTGAATTTTGGGGGAACTCCACACATTTTTTTTTCTGAATTTTGTTTTTTTTATTAATGCTGTTTTTATCAATAAACTTTTATGTGTATTGCCGGACCAACATTTCATTATAGCCGCGAAGTGAACCAGCGTAAAAAAAAAGTTATGCCGTGCGCCATGTCTATAGTGGTGTACCGATCGCCTCTTCCCGTGCGCCGCAAAGAGAATAGTAAATGGGGGATCGCACTGTGTTACCGGCGCAAATGCTTTGTAAATATGAAAATTTAATTTGCGCATAGGCGTGCACCGCAAGTCATGGCGCAAATGCTTCCTAAACCAGCCCCTTTGTGTTTAGAAAAGTACATCTTTTAGCAAAGGGGGCATCCAGGCAAATTCCAAGCTGTTTGGTCCCCTTGGCTAGATACACCTGGGCTGGTTCCTGTCGAATTGGTTCTGGACAGAATATTATGATACTGTTTTACTCAATATAAGTTGATGGGGGGTATGGAGGTTGGGGGAATGCTGTTTTGTTGATACAGTGAGTTTTGAAACTGTTGGATTATGGTAGTGTGGTGTGAATATTTTTGCATTGTTATATTGTCTCTGGTTGTTGACTTTTTTTCTATTCGTTTTCTCAATAAAGCTTTGAGATAATAACATGTGTAAACTGCTAAATACCTTTTCTCATCGGCAGTATATAGCAGTCTTATGACTTCTATCAATGTCTGGTTAAAGCTTGTAGGAGGAGTTTTCATTCTCCTCTGACATTCTCCTCTGACTTCCCTTCGAGGCTGCATGACCCATGACCCTCTGACTGGACAGTGCTTTTGGCCCTGTGCTGATCACATGCACAATCCCAAGAGAAAAAAAAATTCAAGCAATGCACACCAAACTCAACATGTGCAGAGTGACTTTAAGGCTCTGTACTATCAGGAGATGGATTGGGGACAGTGGAAGAAGCGGAGGATAAGAGAAGACAGGATCAAACAGCTTTTTTACACAATGTGCAGGATAACCCCTTAGGTTCCACAGTGATTATAACTAGGGTTGTCCCGATACCACTTTTTCAAGACCGAGTACAAGTACCGATACTTTTTTTCAAGTACTCACCGATACCGATTACCGATTACACGTGACAGTGTTTCTTTGGGGTTTTTTTTTACAATTTATTTTTGTTTGTTTTTTACAATGCTTTATTTTTTTATTTTTTTTAGGGAGGGAGGGGTGGATGGTGTCTGTGTGTTTTTTATTTTCATTTTTATTATTTTTTACAATAATTTTTTTTTTATTATTTATTGCAATACTTTTTTTTTTTTTTTAATCAACCCTGTTGAGGGGCTTTATGAGATATCAGGGGTCTTAATAGACCCCTGAAATCTCCCCCTTGAGACAGAGAAAGAGACAGAGGATAGAGATCCCCCACTTCCTTTCTTTGCAGCCTTAGCTGCACTGAAAATGAATGGAGAGAAGACAGCGGCTCCTCTCCATTCATAAACTGAGACATCGTAATCACAGGAGCTTACAATGTTTCAGTTATGTGAATGGACAGAGTCAGTGATCACTGACTCTGTTCATACATCAAAGGAAGGAGGATGACATGGAGACGGACAGCAGAACAGAGGGGGACACGGAGGAAAACTGGAGGGGGACAGCAGCAGAAAGGAGGGGGGCAGCAGCAGAACGGCAAGGGACACGGAGGAAGAAAGGAGGGGGACAGCAGAACGGAGGGGGACAGCAGCAGAACGGCGGGGGACAAGGAGGAAGAAAGGAGGGGGGACAGCAGCAGAATGGAATGGGGGCACCGAGGAAGAAAGGAGGGGGACAGCAGAAAGGAGGGGGCATGGAGGAGGATGCTGTGACAGTCAGCGGTGATCGTGTGTGGGGGAGTTACAAGCACCGATCACCGCTGTATAGATTTCACTAAAGCAGCTGAAAGGGGGGGAGAAGCTTGTAACTCCCCCACTCACTGATCACCGCTGACTGTCCAGGTATCGGGTGAAGTATCGGGAGCATTTGCCCGAGTACAAGTACTCGGGCAAATGCTTGGTATCAGTGCCGATACCAGTATCGGTATCGGGAGAACCCTAATTATAACAAGCATTCTTTCCTGCATTTACAAACTGATTTTACTTCTTTGGGTTTAGTAACACTTTAAGGTCAGAGACATCCCTCTGTTAGATTCACCATAGAGGACTAGAGGAATAGTTAGCATCCATAGACATTCAAGATGCTGTCAGAATGTTTATACTGAAATATTAAAACAGTATTATATGTATGGAATTATGCAAAATCTGTGATTTAGATTTTCACATTATTCCACAATACAACCAACTAATTCAAGTTTGCTTATCTGTGCTATTTTGAAGACAAGAGATAACGATTTGCCAAAATATATATATATTTATTAACTAAAAGTTCTATGTAAAATAATATTAGATATATTTGGTGATAATACAAAAAATGATATACTTTCAAATACTGAATATGTGGGTAATACAGATAATACATTTTTTACCACAAGCTCTTATTACAAAATACCATATTTCAATGCTCCAATGATAACTTGGTTAATTTAAACTTGGTAACTCTTATGCCGCGTACACACGATTGGACTTTATGGCATACTTGGTCCAGCGGACAATCCGACCGTGTGTAGGCTCCGGCGGACTTTTTTTTCCCAAAAGTCCCCCGTACCTAGATTTGAAGCATGTTTCAAATCCTAGTCTGCCGGACTCAGTTCCTGACGGAAAATCCGTCCGTCTGTATGCTGGTCCGACGGACAGGGTATTGCATCTCGCGCTCGCTGCAATAGGAAAAACAAATTTTCCTATTGCGGTGAGCGCGGGGCTTGCCAGGCCCTTAGGTCTGGTATGGATTTTAAGGGGAACCCTTACGCCGAAAGAACGGCGTGGGGTCCCCCCTAATATCCATACCAGACTCCCGATCTGAGCACGCAGCCTGGCCGGTCAGGAAAGGGGGTGGGGACCAGCGAGAGCCCCCCCCTGAACCATACCAGGCCACATGCCCTCAACATGTTGGGGTGGGTGCTTTGGGGGAGGTACCATGTACCCCATACTCATTCACATAGGGTGGGGGGGCGGGATCTGTGGGCCCTCTTATTATAGGGGGCTCCTGGATTCCGATAAGCCCCCCGCCCGCAGACCCCGACAACCAACGGCCAGGGTTGTTGGAAAGAGGCCCTTGTCCTCATCAACATGGGGACAAGGTGCTTTATGGTGGGGGGGCCTGCAGGGCGCCCCCCTTCCCCCAAAGCACCCACCCCCCATGTTGAGGGCATGCGGCTTGGTACGGTTCAGGAGGGGGGGGGGCGCTCGCTCGTCCCCACCCCCTTTCCTGACCGGCCGGGCTGCGTGCTCGGATCAGAATCTGGTATGGATTTTAGGGGGGACGCCACGCTGTTTTTTTGGCGTAGGGGGTTCCCCTTAAAACCCATACCAGGCCTAAGGGCCTGGTATGCCCCGCAACGGGGCTCGCAAGGTGTCCATCTCCCCGATAAAAGCGGCGAGATTGACTTCATTCTCTAGTCCCGTCGTACCCGAGTCACGTTCAAAATGAACGGACTTGTCCGTGTGTGGGCAAGTCCGTTCATTCTGAAAGTCCGCCGTAACTCCGGCGAAAGTCCGTCGGAAAGACGGGCGGACTTAGCCTGCCGGAAAGTCAGTTCGTGTGAAGGCAAGTCCGCCCGTTCAGAAAGTCTGGCGGTAAGACTTTCCGGCGGGAAGAAGGTCGGACCAAGTATGCCATAAAGTCCAATCATGTGTACGCTGCATTATTAATTAGCTTTCCGTAGCTCTACGGACTTATGTAAACAAACTAGGTGTTGACGTTAATACTTGTGATTCTTCTCAAAACAAACAGACCTTTAAGCTTAAACTTCTTTTACAGTATATGGACAATTTTGTTAACCATATACAAACTGGGTAATTTAACCAAGATTCATTTTTTTTAATTTAGAATGAATCTATGGTTCAACGTATACTATAATTAATTGTCAGAAACCATGAATCAGACTAAGACAGAAGTACAGTTAAATCACACTTGTTTAATAATAATAAAAAAAGTAAACACCCCGGTCGTTTCTGAGGATACACACTACTGGCTCTCTGCCCTACACTTATCTTCCTTTGCTAAACAATTATTCCTCTCCTCTCAAATACACCGTCCATTCACTGAATTTGAACACATCCACTCTCCTTCCTATACGGCCTGATCTAGGCCCTCATGAAGGATGACCTGCCCCTCTACACAAAGATGTGGTTGGCAGAGCTGGGAAAGAGCCTCTCCAGAGAGGAATGGCAGACTGCATTCCACTTCACCCACAGGTCCTCTATTTCCTGCTATTCGCAGGAGAAGAATTTTAAGATCCTTTCTAGATTGTACAGGGATCCTTTCACCTTACACAAAATCTTCCCGTCTACCCTGGCCTCCTATGGTACATCCTCAGGTACTTACATCCACATGTGGTGGGAGTGTGATCGGATAGGACCCTTGTGGACTCAGGTATTTAAGGTGTAAAACGTTATTTATGAGGAATCTTTGCAGCCGACCCCAGAGATTGCCCTTCTCTCCATGCTGCTGCCGGGCTCGGTAGCCTCACAAAAACAATGTCTCCTCCGTTTTTTTCTTGTCAGCAGCTCAGCAACTTATCCTGCTTTACTGGAAGACCACCATTACTCCTCTATTCTCATTATGGGTATCTACAGTGAACGACATCATGAGAATGGAGGAGATGCTGGCTCTTGACAATAATACCCATGATAAATATAAAGTTATATGGTCCATTTGGCTTCACTTCTCCTCATCCGACACTCTGACCGATATGCTCCCTACCCCTTCAAACTCATCCCTGCCCCTACCCTGAATTATCACGTGTGGCGATGATCCCCACAAGTACAGTTCTCATTTCTTCTATTCCATGCTCTCCCAGCGGAATTCTTCTTTCTCTTCTTTTCTCCTCTCTCTCTCCTTTCTTGGCTTTCCACCCTCTCTATCTCTTCTCTCCCCCTTTTTTTTCTTTTTCTTTTTGCTTCTATTTATTGTTTGATATTATTTGCACATCTCTGTGTCATTATTGAGATATGGCCCGAGCATGGCTGCAGGCGATAGCCACTTGGCCTGCTCGCAGCCCTTTTTTCTATTTTGATATATCAGTCATGTAACTGTTACGCTGTTCTTGTTACCAATGAAAATATTTTCAACCCAAAAAAAGGTAAACACAGTAAACATAGTCAAAACATAGCCAGAGTTCAGGAACCAGAACGGATAGTCATTCAAGCCAAAACATCAGGGAGCCAGAGAACAGCAAGCAGGATCTGGAGCCAGAAGGAATGTCAGCCAAGCAAGTCTTTAACAAGAACACAGGAGAGCGTCTCTAGAGATGTGACCAAGGCGAAGGCAGAGATCATCTGGACTGGACGGGTTAAGTAGGCAGGAATGACGAGCAGGGTATCATCAACAGGTGAGTCACTGTGGAGAGATTGGAGCTGGCAATTAGCCGACAGCTGAGCGGCCAGCTCAGAGAAGGAAGGGCTGAGCCCAGCCCTGACAGTACCCCCTCCTCAATAAACCCTCCCCCTCGGAGGACCACCAGGCTTGAGGGGAAAATGTCTAAAGAAATCACAGAGGAGGACAGAGGCATGTAGGTCCGAGGATGAGAGGTACTGTATGCACCCACGGAACCTACGGGAGTCAACAATGTATGTACTTCATACTCCTCATGGTTCTCAACCTGTACAGGGTGGTAAAGCGGTTGCAGACCAAAGGTTTTAATAAGGAGACATGAAATACATTTGAGATACGTATATTAGAAGGAAGGTCTAATGCGTAAGCCACTGAGTTAATCCTGCGAAGAATTCGGAAAGGCCCAATAAACCGAGGTGCGAACTTCAGAGAGGGAACACGAAGTCAGAGGTTGAGATGACAGCCAGACCATCTCCCCAACCACGTAGGAAGGCGCAGGCAGGCGCCTGCTGTCAGCATGGAGTCTGTACCTATCATTAGCATGTCACAAAGCCTTGTGGACTTGTGCCCAAGTGGAACGAAGACCACAGAGATGCTCAGGACTACTCTGCGGAACAAATGAGTCAGGCAACATGGAAGGTTGGAAACCATAGTTCGCCATAAACGGGGACAATCGGGAACCAGAATCCAAGGCACTATTGTGAGAGAACTCCGCCCACGGTAAGAGGTCTGACCAGTTGTTATGGTCAGAAATATAGCAACATAGGAATTGCTCCAAGGACTGATTGGCTCGTTCTGCGGCCCCATTAGACTGCGGGTGATATGATGAGGAGGAAGCAAGCTGAATTCCCAACTGTGCACAAAAGGATCGCCATAACCAGGACACAAACTGACTATCCCTGTCCGAGACAATCACTTTGAGTAGCCTATGTAAGCGAAAGATCTCCCGAGCAAAAATGGAAGGCAGTTTCTTGGAAGTGGGCAACTTCTTAAGTGGAATACATTGAGACATTTTCGAGAATCGGTCAACCACCATAAGGATAACTGTGTTGCCCTGTGAGTTGGGTAACTGAAATCCATAGACAGGTGGGTCCAGGGCCTCTCTCCATTGGGTATGGATTGTAGGAGGCCCACTGGAAGGTGTCGTGGAGTCCTACTCTTAGCACACACACGGAACAGGCAGCTATGAAGGCAGTTCACATCAGCGCATAGACTAGGCCACCAGAATTGTTGGGAAATGGCCCAAAAGAGTTGATCTTTCCTAGGGTGGCCAGCAGCCTTGGGAGAATGGCAAGTCCGGAGCACGGTAGTACGGGGAGACTTTGGGACAAAGTAGCGGTCACAAGGTTTCTCAGGAGGTGCATGGACCTGAGCAGTAAGAATGGAGAAGTGAGACTGGTGCGAACCGTAGCCAGAATACGATCAGGAGGAATCACAGGAACCGGAACCGACTCCACCTTGGAAGTGGAGAAAAATTGTCGTGACAAGGCATCAGCCCTTACATTCTTAGTACCGGGTAAGAATGAGACATGATGTAATTGAAACTTGACAAGAAAAGAGCCCATCACGCTCTTCTGGGAGAGAGGCGTTTAGCCTCAGACAAGAATGTGAGAATAGCTCTCTGTCACCAATCTCATAATTGCACTCCGCAGGTGACAATTTCTTGGAAAGGTAGCCACAAAGATGCATAGCGCTCTCAGAGGACGGACATTGAGACAGAAGGGCGCCAACTCCAGTCTCAGAAGCATCAACCTCAAAGGTAACATAGGATCAGGATGTGCCAACACAGGAGCAGAAACAAAGGCAGCCTTGAGACTCTCAAAGGCCTTAATGGACTCTGGAGACCAACTCTGTGGGTTACCCTCCTTTCTGGTCATATCAGTCAGGGGCTTGACCAGAGATGAGAAGTTACGAATAAACTTATGATAATTGGCAAAGCCAATAAAACGCTGCAGAGGACGTAAACCCATGGGTCGGGGCCACTGTAGGACTGCTGAAAGTTTCTCTGGGTCCATTGAAAAACCAGCAGTGGAAATGACATAACCCAGGAATTTAACCTGTTCACGATGGAATTCACACTTCTCCAATTTACAATAGAGATTGTTCTCTCCTAGTTTCTGAAGCACACGACAGACATCTGTGTGGGGGCTCTCCAGGGACTTGGAAAACATGAGGATATCGTTCAGATAAAGCACGACACATAACTGCAACAAATCTCTGAGGACATTGTTAATAAATTCCTGGGAAAACTGCCGGGGCGTTACAAAGGCCAAAAGGCATTACAAAAAAAATTGTTTTTTGGAAAAAGATTCCAAGACCTGCAGGATCAAAATGTTTGAGGTCACCACATCCCAAAATTATAGTAACAACACGAAACCCCCTTGGTAGGTGTGACCAAAAACAATACTTGTATCATATAAAATAGAAAGTTATTACAAAATGGTATATTCAATAAAAAGACTTAAGTCATCAAGGACAAAAGAGTACATAAACATTTGTATCATTTACGATATATATACAGACATGTAGGCTTAATGGGTGAACCTGACGTTTCCGGCTTGATGCCCTTCTTCAGGGGTTTTTTAACACACAGAGCCAGGTGTCTATTGGAAAAGCATATATTATTATTATACAGGATTTATATAGCACCAACAGTTTGCGCAGCGCTTTACAACATGTGGGGGGACAGTACACCTACAATACAGGAGGGATCCGAGGGCCCTGCTCGTTAGAGCTTACAATCAAGAAGAGAGGGTCAAGTGGAACAAAAGGTAATAACTGTGGGGGTGAGCTGATGGAGAGAATGAAAATACAGTTGTTAGGTGTGGGTAGGATAGGCTTCTCAGAAGAGAAGGGTTTTCAGGGATTGTCTAAAAGCTAATGGAGTAGGAGATTACCAAACAGATTGGGGTAGGGAGTTCTATAGGATTGGTGAGGCTCTGGAAAAGTCCTGGAGGCGAGCATGGAGGTGGTGACGAGGGAGTTAGAGAGCAGGAGGTCTTAAAAGGAAAGAAGAGAATGAGTAGGTTGGTATTTAGAGACTAGGCTAGTGATGTAGCTAGGGGCTAAATTGTGGATGGCTTTGTAAGTAGTTAGTATTTTGAATTTAATTTGTTGGATGAGCGGAAGCCAGTGGAGGGATTGACAGAAAGGGGTAGCAGACACAGAGCGATTGGTAAGGTGAATGAGTCTGACAGCAGCATTCATGATGGATTAAAGAGGTGATAGACTATGTAGAGATAAGCCAAAGAGAAGGGAGTTGCAGGAGTCGAGGTGAGAGATGACCCGCAAGTGAATTAAGAGCTTTGTTGTGTCATTGGTTAGAAAGGGGCGTATTTTGGAGATGTTGCGGAGGTTGAGGCAGCAAGATTTCGACAGTGATTGAACGTGGTTGCTTAAAGGACAGTTCAGAGTCCAGGACTACACCTAGAACCTTGGCATGCGGGGATGGGCTTATAGTTGTGTCATCGATTTTGATAGAGAGATCAGGAGAAAGGGGAAGGAGCATATGGGGGAGGAAAAATTATAAGTTCGGTTTTTGGTAGAGTGAGTTTGAGGAAGTGATGTGACATCCAGACTGATATATCTGATAGTAAATTAGTGATTTGTGAGGAGATGGAGGGAGTGAGCTGAGGGGTAGAGAAATAGATTTTGGTGTCATCAGCATAGAGGTGGTATTGGAAGCCATGGGAGGCTATTAGCTGACCCAGGGAGGAGGTGTAGATTGAAAATAGGAGAGGTCCAAGAACAGAACCTTTGGGGACCCCAAAGAGAAAGGAAGAGGAGAGAAGGAAGTAGAGTTGTAAGAAACACTAAAGGTGAGGTTGGATAAGTAGGAAGAGAACCAGCGAAGAGTACAGTCACGGAAACCAAAAGTGTGGAGTTTTTTTTTTGAGGAGGGGGTGGTCAACCGTATCAAAGGTAGCTGAGAGGTCCAGGAGTAGGAGTACAGAATAGTGTTGATTGGTTTTGGCTGTTAGTAGATCGTTTGTTAGTTTTAGAAGAGCAGTTTCTGTGGAGTGTTGAGGACGAATTCCAGACTGAAGGGGATCAAGAAGGCTATTATGAGCGAGGTGGATGCTCAGTTGCTTGACCAGACGTTCAAGGAGTTTGGATAAGAAGGGAAGGAAGAAGATGGGGCGTAGGTTTTTAAGATTGGATGGGTCCAGTGAGGGCTTTTTAAGTATGGGTTTGACAAGTGCATGTTTTATAGAGTTGGGAAAGATGCCAGAAGAGAGGGAGAGATTGAAGATGTGGGTTAGAGTGTGTAGCATAGAGCCAGAGGGTGAACGTAGCATTTGTGAGGGAACAGGATCCAGAGGGCAGGTGGTAAGGTGAACATTTGAAGTAGTTTAGTAACCTCGTCTATAGTGGTGGGGTTGAAAGAAGAAAGTAATGATTGTACCTGTGGGCTTGAAGTGTAAAGCATGGAGAGTACCTGAACAGTAGAGATCTCCTCACAAATTTTATCAATCTTCTGTTTGAAGTGATTGGCAATCTCCTGGGCAGTGAGTGAGTTGGCGGGTGGAGGATGAAGTAGAGAGTTGAAGGTAGAGAAGAGTTGACGGGGACGGGATGATAATTTTCTAATGAGAGTAATAAAATAGGTCTGCTTGGAAGTGAGGAGGCTGGAATTGTATTTTTAGAGGGCAGATTTATATTGGTTGAAATCTCTCTGAGACTTAGTCTTACGCCACAGGCGCTCATGAGCTCACGACTGTTTTTTTTTTTTTTTTTTAATATTTTTTATTGAGTTTGTTCAAACGTACATTTATGAAAGTACATACCGTATTTATCGGCATATAACACGCACCTTTTTCCCCTTAAAGTCAGGATGAAATCGCGGGTGCTTGTTATACGCTGATCCCCGCTGACTGTGAGCGGAGGAGCGAGAGCCGCCGACATTCATACATATCCGAGTGTACTTGGTTAGGTTTGGCTAGCTCCACTCACAGTCACGCCCAGTCCCGCCCTATGATGGACATAACACAGGACTGGGCGTGACTGTGAGCGGAGTGTAGCTAGCCGAACCTAGCCAAGTACACTCCGCTATGTATGAATGTCGGCGGCTCTCGGCTGCTTTCTGTTTCTCTCGTAGTGATGTGGGCGGAGCCGAGCGCCGCTGACATTCATACATAGCCGAGTGTACTCGGCTAGGTTCGGCTAGCTCCGAGTACACTCGGCTATGTATGAATGGCGGCGGCGCTCGGCTCCACCCACATCACTACGAGAGGAGCCGAAAGCGCCATATATAAAAACTGAAAAGTCTGCAGTGTCACTGGACAAGGCTGCAAATGACACTGAAAGGCTGCAGATGACACTGAAAGGCTGCAAATGACACTGAAAGGCTGCATATGACACTGAAAGGCTGCAAATTACACTGAAAGGCTGCAAATGACACTGACAAGGCTGCATTGATGGGCATTTAAATGTAAGTTGTTTTTTTTTTTCCCTAAAATTCCCTCCTAAACTTGGGGTGCGTGTTATACGCCGATAAATACGGTAAGTGAAATGTAATAAACAATTTATAAAGGACATATTACTGACCTGGATCTGTAAAAGGTACAAACCAAACAGGGTGTGAAAATTTCCAGTTCAAGGTATGTTAATAGTTGTAAATCTAACAAAGGTAATATTAGCAGAAGATAGATCAATCATATAATGCATAGGAGACAAAAAAGAGAACGTGAAGGAGAGGATGGTAGGAGATGCAATAAGGGAGGGAGGGAGAGGAGTGAGGGGGGGCAGAGAGCATCAATAGGAGGATTGTAGCTTAACATGTATCAGTCAAAGATTGTATCTTTTTGTGTACCAGAGGTTCCATGGTTTCCAGAGTCTCATGAAATCAGTGTGTGTATGTTTCCCGCGAGAAAGGATAGTCTCATAGGTACAATGAGTTTGTACCAATGAAACTATGTCTGTAAGTCTGGGGACATCTTTCATCTTCCATTTTCTGGCGATCAAAAGTTTAGTTGCTAAGAGAATGTGTGTGGTTACAAGTCGGAGGTTTGATGGTATGTCATCAATGGTCAAGTTGAGGATAGCGAGTTGAGGGATTAGTGAGATAGAGAGTTGCAGTACGTCTCGCAACAATATCTCCACTTTAGTCCAAAGTTGTCGAATATGTGGGCAGGACCAAAAAATATGTATAAGTGTGTCCGGTAAGTTGCATTCTCTCCAGCAATCATGTGTAGTATGTGAGTGGAATTTTGCCACTTTGACTGGTGTCATATACCATCTCATCAGTATCTTTTGTGTGCGTTCCCATAGGGAGGTGCAGGACGTGTATTTATATATAGATTTGATTGCTGTTTGCCTTGCTGGTCAGAGAAGTGTTTTTGTATATCAGTTTCCCAGTCGCAGAGGGGTTTGGATTTTTGAAACATGTCTTTTCCTTGCAAAATGGAGTAAATGACAGAGGTCCCCCTAGCTTTGTGTTTGTCAGAGAACAAATAATTCCATATATTTAATGGCAAAGATCCTTCTAGGAAGGGGTTTGCCGCTAGACATTGTTGTAATCTATAGTAAGTAAAGTAATCTTTAACAAGAGCTTTGAATTCCTTTTCAGCATGTGAAAATGGTTTATTAGCAACTAATGGTCGTCGTTCGTGTGTGAGAGTCACTCAGTCTGTTATCCAGTTTGGGATGTGTAAGTCTGGAGTCAGTAGACGTAAAGTCCTAACGTGGACGGGTATTGGTTTAGTCAGAAGAGTTGTCCATTTGGTGTAGTGTATTGTTCTCCAAACCTTGACAGAGGCTGGTATGGTAGGGGGGTAAAGGCTTAGTTGAGAACTCTTGGTGGTAATGCTAAATAGCCAGTCAGAGAGGTTTGCTCCCGGTGTCTTGGTGTTTTCTATATCACTCCAAAGTGTGGAGGGTTTTGAGAACATCCATTCCCTCATTTGTGAAAGTATGGAGGCTATATATTAGTCTCTAATATCGACGTATCCCATCCCTCCTACAGATCTGTGTTTGATAAGTTTTGCATGGCTGCATCTTGATTTTTTACCTTGCCAGACATAATGGGTTAGAATGGATTGTAAGGAGTTGAGATAAGATTGTGATAGAGGTATGGGGAGTGTACCTAAGATGTACAATAATCTGGGCAGTACCATCATTTTAAAAGCCGCCAGGCACCCTGCCCACGAAAATTCATGTTTAGCAATTTTTGTCGTTTCTTGGATCAGTATTTGTTTAATGTTGGTGTAGTTATGGACAAATAGACCTTTTGTAGATTTAGTATGTGTGATACCTAGGTAGGGTATCCCATTGTCTGCCCAGGGATAGGGATAAATGTTCCTGAGGAGGTTGCTAGTGATTGCGTCATAGCCTATGTTCAGAATGTATGATTTGTGTTGATTCACCTTGTAGTAAGAGACATTGCTAAATCTTTGCAAAAGAGATTGTACCGAAGCCAGGGAAGAAAGGGGGTTTTTAATCATCATTATCACATCATCCGCAAATAGATTTATTTTATGCTCGATGGTGCTGATTTTGAAACCTGATATTTCACGATTGGTTCTAACATGCTCTGCCAGGGGTTCCATCACTAGATTAAAAATGACTGGCGACAAAGGACAGCCTTGGTGGGTGCTATTGGTGATAGAGAATGGTTTGGATAGCATTTCAGAAGTTTATACCCGTGCCGATGGGGAAGAGTATAGTGCCATTATGGCAGACAGAATTGGTCCCTGGAATCCAAACTTAATAAGGGTTGCTCGCATGTATTCCCAATGGACTCTATCAAACGCCTTCTCTGCATCCAAGGAAAGAAGCAGAGAAGGCGCCCGAGTTGACCCAGCACTGTGTATGATGTTGATAATTCTGAGGGTTGCATCAAAGGTTTGTCTACCCTTTGTGAAACCTGACTGATCTCTGTGTATGAGTAAGGGCATTAGGTCTATCAATCGATTAGCTATGAGTTTGGCATATATTTTAGTGTCGGTTGAGCAGGGAGATGGGTCGGAAATTTTGTGCACACGTGGGTTCCTTCCCCGGCTTCGGCAACGTAATAATTAAGGCAGATAACATTTCTGGTGGGAGAGAGGACAAGGCAGTGTCATTGTAAACTTTAGATAAAAAGGGTGATAGAATCATTCCAAACTTTTTATAATATTTGCTAGTGAGTCCATCTGGGCCTGGGGATTTGTTGGAGGGAAGGGCAGAGATTGTTTGTATTATTTCTAGGGAGGTGAATGGGGCATTTAACATCTGTAGTTGGTTCTCAGATAGCTTGGGGAGGTTAACTTCATGAAGGAAAGATGCTATGTCTTGGGAAGAAGGTTGTGTAATAGAGGCATCATCCTTTAAGTTGTAAAGGGTATTATAGTAGTAACTAAATGCATCTGCGATGGCAGATGGATCAATTAGTTTTTGTTTTGAAGTGGGGTGGTAAAGGTGGGTGATTTTAGTTTTGGAGTAATGTCCTTTAATCTTGGTGGCCATGGCTTTCCCTGCTTTGTTACCAGTGGAGTAATGTTTGGCTTTAAAGTGAGTATGGGCTTTTTCGAAAGAGTCTAACAGATCAGTTCTCAACTCTTGTCTGAGGAGACCTAGTTTATTTTTGATAATGGGGTCAGGGTTGGATTGGTTTTGGTTTTCTAGGGTTTTGATCTCGGATGTAAGGGAATCTAGATGCTGTGATCTCCTCCTCCTCTCTCTAGCTCCCAGCTGTACAAAGATCCCCTTTATGAATGCTTTGTGGGCATTCCATAGGACTGAGTTATTACTAACGGATCCTGCATTAATAGCAAAGTATTCCTCCAATCAATCCTTGATGTACTCTGAGTGAGTTGGGGAGTGGATGATGGCTGCATTGGCTCTCCATATCCGTGCAGTGGAAGTAGATGGGGAATAATTTACAGTCATAGTAACTGGTGCATGGTCAGATCACGTTATGGCGGAGATTTCTGATGAGGATACTTTGGGCAGGGTCCACTTGTCCACCAAAAAATAGTCAATCCGGGTGTAAGAGTTGTGACGAGGGGAGAAGTAAGAGTAGTCTCTTTTGGTGGTGTGGTGGCATCTCCACACGTTGTATAGGTCATGTGACCAAATAAAGGAGCCCATAGGTGATGAGGTTCTACTAGATTGGGACGAAGTGTCTACGGAGTTGTCCGGTACTACATTAAAGTCCCCACAGATAATAAGGTGGCCCTGTTTGAAACTGTTGATTTTTTTCATGAGTTTGGATAGAAAGCTGATTTGTTTCTTGTTAGGGGCGTATAGCGCCACAATGGTGTATCTGATATGGTTCAAGGAGCAGTCTAGAGCCAGATATCTGCCATTTACATCCACCAATCTATTGTGGAGTGTGAAAGAGGTTGTATTTTTAATGGCTATCAGGACCCCATTCTTTTTGTCAGGTCCAGAGGCCTTAAAAATGTTTGGAAAGTTCTTGTTGGTGCAAGAGGGCTCTGCCGTGACTTTAAAGTGCATCTCTTGCACACAGGATGTCATAGAGGGAGTTTTGTGCCGTTTTCCACAAAGAGGACCTTTTAGCTGGGTGGTTTAAGCCCTTTACAGTCAATGAAAGAAATTTCAGCATCTTGGGCGGTGTTGTGGATTATAAAAATAAAAGAGAACAAAAAATAGTACTTACAGTCGCGAGTGGTCAGTTTGTTTCAGAAGGGAGACTTGGTGTGTCGGTGTTCTTGTGCTCTCCAGGGTAGGATATGTGGGGAAGTAGACAGGGAGGTATCAGTTAATGCAAAACAGCAGTAGAAATGACAGAGGAAGAACAGGGGTCAGTAGTATGTCAAATAGACTACTGTGCAAGTTTGGGGGTATTCGTTCGTGAGTTGTCTGCAATGAGCAGGCACTGAATCGGGGTGCATATGCAAACATGGTACCATGGTGTCACTAACCTAATCTTTATGTGGCTGAGCCGGATCGGGGTCCCTTGCTGAGGGATGGGGGTTTTACTGGGTGTTTCATCTGAGCAGAGGCATCTGATTCCGGAAGGATTTTCCATTTCCTGAGCAGTTGGATTCCTTCTTCCACTGTGTGGATACTGTACTTCACCCCATTCTTGGTGACTAGTAGTTTGGTCGGGAATCCCCAATGGTATGGGATCTTGTGGTTGTTCAGAGGTTTGGTGATGGTCTGAAGTTGGCGCCGCTGTTGGCGGGTGTATTGGGAGAAGTCAACAAAAAGTTGTAAGGTGGTGGTAGTTGGTCGAGACGTCTTGTGGCTAGGGGCATATCCTTGGTATGAAAGAAGTGGATCCTCATAAGTGTGTCACGGGGTATCTCCGCGGGGAGATGAGGAGGCTCTGGTAGGCGGTGAATGCGGTCGATGATGGCCTCCAAAGGAGGGAGGTTTGGTAGGAGCGATGAGATCAGCTTTCTGGCATACGATTTCAGGTCAGCTGGTAAGACAGTTTCAGGTATACTGCGTACTTTCACGTTGTTGCGTCTCGATCAGTCCTCGAGGTCCGCCATTTTGGCTCGCACCCACTGATGTTCCTCTCTAGTGTAATCATGTGCATCCACTAGGTCATTAACTGTTTCAGTCACAGTGCCCAGCTGCTGCTCAATGCGGCCTACTTTGTGCCCCATACATATCATCTCAGATTTAAATGCTGAGAACATAGAGGAAATGTCATTGTGTAGTGAGCTATGTAGAGAAATCAGCATTTCTTTCAGCATAGTATCAATTACAGGCTGGTTGGAAGTGGGGAAGGCTGATATAGGTGATGACACAGGCGTCTGTATGTGGAGATTCTCTAATGCAGGCCTTAACTCAGAAGCCTGGGTATCTGTGTCCAGTCGTATCTGCGATTTTGCTGGGCTATTTGGTGTGGAAGACAAACCAGATGATGCAGCGGGGCCCGAGGTGTTGTCCTGTGGTAAGATTGTGTATGTATCTGCATCAGGCAAATCAGTGTAGGCCCGTTATCCGCGCAGGCACCATCTTGGATAAGGCCGCCGGGAGGCAGAGTAAAGAAATCTGTCAGCTTTCTCGGCTGACGGTATTCTTTTCGCTTGCGGGTGGTCCCGGTCTGGTTCCCCTGTGTGTGGGGGTCCTGGTGATTCATATTTGCTGCTCGGGTTAGTGTTGCTGGCGATCGTGTCCCCGTTCAGTGCGGGAGCTGAGGAGTCAGGCTTCCATTCAGCTCGGCAGTTGGCCACGCCCCCCCACGACTGTTTTTTCACACCTCTGGTATCATCTGTTTGCCAAGGTTGAAGGGGTCGGGGCCTGAATTTGTGTGTAGTGAGGAGGGCCAGTGAGGCTAGAAGTGAAGCGTTGTAGGCAGAGGTGGCTAGGTTGGTGCAGGATAGGGGTGAGATTTTGTTGTAGAGGTTGTCGATAGCAGGGTAGAGGAGAGAAGGGTTGAGATGACGTGGGTTTCTGCAGGTAACTTTTAGGTGGTTGGAGGGAGAGGAGGCGGAAGAGAGGGAGAGAGTGAAACTAATAAGGTGGTGATCAGAGAGAGGGAATGGATAGTTAGAGAGGTTGCATGGAGTGCAAAGGTGAGAGAAAATGAGGTCACAAGGATATTGCCTTCAGAGTGAGTAGGATCGTGTATCCACTGCTTCAGGTCAAAGGAGGAGGTTACGCTGAGAAGTTTGGAAGTGGCAGCAGTGTTAGTATTAATAGGGATGTTGAAGTCCCCGAGAATGATTGTGAGGATTTCAGAAGAAAGAAAGTAGGGTAGCCAGGCAGAGAAGTCACCAAGAAAGGTTGATACTGGTCCAGGGGGCCTGTAGATCACAGCTACCCTTAGAGAGACTGGACTGAAAAGACAAATGTAGTGTGCTTCGAAAGAGGAGAGTGACAGAGAAGGAGGTCGTTGAAGTACATGAAAGGTGCTATGTGGGGCTGGAAGGATTCCGACACCTCCTCCCTTACGTCCACTGGATCTGGGGGAGTGAGTCCAGAGAAGACCACCATGGGCTAGGGCAGCAGAAGACGCAGTGTCAGATTCGTGAAGCCAGGTTTCGGTAATGGCGAGTAAATTAAATAAGTTGGCCATAAAGAGGTCATGGAGAGAGGTGAGTTTGTTACAGACAGAGCGGAATAAGCATTAATACAAAATATATATATCTCACAAATGGACTAGAATAAAATTACATAAAAAACACACAAGATGAGCAGCATAGGTCACGTACCGTAGAATATCAGTAAATCATACAATATGGGGACTGAGAAAGTCCCATATATCAAAGAGGTAAGTAAATAGAAAACGGCTCCCATGTGGCCCCGAACAGTCCAACAAAGATCTCTCAACGAAGGTCCAGAGAAAAGCCCACAGCAAAAAATCAGATCGGTTGATCTGAAACAGGAGACAGGGTATATAGGGTATATTAATATATTGCCAACAGAGTTTTTATTGGAATTTAAAAGTATATAAACAGGGCACGTTCAGCGTACATACCTAGACGGAGAGCATACCATGGATATCACACAGAAAAAAAAGACACATCCAATGTTTGCAAATCCCACATTTGTTTGGAAGTGTTCACTGAGTATCCAGCCCAGGGAATATACCTGTAGGGATGCATATGGATGATGGAGGGTGAGGACGTGTATGGAGCCAAAACAACAGGACATCAAAGGATCTCAGAGTGTTTGAGCTTACCTTCGTCCGATTGCACGCTAAAATGCCGGTCACGCAGCTGACGGCTCTGATAAAAGCAAAGCTCAAAAAGCGCCCGATCATGCCAAAGCCATGAAAAAGGTGAGGGGGCATCAGCACCAAAAGCACCCCCCCCCCCCCTCAGTGCAGTGAGGGATGATTGAAACCAAGAGAGGACCACATAAGTGAGATGGCTAGTAACCAGATGAGAGAAGAAGGGAGAGAGGACAGCAAAGAAGGCCGATATATGAAAAAGATGTAACCAATAAAGTACACATAGACAAACCATAGAGATATTACCCATTCAGGGCAAATTAAGTGTTAAAGCATAAGGCAGAGATCCTAAATTGTAAAAAAAAAAAACATTGACTCAAAATAATGGAAATGTCAATCACATAACTAATGTTATGAGAGATGTCTATTCTTCCCAACCCCCAGACGAAAAACCTTCCAGAAAGGGACGATAACTAACCACATCATTAAGGCCCGGAGGTAGGGTGGTGTTTAAATTAATTATCCAACGTGATTCACGTCGTAATAAAGTTCTATGCCAGACACCACCCCGAGTACTCGGGTGTATTCTGTCAAGGATTAAGAACTTTATCTGGGGAATTTTGCTTTCATGGACATCTTTCACATGTCTGCTTAATGGGAGGTCTGGGTTACATTTTTTCATACTCAAAATATGCCTATATGCTTTTTTATGGAATTCTTGCTTGGTTTTGCCTATATAGAATGACCCACATTGGCAAAGTAACATATAGACTACCCCTGCTGTCTTGCAGTTGGCAGAACGTATCGGTTTAAAAATCTTGCCATTGGGGAGTCTGATGTTGTTTCCAGTATACATATATTGGCAATGACTACATCCACCACATCGAAAAGTGCCTGGACGTTTACATGGATCATGACGAAATACTCCCATGAGTACATCCTTTGGGAATTTGGTTCTACGATACGTAATGGAGGGACTAGCGGGGACAAACGGACTCAGCACTGGGTCAATACATAAAAGATGCCAATGTTTGAATATAATGGCCTTGATTTTCTTATGTTGTTTGGTGTATTGTGTGATAATTCTAAGATTGTTAGGTAACAACCAATAAAACAACCCTATACATTTATATTTATCTATAAAACTTCTATAACTTAAACTACTTATGTCATTAAGATTGAGAGAACAGGGGGAAGATAGTGTGTCATGTATTTCAGGTGACCACATCGGGAAGAGCTGCTGAGGTTGAGGATAGCGCCTTAAAGAGAACCTTCAGATAATGGCAAAATTAGGTCTTCACTGTTACAAGACTTTTAGCTGAAGTAGATAATCAACGGGAACAGTGCCTATTGTGTTGTGATCGTGATGTCTGATTCTAACCATATGCGCCATATTTTGTCAAACTTGGCTGGGCAGCATCTGGCGAGATAGGCCTCTTTGTATAGTGGCACCATTGAGTTGATCAGCGATTTCCATGTATTCAAAGTAGGTACCTCTGTTTGTTTCCATTTAATGAGTAGAGCCTTCCTAGCGTAGAATAATAGAAGTCCTATTGATGTTCTGTTTGATTGACGGTGGGCCAAGGAGCCCACCAGACCAAGCAAACAGATTGATACATTCAGGGGTACACGAATCATGTTTAAGGTTATAATGAAGGTCGTGACCTCCACCCAAAAGGGCTGGATTCTGGGACAGGACCACAACATATGATTGAAGTCGGCATTTGCCATATCACACTTCCAACAGTTGGAGGAGGAACTTTGATTGGTCAGCCCAAATTTCTCCTTGAAGGAATCAAAGGTCAAAAGGGAGCCATTAATACAGATATACTCCAGATTTTTGATACCTCTAGTAGCCCAGAACCCTGGGTCTGGGATAGTCAGAAACTGTGGTAAATGTGGGTTGAGCCACAGGGGGTGTCTGGAGATCAAGTGTGAGGGTCCCTTTGTAGTTTACAGATCAACAATTGCCAAGCCCTGATCACGGCCTTCATGGAGGGTGTGAGAGGATAGGGGGCTCTGACTCCCCTATATAAAGCATTACTCAGCGCCTCGTAAGAACCGAAGTGGGCGGCCTCAAGGACTACCGCAGCATAGGTTACATCTGAGGCTAGCCAGTTATGGGCGTGTGACAGTAGTGCAGCAAAGAAATATTTCTGGAGATCCGGACAGGCTAGGCCACCCTCTGTCCAGGGCCTTTTGAGTATAGATTTGTTTATTCTGGGGGGGTGAGATTTCCACAGAAAGGGGGTTATAATGGAGTCAAATTTTTGGAAGAAGGTATTGGGGATCCAAATTGGGGAGTGCTTCAGAGCATATAGAAAAACTGGAAGTAATTTCATTTTAAGTTTATCCTGCCAATGAAGGATAATGGCAAGTTATTCCAAGCCTGAAGCTTCAGTTTGAATTGTGTTAGTAAGGGATAGAGATTTAACCTAGCAAAGTCAGAGGGTAATGGTAATGCCCAAATAACGGATAGAGGAGGTCCAGGCTAGTGTGACAGAGGGGTTTGCATGAAGTTTTGCCTGAGAGTCAATAGGTAGTGCTTGGTATTTTTCCCAATTAACTCTGAGCCCAGATAGTTCGGAGAATTCAGAAATGATACTCAGAGCTGCACGGAGGGAGGATCCTGGGTCATTGAGAAACAGCATGAGGTCATCCGCATATAGAGCGAGTTTGATGGTGCCTACTTTAATGCCCCTCACAGAATTTGAGCTTCTGAGGGCCGTGGCTAGGGGTTCCATGACCAGGGCAAACAAAAATAGCGAGAGGGGACACCCCTGCCCAGAGCCGCTGATAGGGGGGACCACCAGCCCTGTTGTACAGGGCCCGATAACATAGGGGGGCCCACACAGGGAGGGGGATTAGTGACAGACGACAATTGTGTTTCTTTTCCTCCAGTAGATGAAAGCTTCTCTCCCCTTTCCCTGCTGCCAGCTTTTATCTGCTAAGAAAGAGACAGTTGTCCTTCACTAATTCCCCTCCCTGTGTGGGCCCCCTCCTCTCCTCTCAGCACTGGTTTTTAAGGTTATTTCAGCTCCTGAGTTTATCTCTCTAACTTAGGCTCAATGCTCACTGATTTAAAATTCACTGCTTCTACAGGAGTTTTATGTTCTGTCTGTAGAAGCAGCTCAATGTTATCCTATGTGTCCATGCACATTACAGGTGCATTTTGAGCTCAGCGTTTAGAGGCAGGAAAAAAAAAAACCTTCTGGTTTGCGTCTCTGATTGGAGATTACTGGCAGAAAAAAATGTAAAACTCTCCTAAACTTGTCTAAACTTTGTACAAAAATGCTCTATATGAGTATTTTTTTTCTGCTAGGTGAATTGGAGTTTTTTTTAAGCCCAGTGTGTATACAGCCTAACTTTGTTTCTCTCCCTCTGATCCCACAGCCTGTATATTTTTTCATCTTGCCTTCATTTTTATTTATTAACTCAGTTTTATCTTTTAAGATTTGGCAGGAATTCTATGAGTTATGTTGTATTTGTGTCTGCTAATAGATTTATTGTATTTTTAGCGAAATATAGCTTTAATATTTTCTTGGGGGGGGGGGCCTGTCAGGTAGTCTGTACAGGGCCCTGCGATTTCTATCAGCAGCCCTGCCCCTGCCTGTTTCCTCTCTCCACTGGGAAGGGGTCAGACAGCAGGTCCCCTAGTTTGATCTGTGCTGTTGGTGATTTATACAATATATCTATCCACTTGCAAAAAGAGGGACCGAAACCAAAGGACTGCAGGACTGATTTCATATATTGCCATGTTACCATATCAAAGGCTTTTTTAATATCTAGTGCTACCATTACCCGGGTTTGTGAATGAGAGTTTGGGAGCTGCAGATGAGTGAGAACTCTTCTCAGGTTGATGTCAGTAGATTTTCCTGGCATGACCCCGGTTTGATCAGTGTCAACCAAATCTGGTAGAACTCTGACCAGCCTAGCGGCGAGAACCTTGGCCAGAATTTTTAGATCATAGTTCAGTAGAGAAATAGGCATGTAGGAGGCACAGTGTTTCGGGTCTTTGCCCGGTTTAGGGATGAGAATAATGTGGGCTCCAAACATAGTAGGTGGTAAGGAGTTGACCTCTAAGCAGTGGGAGAAGAGTAGCTGGAGCTTGGGAGCTATAATCTTGGTGTATCTTTTGTACCAGTCGCCCGGGAGACCATCTGGGCCAGGGGTTTTGGAGGGAGGTAGCGAGGCGATGGCCAACTCTATCTCCTGGGTTGTTATTGGGGCATCCAGAGGCTAGGGAGATGTAATTGTTGCTGTTCAGATTCGAGAACCTCAGGAGCAGGGCAATGGGGTTGGTGATATAGGTTGCTAAAAAAAACATAACATTTTTGAAGAATTGCGTCATCCGTGGGAAACACCTGGGGCAGCATTTCAAAGTATATCTCAACCTGGTTGAGAAACCCTCTGCATTGGAGTGGATAGCTCCCAAATCGCCGAGGAAGCAGAGCGGAACAGACATACTTCTTATAGAGGTAATATTTGAGGCGGGTCTCTGCACAGAGACTTGAGCAGCAGCAGGGACGGCCTGCAACACAGGTTGTACCGGAGCAGCCATAGTGGGAGCTTCCAGGTGAGCCTTGCGACTCAGGAGTGTTTGTAAGGCCATAGCAAACTGATCCATGCAGTGATCCTGCTCATCCAATCTGGAAAAAATATTACCAACAAGTGGATCTTCTGAATTCATGGCCTTTGCCTACTGTCAGAAACCATGAATCAGACTGAGACAGAAGTACAGTTAAATCACACTTATTTAATAATAATAAAAAAAGGTAAACAGAGTAAACATAGTCAAAACATAGCCAGAGTTTAGGAACCGGTACGAACAGACAAGCCATCAAAACATCAGGGAGCCACAGAACAGCGCAGTAGAACAGCAAGCAGGATCTGGAGCCAGAAGGAATGTCAGCCAAGCAAGTCTTTAACAGGAACACAGGACAGCGTCTCTAGAGATGTGGCGAAGGCAGAGATCATCTGGACTGGATGGCTTAAGTAGGCAGGACTGACGAGCATAATATCATCAACAGGTGAGCCGAGCCACTGTGGAGAGATAGGAGCTGGCAATTAGCCGACAGCTGAGCGGCCAGCTCAGAGAAGGAAGGGCTGAGCCCAGCCCTGACACTAATCCAATCATAATATTTTGAAGTCAGTTTTGTTGAGATATAACAAAATATGTATCTCTTTGTTTAAAAGGGAGAAGAACTCCTACTGCAGTTAGAATTCCACTCACTCCCAAAACTGACACTACCAACCTTGATTAGTTAAGCATATGCTCAAACAACTTCAATTATCCAAAAGGCAAAAATAAAAGATGAATACTTTACCTAAGATTAAAGAACTCTGTTGTTTTGAGAAGCATCAAGTGAGTGTCCAAAGTACTTCTTTGACCCTCATTTCTACATTTCTGCACTTTGTTCTTTTCCTCTTGTCTCTCCGTCTCAAAAATTCTTTCCGACTCCCAAAATTCTTTCCCACTCCCAAAATTCTTTCAGTCCTCCCCAAGCTATGTGTAACCTATAACTATATTGCCTTTAGAATGTGGGTGTGGAAATGCCTTTCACGTCATAAGAGACGTCAAACACATCATTTCCTGGATAACCCTTATAGGTGAAATTGTAGTTACCTTTATTCACCATTTCAAAGGGGGCAGTATAGTATAAGAATTATATTGTTAAATGTTATTCTTTTATGTCCAAGTCAATTTATGAATGACCCTTGACTACTGCCCTGTACACACGGTCGGACATTGATCGGACATTCCGACAACAAAATCCATGGATTTTTTCCGACGGATGTTGGTTCAAACTTGTCTTGCATACACACGGTCACACAAAGTTGTCGGAAAATCCAATCATTCTGAACGTGGTGACGTAAAACACGTATGTCGGGACTATAAACGAGGCAGTAGCAATAGCTTTCGTCTCTTAATTTATTCTGAGCATGCGTGGCACTTTGTCCGTCGGATTTGTGTACATACGATCGGAATTTCTGACAACGGATTTTGTTGTCGGAAAATTTTATAGCAAGCTCTCAAACTTTGTGTGTCGGAAATTCCGATGGAAAATGTCTGATGGAGCCCACACACGGTCGGAATTTCCGACAACAAAGTCCTATCACACATTTTCCGTCGGAAAATCCGACCATGTGTACGGGGCATACAACTTAACAGAAACTATGAAATATTTAGAAGTGAATAGTAAAATTTCCTTCGCGCTAAGTGGATGTGACAATTACTAATAACACGATAGTGTGGGAAAAAGGTGGATAGAAATAATTAAAATTAAGATAAAATATTGCTGCAAAATAGAAGTGTTCACACAACCACTTGATGAAATATTAATAATAATAATATAGGAATTTCGCGCAATATTTACTATAGTAATGTGAATAGGGTGGGAAGAGCAAAAGTGATTGAGGTAGTAGTGACTGTGTTAATGTTGATGAGGATTTGCGATCTCTATATAGAGCATAAATCCATTAACGCTGACTAGCAATGGATTGCTGGTGCTGTGTTAAAGTGCATCAGTGCAAAAAATAAAACACTTAGAAAATGCCAGCTAACTCCAATAACAAAAATGAATTGATAAAAATAAAGTGAATAAATATCACAATAAAAGTGTAACCGACTGTGAATAATTTATAAAGTGCAACCCATCTACAGAATGAAATAAAGATATAAATAAAAATGTCAAAAATTAATTGCAGTTATTGCCAACATCATCCAAATATAGTGTCTTAAAATAATAATGACAGCATTGTAGAAACAACAGTTCATAAATTAATAGATAGGTGGCGCTGTTGTAGAGGTAGAAAAGTCCTTCTATTAGGATCTGTGTAAGCCTTTATGTGTAAATAAGTAGTTCCTTTAGTGGTGCCTCCTAGTTTAGTCTCTCAGAACTCTCACCTTAAAATAGTAGAAATGAAGCTGTGGTAATATATCTTTTGAAATCTGGGAGTACTGTCTGGTAATTTCTCCTTTTATGCTGCTCCGTTCTCCTTATTATCTCCTTAATTCCTCCGCTCCAGTGTAGCTCAGACCCAGGGGAAGAAGAGGCGGGGGGGGGGAAAACAGGGGGAAAAAAATAGAAAAAAGGGAGAGGGAGAGAGAAAAGAAAGGCTCCACTAGTGTATTAAAGTTTATAAGTAAAGGGAGATATTTATTTGATCTATGCTCTTACATTTACAAGCATAAAAATAGGCAGAGTAAAATCGTATGAGAAGCTTGGCGTTCTCAGCGCCCTCTCACTTGTGTAGACAGCTGTGTGCCGCTCCAGCCAATCCCTACGCGTTACGACACGTCACGTGTCTTCAGATGAAGACACGTGACGTGTCGTAACGCGTAGGGATTGGCTGGAGCGGCACACAGCTGTCTACACAAGTGAGAGGGCGCTGAGAACGCCAAGCTTCTCATACGATTTTACTCTGCCTATTTTTATGCTTGTAAATGTAAGAGCATAGATCAAATAAATATCTCCCTTTACTTATAAACTTTAATACACTAGTGGAGCCTTTCTTTTCTCTCTCCCTCTCCCTTTTTTCTATTTTTTTCCCCCTGTTTTCCCCCCCCCCGCCTCTTCTTCCCCTGGGTCTGAGCTACACTGGAGCGGAGGAATTAAGGAGATAATAAGGAGAACGGAGCAGCATAAAAGGAGAAATTACCAGACAGTACTCCCAGATTTCAAAAGATATATTACCACAGCTTCATTTCTACTATTTTAAGGTGAGAGTTCTGAGAGACTAAACTAGGAGGCACCACTAAAGGAACTACTTATTTACACATAAAGGCTTACACAGATCCTAATAGAAGGACTTTTCTACCTCTACAACAGCGCCACCTATCTATTAATTTATGAACTGTTGTTTCTACAATGCTGTCATTATTATTTTAAGACACTATATTTGGATGATGTTGGCAATAACTGCAATTAATTTTTGACATTTTTATTTATATCTTTATTTCATTCTGTAGATGGGTTGCACTTTATGAATTATTCACAGTCGGTTACACTTTTATTGTGATATTTATTCACTTTATTTTTATCAATTTATTTTTGTTATTGGAGTTAGCTGGCATTTTCTAAGTGTTTTATTTTTTGCACTGATGCACTTTAACACAGCACCAGCAATCCATTGCTAGTCAGCGTTAATGGATTTATGCTCTATATAGAGATCGCAAATCCTCATCAACATTAACACAGTCACTACTACCTCAATCACTTTTGCTCTTCCCACCCTATTCACATTACTATAGTAAATATTGCGCGAAATTCCTATATTATTATTATTAATATGAAATATTTAGAACTGTCTAAATTCTGTCATTCTCTCTAGACATTCTGGCTAAAACTCAGATGTATGCTTTCTAGGTGAATTTAACCCACACTTAACTTGTGTTCTAAATACCTTGAGACTTTGTCATTGGTTCTGACTAGACGCATAACAACTATTCATGAATATTTTCAATAGAACTCTTGAACATTACATTCATATATAGTATTTCCCCTCATATAAATAATATGATGACTAATCAGTGAATACATCAAACAATATATCATGATTAATGTAGAAAAATATAAAAGAAAAATATAAACCAAAAACAAACTATTGTTCAGTTAATCAGGCCTATAACTACTCTAATATAATTTATTTATATATTTGGAACTTATGTTAATATGATTATTTATGCAGTAAATAATACAATATGTTTCATATGGTCGTATTTCAACAAGCCCCTTTTTGTTTCTTAATACTTGAAACAAAAAGTAGGTCTGTGAGCCCAGGGTTCCCTTGTCTTGTTTATTTTACCAAGTGTCAAAACCTCTAATTTATGACCTAAGCTGATATGCAAGGAGCTTAGAGTCTCTTACAAAAAAAATCTCTTCTCTAACCACTTAAGGACTGAGCCTCTTACGCTAAGTAAATTGATACCCAACATGTCACGCTTCAAAATTGTGTTTACCCTTAAAAATCTCCACAGGCGACATTTAAAAAATTCTACAGGTTGCATGTTTTGAGTTGCAGAGGAGGTCTAGGACTAGAATTATTGCTCTCACTCTACCGATCGCGGCGATACCTCATATATGTGGTTTGAACACCGTTTTCATATGCGGGCGCTACTCACGTATGCTTTTGCTTCTGCACGCAAGCTCGTCGGGACAGGGCGCGTTTAATTTTTTTTTTTTTTTCTTATTTGTTTTACCTTTTATTTTTTATTTTTACACTTTTTTTTTTTTTTAAATTGTCACTTTTATTCCTATTACAAGGAATGTACACATCCCTTGTAATAGAAAAAAAGCATGACAGGACCTCTTAACCACTTCAGCCCCGGAAGGATTTACCCCCTTCCTGACCAGAGCACTTTTTACAATTTGGCACAGCGTCGTTTTAACTGCTAATTGCACGGTCATGCAATGCTGTACCCAAACAAAATTTGCGTCCTTTTCTTCCCACAAATAGAGCTTTCTTTTGATGGTATTTGATCACCTCTGCCGTTTTTATTTCTTGCGCTATAAACGGAAAAAGACCGAAAATTTTGAAAAAAAATGATATTCTTTTGTTATAAAAAAAATCCAATAAACTCAATTTTAGTCATACATTTAGGCCAAAATGTATTCGGCCACATGTCTTTGGTAAAAAAAAAATGTCAATAAGCATATATTTATTGGTTTGCGCAAAAGTTATAGTGTCTACAAACTACGGTACATTTTCTGGAATTTTCACAGCTTTTAGTTTATGACTGCCTATGTCATTTCTTGAGGTGCTAAAATGGCAGGGCAGTACAACACCCCCCCCCCCCAAATGACCCCATTTTGGAAAGTAGACACCCCAAGGAAATTGCTGAGAGGCATGTTGAGCCCATTGAATATTATTTTTTTTGTCCCAAGTGATTGAATAATGACAAAAAAAAAAAAATTACAAAAAGTTGTTACTAAATGATATATTGCTCACACAGGCCATGGGAATAAGTGGAATTGCACCCCAAAATGCATTTAGCTGCTTCTCCTGAGTATGGGGATACCACATGTGTGGGACTTTTTGGGAGCCTAGCCGCGTACGGGGCCCTGAAACCAAGCACCGCCTTCAGGATTTCTAAGGGTGTAATTTTTTGATTTCACTCCTCACTACCTATCACAGTTTTGAAGGCCATAAAATGCCAAGATGGCACAAAACCCCCCAAATGATCCCATTTTGGAAAGTAGACACCCCAAGGAAATTGCTGAGAGGCATGTTGAGCCCATTGAATATTTTATATTTTGACACAAGTTGCGGGAAAGTGACATTTTTTTTTTTTTTTTGCACAAAGTTGTCACTAAATGATATATATTGCTCAAACATGCCGTGGGCATATGTGGAATTACACCCCAAAATACATTCTGCTTCTTCTGAGTACAGGGATACCACATGAGTGGGACTTTTTGGGAGCCTAGCCGCGCACGGGGCCCCAAAAACAAAGCACCGCCTTCAGGATTTCTAAGGGCGTAAAGTTTTGATTTCACTCCTCACTACCTATCACAGTTTTGTGCCAAGATAGCACAAACCCCCCCAAATTACCCCATTTTGGAAAGCAGACGAAATCTAAGTCATTGAGAACTATTCCTGTCTGCTCGTGACCCTGACCTTTTGGCGTGTCCCCGACCATCCCTGTTTGCCTGTGACCCTGAACCTTGGCGTGTACTCTATTGTCCTTATCTGCTTGTGGCCCCGACCTTGGCTTGTCCCTTACTTCCTTGTTGTTCCAGCCTGCTGCCTCCTTCCTCTTCTCCTGTAGTCTACTGTGAGCGTGAGCTGTGAGACCCTGGGGGCCGCGACCTGGAGCCAGACTGCAGCGCAGTCCATCCTTACCATTAAAGGCTCTGGTGAACACCTGCTGGCTCTTAGACTCCGCGCCCTGGGGAATCTATGCTCTAGCTCCCAGTGGGATCTGTGTCAGTGATCCAGTAGACCTGCTTCCTGAACCTCTCAGGGGTCTATCCACAGCAGTCAGTCCTAGGTTCCACTACCTAGCGGTGCACTTCTGACTCCTACAGAGTGCATCTGTCACCTAGCCTCAAGGTGACCTGACAGCGAGGTCTGCAAAATACTCACTATACCTCTCAGCAAATAGCTTGGGGTGTCTACTTTACAAAATAGGGTCATTTGGGGGGGGGGGTTGTGCCACCTGGGCATTCCATGGCCTCCGAAACTGTGATAGGCAGTGAAGAGTGAAATCAAAAATTTACGCCCTTAGAAAGCCTGAAAGCGGTGCTTGGTTTTCGGGGTCCCGTACCTAGGCTCACAAAAAGTCTCACAGATGTGTTATCCCCGTACTCAGGAGAAGCAACAGAATGTATTTTGGGGTGTAATTTCACATATTCCCATGGCATGTTTGAGCAATATATCATTTAGTGACAATTTTGTGCAAAAAAAAAAAAAAAATTGTCTTTTTCCCGCAACTTGTGTCACAATGTAAAAAATTCCATGGACTCTACATGCCTCTCAGCAAATAGCTTGGGGTGTCTACTTTCCAAAATGGGGTCATTTGGGGGCGGGGGGGGTTGAACTGTCCTGGCATTTTATGCACAACATTTAGAAGCTTATGTCACACATCACCCACTCTTCTAACCACTTGAAGACAAAGCCCTTTCTGACACTTTTTGTTTACATGGAAAAAAAAAATTTTTTTGCAAGAAAATTACTTTGAACCCCCAAACATTATATATTTTTTTAAAACAAATGCCCTACAGATTAAAATGGTCGGTGCTTTTTTTTTTTTTTTTTCACACAATATTTGCGCAGCGATTTTTCAAACGCATTTTTTTGGGAAAAAAACACACTTTTTTAAATTTTAATGCACTAAAACACACTATATTGCCCAAATGTTTGATGAAATAAAAAAGATGATCTTAGGCCGAGTACATGGATACCAAACATGACATGCTTTAAAATTGCAGTGGCGACAAACTAAATACATTTTTAAAAGCCTTTACAGGTTACCACTTTAGATTTACAGAGGAGGTCTACTGCTAAAATTACTGCCCTCGATCTGACCTTCGCGGTGATACCTCACATGCATGGTGCAATTGCTGTTTACATTTGACGCCAGACCGACACGGACGGGGTGCTTTTTTTTTTTTTTTTGCTTTTTTATCTTATTTTTAAACTGTTCCTTTTCATTTTTATTTTTTTTAATCATTTTTATTGCTATCTCAGGGAATGTAAATATCCCCTATGATAGCAATAGGTAGTGACAGGTACTCTTTTTTTGAAAAAACTGGTGTCTGTTAGACCCTAGATCTCTCCCCTGCCCTCAAAGCATCTGACCACACCAAGATCGTGTGATAAAATGCTTTCCCAATTTCCCAATGGCACTATTTACATCCGGTGAAATCTAAGTCATGAAATGCTTGTAGCTTCCAGTTTCTTAGGCCATAGAGATGTTTGGAGCCACTCTGGTCTCTGATCACCTCTATGGTCAGCTGGCTTGATCACCGGCTGCATTCTCAGGTTCCCTGTTGGGACAGGAGAGCCAGAGAAAAACATGGAAGACGGTGGGGGGGATTCCCTCCCACTGCTTGTAAAAGCAGTCTAGAGGCTAATTAGCCACTAGGATTGCTTTTACATGAAAGCCGACCGCTGGCTGAAAAGAATGATACCAAGATGATACCTAAACCTGCAGGCATCATTCTGGTATAACCACTCAAAGTCCAGCAACATACCAGTACGTTGCTGATCCTTGTTGGGCATATATTGTAAACTTTTTTTTTCATGCAGCCTGTGGGCTGAACGAAAAAAAGAGATTGATCGGTGGGTATGCCCACCATTAGAATACCTCCCTTCATCCACCCACTTCTAATGATGGGCATACATGCACCGTATATATATATATATATATATATATATATATATATATATAT
Organism: Lithobates clamitans; assembly: GCA_037952925.1. Taxonomy (NCBI): domain Eukaryota; kingdom Metazoa; phylum Chordata; class Amphibia; order Anura; family Ranidae; genus Lithobates; species Lithobates clamitans. Next base: position 809,832 of record JBBGZY010000685.1, read on the forward strand.
ATATATATGCTGAAGCATGGGGGCATCCTCCCGCAAAAGTTAGGAGCAAATCGCTCCTCCGCCCTCTGCTGCCCCCACGCTTCGGCATATATGCTGAAGTATGTAACTGTGGTGGTGAAATCACCTCCGACAGCGCTGGAGTCACGGCTTTATGTATCGTGGGAGCAAACGCTGTTGCTGTCAAGATAAATAAATCCGCGCTGCAACTGAATGGCGTACCTGCTAAGCAAATGATGGTTAACGATAAAACAAAGTAACGTTAAAGTATAACAGTAAGACTTACCATACCTGCAAAGCAAATACAAAAAAAACATAGTAAAAAATAAAACATTTAACGCAACCTGTGCCTAAAATATATATATATGCCGAAGCATGGGGGCATCCTCCCACAAAAGGCAGGAGCAAATCGCTCCTCCACCCAATGCTGCCCCCACGCTTCGGCATATATGCTGAAGTATGTAACTGTGGTGGTGAAATCACCTCTGACAGCGCTGGAGTCACGGCTTTATATATCATGGTAGCAAACACTGTTGCTGTCAAGATAAATAAATCCGCTCTGCAGCTGAATGGCGTACCTGAAAACAAAAAAATGGTTACCAACAAAACACAGTAAACAGTAGAGTATAAAAAAAATTGCATATCTGAAAAGCAAACATGGTAAAACATAATAACAATAAAATATTGCAAAATAGAATACAGTAAAAAAGAGCAGAACAATAGAGAGAGAATAGAGAGAGAGAGAACAATAAAACGACAACTATTTTTGTTTTTTTTTATTTTATATATATTTTTTTTTTTACACTTTTTTTAGTAACTTTAACTTTTGTAACTGGTACCAGGTTTGGGTCTCTCAAAATGCGATGGCATCTTGGGAGACCCTGTGAAAGTGTGTCCACAAAAAGACCCCAGATCTCATATTTACACTAAAATGCAAAAAAAAATTGTCTCTTTAAGAGTTGTGGGCGGAAGTGACCTTTTGACGTCGCTTCCGCCCTGCCTTGTTATGGAGACGGGTGGGGGCCATCACTCATCTCAATACCTAACAGGAGACAGAACAAGATCGCCTTCGCAGCTGCCGACGGCTTTGGTAAGCGGCGAGGATGGCTTCTGGTTTGTTCATAGCATATATATGAAAAATATACAAAATGAATTCCTTAAGAATTAATTCTTTTTAACCCCAATAGTCCTGACAATGCCTGCCTATCTACATATTCCCATTTAATCACCTCATCAGCGCTTTGCAGTAAGAGACAAACACTTCAGTTTGTTGCACTGCTATTTGGACTGTCTTCTGCTCCTAGAGTATTCACAAAGATCTTATAACAGAAAAAACTGCGCTATAAATGAAAACAAGAACAAATAATTGCAAAATTATTCCTCAAGTCCATATAAAGATTGAACTGATGTTAATTATCCCTTAGTGGGAGATCACAATCTGACAATGATCTTTAGCAAAAGCAGAGGTGACAACACACTTTAATCTACCGCAGAAGATAGTGCTAGGGATAGGACAGTCCTTCACCTTTAAAACCACTGCCTCTTACCAGCTCCCTTGATCTCTGGTCAGGAGATCATATGTGCCTTTTAGCTTATAACCCAGCCACAGTCACAGGATAAAGTTCTAATCCTCTTTTGATTTTCTCAGTTGGCCCACAGACAGCATCTCAATTATCAATCCTCAGACACATAAAAGAGAAGAGGGCTCCCATAGTGTAAAACCGTAATGTATTTTATTCATAAAAAAGTAATGCACCTACACACATCCAGATTAGTATGGCATCAAATGTATTGCGAGCCGGCCTGCTCTCTCAGAAAACGAACGCCCGTAACATCCGGGACTGCATGATAGTATTCTGGTGGCGTCAGAACGCCGCTCTCCCTACGCCGTTTCGTCAAACCTGACATCGTCCAGGGGCGTCAAGTTCTCTGGCCATTCAACGCACTCCTTTGCATTTCTCAAACATTTCTGCAAATCCTTAAATGCCCATCATCTGATTGACTGCTGGAGAGTGCTGCACCCCACCGCTAAGGATTTTAGCTACTACTTTGCTAGACACCATGTTTATACATGAATAGATCTTTTGTTGGTTGATGAATATTTTTTGGAGTCGCACTCCGGAGCATCAATCGGATCACTTACCATTTCTGATCATGCACCTGTCTCTGTTTCCCTCACCCCCTCATCTCCAGATGTAAGACAGTGGACTTGGCGATTAAATTAAAACCTGCTGGATGATGCTGTGGCGCAGAAGCGGGTCTATGATACCATTTCTCTGTATTTCACGGAGAACCTGATGGGAGAGACAGGCATAGCATCAGTATGGGAGGGACACAAAGCTGTGGTTCGGGGGAGCTCATCTCCCAGGGTTCCAGGCTCAAGAAGGTGCGCAACAGGGAATTACAGTCCCTTCTGGTTAAACTTGGAGCCTCAGAGCCTAACCATAAACGCTACATGACCCCGAATCTGCATGCGGAACTTCTGGCTGATAGGGAGCAACTTCCTAGCCTCTTAGAGACCCGTATACAGTATATATTGTGGCATGTCTCTCATACATTTTATGCGTTTGGAAAAAAAAGCGGGAGACTACTAGCCAGAGCCCTTCGGCGTCAGCGCACATCGGGTCACGTCCATAAACTTCAAACTACTTCGGGATCTCTGACTGTTATCCTTTAAAATTGAGGAGGCTTTCAGGGACTACTATGCCCAACTTTACTAGCTTCCTAATACACTTGCAGGTCAAATACCAACACAGAAAGTGGATTTTCTCTCACAATATCTCGCCAAGGCGCAGCCCCTCAACTAACAATGCAAATTAGTAAACAGCTGGATAAGCCTATCTCTCTGACAAGTTCACTAATGATTATTATTGAAAATTTTCACCCCTTCTTTCTAAGCATATGTGTGCATGCTTTAATGCCCTAGCATCAGGAACTACTGTCCCAAAAGAAACCCTGTTGGCCCATATGACAGTCTTCCCGAAGGAAGGGAAATACCTTACTACCCCGGGTAGCTATAGACCAATCTCGCTGTTGAATACTGATATCAAGATTCTGGCAAAGATCTTAGCGAATCAACTGAAGCCCATTCTATCAACGGTAATCCACTCAGACCAAACAGGCTTCATAGCGGGAAGGGAGGCTAGGGACAACTCCAAGCGAGCGATTCAGCTGATCCATTGGGTAAATTCACAGCAGACCAGTCCACCCTGCCTTCTACTGTCGCCGAGAAGGCATTTGACAGGGTGGACTGGGCGTATGTCCAGGCCCTGCTGGCTAGACTAGGCCTTGGCCATAACTTGCGTAGGTGGATAGGATCCTTATATAGCAACAATAAAAAGCACTCCCATGAGTGTAGACCAGTGGGCTGCACACCCCATGCAGTGCATGAAAAAAACCAAGGAGAACCCCCTATCGGGGCTTTAAAACAGCCAATGGAATACAATGGATGGTTACAAGATTGAATTTTATTGGTACAAAAAATATAAATAACGATAAAAGGAAAAATTCGTAAAAATACTGACTGTTAGAGTCAGGACACGAACTGAGTTTTGAAACGCGTCAGGATTACACACAAATACCATTGTCCCACATACATTGTATGGCCTTTTGTCCTCATCAGAGGCATCCATTGTTATTCAAAACGCTCATTATTGGGGAAATATAGGCTGCCCTCGTATACATTGTGTCATACATTGGTCTTTACTAAAAATTGCTGTCTGCTGTATATATATGCCATACTCAGTTCGTGTCCTGACTCTAACAGTCAGTATTTTTACGAATTTTTCCTTTTATCGTTATTTATATTTTTTGTACCAATAAAATTCAATCTTGTAACCATCCATTGTATTCCATTGGCTGTTTTAAAGCCCCGATAGGGGGTTCTCCTTGGTTTTTTGGATCCTTATATAGCTTTCCGAAGGCTCGGATCAAGGAGTATGGAACTCGCTCTGGCACCTTCCCTATACAGAATGGGACGAGGCAGGGATGTCCCATGTCCCTGCTGATTTTTGCCCTCACCCTTGAACCGCTGCTAAACATGATACGGTTAAATCCTGACATTAGGGGGTTTCAAGTGGGGACGACAGAACATAAGCTGTCAGCATATGCAGACAATGTCCTGTTTTATGTAGCTGACCCACTTATCTCCCTTCCTAATATCATGGCTGAGCTACAGAGATTCTATTCACTTTCAAACTTTAAAATCAATTATAGTAAGTTGGAGATTCTCCCCCTTGCTATTCCTTCTGATTTGCGTACCCAACTGCAAGCCTCTTTTTCTTTTACATGGTGCCGTTCCTCCCTAAAATACTTAGGCATTTTCCTCCCAGCCATATTTTCACAATTATTCACTAGCAACTATGCCCCTTTGCTATCCACAATTAAAGCTGACTTACTGAGGTGGGACCGTACCACTTTTTCCTGGATGGGCAGAGTCAGTATACTGAAAATGAATGTGCTGCCAAGAGTTTATTTACCTTCAGATGGTGCCCATATCGCTACCCAGATCTTTTTTATCGGCCTTTAACAGTCAGTTTTTTAAATTTATCAGGAATGGGCGGATCCTCCGTCTGGGGGGGGGGGGGACACCTTACCTCTCCTACTTCCGTATGTGGACAAGATATGGAGAGATACGGTGTGGAAGGTTTATACATGAGCAGGGCCTAGTCTCATTGGGCTGGCTTTGTTCCCAGTTCGGCCGACTTACGATGAATGAGTGGTGATATAGACAGTTATATCATTTTGTTCATAGTCTACCTCAGGCCATCAGACCCCCATCCTCCCTGACTCCATTTGAGAAATTATGCATGTCTGTAGACCCTGTACCCCACTCAATATTGGTGCTCTAGGAGATGTTGCAGTTTGCTGAATCTCAAAACAAGACGCTTTATGTGTGGGAGTGGGAGAGAGACCTGCACGAAGACTCAATTGGATCACTCATATATCCTTAACCACAAGAGTTCTGTGAAAAAAAGATGCAGGAAAATGGCTTTAAGCTACTCACTCAGTGGTACAGAGTTCCTGCCACCTTGGCTAGAATTTATCCAGCAACCTTGGATGTCTGTTGGAGGGACTGCGGGCTTCGGGGCACCTACTTACATATATGGTGGGAGTGCCCGAGGCTTAGGCCCCTTTGGCAAGATATCAGAGCCCAGATAAAGGTTATAGTGGATATCGATATGAATGACTCCCCATTGGAGTTTTTGCATCACGTGCCATCCATTCCTTTTAGTAATTACCGTGAATCGGTTCTGCCCCACCTCCTAAATGCTGCCAGGTGCCTGATCCCGATGCATTGGAAGTCAGCCCATATTCCTGGATGACCTAACTGGATCTGTCTGGTTTATAGTATTATGGCGAGGGAGGATTGGGTGGCTACGTGTAAGGACAGATATGAAAAGTTTTATAGTGTTTGTGCCACCTGGATACATTATACCTCTAGTGCCAAACAGGTGCCATAGTTTACTACCTCTGGACCCTATTTGCCTCTGTCTTTGTTGCCGGAAACCCAAACTGCAATACTTTAGTATAATACTACTGAGGCTGGGACTGGCATGCTGCGGACCCCCAGAATCTGTGATACCAATAATTCTGATTCTGGATATAATGCTGACTGTTTTCTGTTTTTCGTTTTATTTATTGTTCGTTTTTTGTCATTCATTTGGTCTATGACCTTCCCACTCCCCTTCCCTCCCCCTCCCCTTTTTTAGGCTTTCCCCCACTTCTCATACCCCCCCCCCTTATTTCTGTCCCATGTCACATTCTGTTCACAGTGTCGTTTATGGGTGTACTGACCTGGTTTGGTATGATAGTTTATAAGCACAACCCCTAATGTTACTGGGGAATAAAAAGGTGGAGTCATGTGATGTTGGCATCTGTGTGAACCAAAGAGTTTTCTGATGCTAATCTTGAATGCTTGTGACTTTTGGTCCTTTGCTCTTCTGAGCGTTTTTTGCTTACTGTATGTTCTTTTTTGAAAACCAAAGTAAAGATTATTAAAAAAAAAATAATAATATACACTGATTTGGGTTATTTTTTACCAAAGAAATTTAGCCGAATACTTTTGGGCCTAAATTTATGAAAAAAGATTATTTGCAAAATTTTCTAACAGAAACTAAGAAAATATTTGTTTTTTTTTTAAATGTGTGTTTTTTTTTTTTTATTATATAGCAAAAAAAGAAACAGTGGTGATTAATTATAATTGAAAGTGTGACAGTGCTGAAAAATAGCCTGGACTGGAAGGGGGTGAAAGTGTCTGGACTTGAGATGGGTAATCACCACCCTCTTGATATGCTCCTGCAACCAGTTTTCTATCCAGGTACATACGATCTTGTCAATGCCAAAAGACCTTCATTTGTAAATTAATAATTTATGGAGTACTATATCAAAAGCCTTAGCGAAATCCAGATACACTACATCTACATCTCTATCCTAATTACAGCTAACCACCTCATATAATGCTAAAAGGTTTGTCTGGCAAGTAGTCTTTCATAAATCCATATTGGTTACTACTAATGATACTATTCCCATCAGCAAATTTTGATATGTGTCAGGAACCTAGGGCCAGTCCTTGCTCATTTTCATATACATGCTCATAATTGTGTAACTCAATGTTTCTCAACTTTTTTCAGTCAACTCGAGGCACTCACTTCTAAAATATAAAAAACTAAACTAATAGTTTGACAAATTGCAGCAGCACACACACGTAAAACACCCAACATTGAAGGTGATTTATTTTTACATATTTAAACATTGTTATTGACTAGCATTCCAGCATTTCTTCCCCCTTTCTCTCCTCTATGTAGCTAGTGTGACCCCAGTGCTGACAGAGAGGGGCAGGGGGTCAAACAAGGATGCTGCACAGGTGCCCAATGTCCTTTTTATCTACCAGTGATGTCAGCGATTGTTAGGATGCTAGTGGCTGGCCTGCACAATGCCCAAGGTTGTAATGTTACACAGTGAAAACCTGTGGACTTGTGTAACAAAAAATCAGGTTTTCTATATGCATGCTTATCAGTGCCCAGTAGGGGGTACTCTGAGATCATTCTAGCCTTCTATCTGGGATAATTGGCTGTATATTATCCCTGGATAATGATGAGATTTTTTCTGTGGGAAAGAAACTAAAACGGCCATAAGGTAAGGTGGGTGTGGGGAGTATTTTCCTGGTGCGGAGGATTTTGAGGAGGTCAGCGCCTCCTGATTTGAACTGGGCTACCTTGCTTAGCAGAAGGCCTGCAGTGTCGAGCTTACCCAGGGAGTGGTGTCTCAGGGGTGCCAAAGTAGCACTATGGGTTTGGGACCACATTGTGTGAAACTGCACCAGGCCACGAAACTAAGCTTTTTTTGTCACATTGGCACTTTTTTTATTCTTTTATTTATTCACGTTTTGTCACTTTATCTAGGTGTTTTTTTCTTTTACTTGCAGATGGTAGGTTTTTGGTCTTCGAGCCTACCCTGAAGTCTAGAGGGAGGTTGTGTGGCCATTAGGTTCCTTCCTCCCTGGCTTTGGAAGGGTCTCTTTTCAGGAAAGCTCCCCACCTAGTACTCGTTGGTGGGCTTTGGCTGATCATGAGAAGCAGGGTCTACCAGACCTTTTGGCCAGGTGGACTTGAGTATGCCTTGCGCCTGTCAGGAGTCTTGCACCTCAGGGGGCCTGGGAGTGAACCAAAGACACAGCCTAGTGAATTGTTTGTGCTTGTGTGTTTACATACGATTTCTGGCTCATCTTGGTGTTTCATTTTTGCCCAGTGCATCGCAAATTGTATTTGGTATTTCTGTGACCTTATCATATAGTGAGTCCACATAGTGCTTACAGGCTACAGTGGCGTCATGCATGATGTGATGGTTCGGGAAACAAATTAGCCCCATTTGAAATGATCTAATCCATCCATTTTTTTCTCAAATGTCTCAGGAAAAATAATGCATTATTGATGCTGAAGATTCTGGGAAACATATTAGGCCAACTGAAATACAAATGTATGGTACCTGTGTGGACGATTGAGACATTCGCACAGTAAATCGTTTTTATACATAGACCCCTTAGTGTTAGTCTCCATCACTAGCCTATATTTAAAGCAGAAGTAAAGTTAAAACCTTACTAACACTAAACCTACTCTCAGCCACATTCTAAGACTAACCTATCTAGCCCTGTAAAGTAAAAATATCTATACTTGTTCTGCAGCCGCTCTGGTCCGATCCCAGCATCAGCTGTCAGCAGCAGATTCAGTGTGTGGGAGTGTGCAGGAGAGGCAGCCGACAGCGGAAGCCCCATAGTAAGTCTATGGGTGATGTCACTTCCCAGGCATTTCACAGCCGTCGTTGGTTTTCTCCTGACCGCAGCCACCGCTGGAGACCAGACCGGAACAGCTGCGAATCAGGTAAGAAGGATTTTTGCTTTACAGCACTAGATAGATTATAGGCTTAGAATGTGGCTTAGAGTTAGTTAGGTTTTGATGTTTAAAAACTATTTTCTTGAAATGCATACCATGCCTAAAGTAATTTTTCTGTTATGTATAAAAATTCTTTAGCATACACATGACATTGCACTGAAAGATCAAGAAGTGTATGCGTTTGGGTCCTATTTTGTATGTCTTATGATTGCTTTATTTTTCTTTCATAGAAAAGACTACTTGCCCCAAATCACTCCAAAAATGGTCCTCCTAGAATGGTGCAGAAAGGAAAAGCTTCCTCAACCTGTATATCAGACTGTAAGTTTTTCATTAACTGTCATTTAAACACTATTCCTCATTTTAGGATAGTGGGCAGGGACATTCTAATCCATCTTTTGTCCCTAGGCCAACTGTACACAGATACAGCCTAATACTATAGATCAATATATTTCAAACTGCATACAGCTGTAGGTGAGGTTGAAAAAAGACACAAGTCCATCAAATCCAACCTATGTGTGTGATTATATGTCAGTAATATATTGTATTTCCCTGTAGCTGTTTCTGGCTTGTTACCCACCCTTTGTGTGGCAAATAGAAACAGTTTTCTTCTATGAACTAGGGCTGTAAACTTACTGTATATACTCAAGTATAAGTCGACCCGTGTATAAGTCGAGGCCCCTAATTTACCACAAAAAAACGGTGAAAAACCTATTGGCCCGAGTATAAGACGAGGCTGAGAAATGCAGCAGCTACTGTGAGTGGAAAAAGAGGGTCAACGATGCCCATCTGCAGCTACATGCCTCCCTGTGTCCTGTGCATGTGTCCTGTGCAGCCTACATGTGTCCTGTGTCCTGTACATGTGCATGTGTCCCTGTGTCCTGTACATGTGTCCTGTACATGTGCATGTGTTCCTGTGTCCTGTGCATGTGTCCTGTACATGTGCATGTGTCCTGTGTCCCTGTATCCTGTACATGTGCATGTGTCCTGTGTCCCTGTGCAGCCTACCTATGTCCTGTGCAACCTCCGTGTGGCGATCTCCATCCTCCCTGTGGCAATCTCCATCCTCCCTGTGGCGATCTCCATCCTCTGATCAGCGTGTGATAATACCAGCCGGTGGCCATTCCACTGTTCAAAAGCCACGCCTCCTCCTCGTCTGTGATAGGCAGAACACTCAGCAGTCAGCGGTCAGCCTATCACGGACATTCTCTCATTCTCATACCACAGACGAGGATGAGAGAATGTCCGTGATAGGCTGTACACTGACTGCTGGGAAATGGAGTGTTCAGCCTCACACAGACGAGGAGTAGGCGCGGCTTTTGAAAGCTGAAATAGCCTCCGAACTGTATTATCACACGCTGGCCGCCGTCTGCCTGCATGACACGCTGATCATGTAGGCAGACGGTGGTGACTCGAGTATAAGTCGAGGGGGGCACTTTCAGCCTAAAAAAAAGACTGAAAATCTCGACTTATACTCAAGTATATACGGTAACTTGTAAACATTACTGCAATATTAGAGGTTGTAGATATTGTTCGTATTGTAAATATACCTGTAAGAATAACGGTGAGTCATTTTCGGGCCATTGCTCTCAAGTCCGAGGGGGATATGCTCAGCCCTGGTCCAAGGGGTAACACGTGTATAAATCCCTCTAGTTTGAATGGGGAGGTGGATGTTGTGTACTAGCTAGGAGAAAGAATTTACTCCTGTAGGTGTTACATGTCTAAGAGTGGTAGGGGGTGTTGTGGACTTCTTACCTGAGCATATCTCCCTCGTGTTCCAGACGGCTTTTTCATATCTAAGATTTTGTGAATCTAAGAAACAGGATTATCTAGGGTAGGAAAAACAAAGGGTAAGTAAAATGCATAATGACCGGACATAATAGCATAAAGTTACCACAATTGAGAAGAGCAGTAGGAAGATGAAAAGAGAGGAAGATAAGGGAGGAGGGGAGTTGGGATAGGCATGCCACTGTTTAGAAGGGACAGGGGAGGGTAAAAAAAAAAGGAGGGGGAAGAAATGGGTTCAGAGGAGAGATTGACTACTCGGATCAATCTTGAATTGGTGTTGGAAATGTTCTCTCCTTCTGTGCGGTTCCCAGACAAGGCGGCAGACAGGGGCAGATCAGGAAGAGTTTTTTTGGGACCTTCCGTGAGATGACATATGTACCAAATGAGGATTTAGTCTCTTTCGTGGTTGGAGCGGGTGATCATAATGCCACATTGGAGTGCGAGTCTTCTTCCTGCCTGCGTGAAATATGTGTAACCTGCAAACTGCACCACCGCCTGTTGTGAATGGTACAGGATAGGTAATTTGAGATGTATGTCCCGGGCTCTAGTGAAGACAGGCGATGTGCCCTCTTACCACTAAAAAAGAGCATAATGCAGGGTATGTGGGTGAAGAGGAGGTAGTAGATAGAGTTCTTGGCGGGGTTTGTTGCTCCACCCTCAGTAGGGTGAGTAGTTTTGGGTTGCTTTGTCCATGTCTCAGTCTGATAAGACGGTGTAAGTAGTGTATGCAGATTAGCTGGGTTTCAGCCTAATATTGTAGCCAGCCCAAATTACAGGGGTGTTGATCTGTTTCTTGAGACCGTGTCAGCGTGAATGCCAGCAGTTTAGGTTGTCTCAGACAGGTATTAGAGTTAGAAGTCATGCCTTTTTAACACGGGAGGTGGGGTGTAAAACATGGAGTCTAAGTCCTTGTCCCATATATGAGAATGAAGGAAATCACATTTACCTGGCTAGGTGATGCGGGCACTGTGGTGAGCTAGAGAGGCTGTAGGGCTGCCATTTCATGGTGCACCCGGGTCTCTCAGTAGGGAGTGAGGAGGTAGTTCTACGGCAGTTCTACTAGCGGGATATCCAAGGTGGTGGCCTTGGTGTGAGGCTGAAAGGCCAAAGGGGAACTTCCACCAGTATATTATGGATCTGGCTCTCAGGATGTCTAGTAAGGGCCGCAGTTCCCTTCTGCGTTGCAGGGTGATGTTAGACAGGTCTTTGTATATCTTAATCACTGAGCCCTGGAAGGACAGCTGGTTGCGATTTCTGACTGAGCGGAAGATTTCTTCCTTTAGTAGAAAATCCATGAGGCAACAGACTGTGTCTCGGGGGGGGGGGGGGGGTGTGTGTCTCTCCCCCTCAAGCGCAGTGCTCTGTGAATTCGCTCAAAGTCGGTCGGTGTGTCTGGGGGCCGTTCTAGTAGATTATTAACGATGGTAGTGCTTATTTGTCCCAAGTGGGCTAGACGAACCAGAGACCCAATATATGCAATAGTGACAGATCCCGGCAGTATAGAACCAAGGAGCAATAAAAAAACTTTATTATATCATTATAGAAGAATATGGGATCTTGCATCTACCAAATTGGGGATTCCCCAATATAATGATTACACCCCATTATGGCATAAAAAAAACATGTCCGAACTATTACACCTGCCAGATGTAGACCTTTGGACCACTCGCGGCATCCTTTACTTGCATCAACTTACCACAAATGGAACTCTCAAATCCTTTAATATGCTTAAAGAAGAATTCACACTCCCCAATTACATGATGTTCAGATTTTTACAAGTCAAACATGCGGTTCAAACGCAATTTCCAATATCCCCTCCCCAACCCACTCTAAATGTTATCATGGCTATAGTTAAGAACACGGACCCCAAAAAACTTAACATCGGCATTCTACAACATACTTATCACCCCAATGGCCACTAAACTGGCATATGGACTCAAGCCCCGCTGGGAAAGAGCGATAGGATCTATAGAGGACAAGGAATGGGAGGAGGCCATGGAATCTTGCAAGGTAGTCTCACCCAAACTCTCTGATAGATTGACCCAAATCTACATACTCCATCAAGCATACCTCACCCCACTTAGAGTGGCTAGATATAGGAGCTCCCAGTCCACTATGTGTCAGATGTGTGGGAAAGAGACAGGCACATTCATTCACTTACTGTGGTCGTGCCTCAAAATACAAGGTCTATAGACACAAGTGGTGACATTCCTACATGACAATATGGGCTCTCCAGTAACACTAGACCCCAAAACGTGCCTTATCGGGATACTATCTGACTCTATTGACAAATACACTAATGCCCCGTACACACGGTCGGACATTGATCGGACATTCCAACAACAAAATCCTAGGATTTTTTTCGACGGATGTTGGCTCAAACTTGTCTTGCATACACACGGTCACACAAAGTTGTCGGAAAATCCGATCATTCTGAACGCGGTGACGTAAAACACGTACGTCAGGACTATAAACGGGGCAGTAGCCAATAGCTTTCATCTCTTTATTTATTCTGAGCATGCGTGGCACTTTGTGCGTCGGATTTGTGTACACACGATCGGAAATTCCGACAACGGATTTTGTTGTTGGAAAATTTTATAGCCTGCTCTTAAACTTTGTGTGTCGGAAAATCCGATGGAAAATGTGGGATGGAGCCTACACACGGTCGGAATTTCCGACAACAAGGTCCTATCACATGTTTTCCGTCGGAGAATCCGACCGTGTGTACGGGGCATTAGACGTTTATGCACGAGACGCTATTTCTAGCACAGAAAACGATAGCCAGAAAATAGATGACACCCTTACCCCCAAGGCTTTCGGACTGGAAGGTGGAAATAAATAATTCCTTACCATACAAAAAATTCATATACACTAATAGAGGGTGCCCCACGAAATACAACAAAATCTGGGATAGATGGTTACAAGAATCGGATACTTGCTCATAGTACAACCTGAACATCGCACAATAGATAGATATTAAGTTATAGATTGCTAATCCTATAGGAACTATGAACGAAACGCATGGCCACACTATGGAACAATTCTTTACCTTGTACCCAAACAGAACATGTAAACATAACTGTAGATTAAGCTTTTAATTGTTATTTACATACCTTCGTGACATGTTTTGTACCCTGAACAGTATGTTATGACATGTATGCACTATGGACAAATAATACAACTTTTTTGTTGATGAAAAAAAAAAAAAAAGATGGTAGTGACCGTTTGGGAGAGCTGGTTGGAATCGATCGATTCTGGGACTCCTCTTACCCGGAGGTTGTGGCGCCTTTGGAGATTGTCGAGGTCTTCCATGTGGCGATTAATTTCTCTAAGATGGACGCCGTGTGATTCTGTTATCTGCTGCACATGACATAGAGATGAGTCATGGCGCGCTTGGGTTATTTCCACCTCTTCCACTCTGAGTGACATAGCTTGAATGTCAGACCTCATGTCAGTGATGGCTTCCATAAGTGTATTTTTGATGTCAGCCGTGACACTGCGGAGGTCATCTAGATTCACAGCAGGGGAATGTTTCTGCTCTGCGATCGTCCCGCCCGAGCTCCGGAGCAGTGGGGGCTGTCACTCGAGGAGCGGGACTCACGTGAGGAGGCTGCTTACGATGCCTGCATCCTTGCCTGCCTGCTGCGTTATTCGACCCTGAGGAGATCAGGATCTTGTTGCTGAGACACTGCGGGATGTTCTCACCGTTATAAGGCTGTTCAGTGGTCTGAAAAGCTGAAGTAGCTGGACCTCGTGGATGGGAGCTCCAGTTCAACACGTCCATCTTGGAACGCCACCAGACCACGCCCCTCTGTTTTATTTGGTAACCATCATTTGCTTAGCAGGTAATCCATTCAGCTGCAGCGCGCATTTATTTATCTTGACAGCAACAGCGTTTGCTCCCACGATACATAAAGCCGTGACTCCAGCGCTGTAGGAGGTGATTTCACCACCACGGTTAAAAAAAGAGCATATATGCCGAAGCATGGGGGCAGCAGGATTGGAGGAGCGATTTGCTCCTAACTTTTGGGGTGGATGCCCCCATGCTTCGGCATATATATATTTTAGGCATAGGTTGCATTAAAAAATGTTTTATTTTTTACAATTTTTTTGTATTTGCTTTGCAGGTATGGTATGTCTTACTGTTATATGTAATGTTACTTTGTTTTATTGTTGACCATCATTTGCTTAGCAGGTACTCCATTCAGTTGCAGCGCAGATTTATTTATCTTGACAGCAACAGCGTTTGCTCCCACGATACATAAAGCCATGACTCCAGTGCTGTAGGAGGTGATTTTACCACCACAGTTAAAAAAAAGAGCATATCTGCTGAAGCATGGGGGCAGCAGGGGTGGAGGAGCGATTTGTTCCTAACTTTTGGGGCGGATGCCCCCATGCTTTGGCATATATTTTTTAGGCCATTCAGCTGCAGCACTGATTTATTTATCTTGACAGCAACAGACTTTGCTCCCACAATACATAAAGCCGTGACTCCAGCGCTGTAGGAGGTGATTTCACCACAACAGTTAAAAACAAAATGATGCATGTATGCCCATCATTAGAAGTGGGTGGATGAAGGGAGGTATTCTAATGGTGGGCATACCCACCGATCAATCTCTTTTTTTCGTTCAGCCCACAGGCTGCATGAAAAAAAAGATTACAATATATGTCCAACAAGGACCAGCAACGTACTGGTATGTTGCTGGACTTTGAGTGGTTATACCAGAATGATGCCTGTGGGTTTAGGTATCATCTTGGTATCATTCTTTTCAGCCAGCGGTCGGCTTTCATGTAAAAGCAATCCTAGCGGCTAATTAGCCTCTAAACTGCTTTTACAAGCAGTGGGAGGGAATAACCCCCCCCCCACCATCTTCCATGGTTTTCTCTGGCTCGCCTTTCCCAACAGGGAACCTGGGAATGTAGCCGGTGGTTCCGCCAGCTGACCATAGAGCTGATCAGAGACCAGAATGGCTCCAATCATCTCTAGCCTAAGAACCGGAAGATACAAGCATTTATGACTTAGATTTCGCCGAATGTAAACAGCGCCTTTGGGAAATTGGGAAAGCATTTTATCACACCGATCTTGGTGTGGTCAGATGCTTTGAGGGCAGAGGAGAGATCTAGTGTAGTGAGTAGTTTTTGTTTTTTTTTTCATTGGAACATGACCCTCAATGACCTTATATTAATCATGTCCGATCTCCCTTATGGGCAGTTTGTTTTTCTATCATGCATAAAACACATTTTTTTCTAACACTCTGTGGCCTGTGTCTACATGCGCACTGCTAGGGTGTTGGACCATTTTTTTTGCCTTATGCCCTCCGGGAGCTGCAATGCCTTCTTGGCGCCCCTCTCCTTTCCCCCCTCCCCAATTGACATTGGGTGCAGGGACGTGGGCAGGGCTGTTCTGACTTCTGCTTGTGCAGTCGATGCCTTGGCACCTCTGCTGACACAAGCAGGTGTCACCATCTTGGCTGACGGTGGGATGGACGTCTGGGGTTCAGCGAGTGGCCTCCGCCCTGACTCTGTCACCCATCCTAAATGTCATGCCTTGCGTGACGCTGGGTAGGGTCCACTCGCTACACAGGGAGCATTTTAAACTGTCGTTTTTTCTCATTTACAGCCAGTTCCTACACTGACACATAATTTGTGTAGTCTGCACCTGTTACTACTGGTGTTCACTCCCACTGGCCGGGGTCCGCTCATTACATAGGGAGCATTTAAACACACTTCTTTAATTCACAGTCAGTTCACTGAGTGATACACATCTTGTGCAGTCTGCACCAGACATCACTGGTCCTTACTCCTATATCAGCAACACCAGGTAACTACCACTATCATTTTGACATTCATTTCAGGATTTTACCAATTTCTGGGGACTTGTGCTGTTTTGATACCAGTTTATACTCATTTTATTTGGGCTCCTCTCTTTGATTAGTTTACATTTTTATATTTTCAGTACCATTTGGTATTTCATATTTTTAGTGATCCACAGAATGGAGCCCATTTGTCCCATTGTTCCAGATACTCTGGGTTACACCTACATTCATGCTCTCTGTGTTTGTTGGACCCTATTACCACAGCTTCCAGACCAGGCATTCATTTCGGCCCTAGCACCCTGGGGGTGTGTTTGTTTCACACTAAGCAGATATGTGAGTCTTACAGGGATGACTACTTTATCCTCCCTGTATGTATATTATTTATTTTCCAATTTTTGTCCATGAATGGTTGATTTTGATATACTTACCTCTCCTTACAGATGTACCATGCATCCGCCCCTGATGATTGGATAGATCCCATGAAACGTGTCTTCACTTTGACTCCTTAGATTAGCTACAATATACACACCTCATTTAAAGTCCCGACCCTCTTTCTTTATGGAGGAGAGATCTAGGGTCTAATAGAGCCCAATGTTTTCAAAAAAAGAGTACCTGTCACTACCTAGTGCTATCATAGGGGATATTTACATTTCCTGAGATAACAATAAAAATGATGAAAAAAAAAAAAAAAAATTAAAGGAACAGTTTAAAAATAAGATAATGTAAAAGATGTAATGTAAAAATGTAAAAAAAAAACAAAACACCCCTACCCCCCCCCCTGCTCTCGCGCAAAGGCGAATGCAAGCGTCGGTCTGGCCTCAAATGTAAACAGCAATTGCACCATGCATGTGAGGTATCGCTGCGAAGGTCAGATCGAGGGCAGTAATTTTAGCAGTAGACCTCCTCTGTAAATCTAGTGGTAACCTGTAAAGCAGTGGTTCTCAACCTGGGGGTCGAATGACAATTTGCCAGGGGTCACCAAGTCCTGGGCTGTTCCGGAAGCCTGCACCGCTCTCCCAGCCTTTTCACGGCTGCCCAGCTGGGCTGTTCCTGGAGCCCACGGTCGCCCACTCAGCCTCTTTGCAGTTCACAGCATGGCTGGGGGGGCAGAGAGCTGACTGGTGAGGAATGTGAAGTGGGAGGGGCTGGAGGAGACCCCATCTCCTGATTTCGGCATAGGTGCTGCGAGACACCACAGAGCTGAAGTCACAGTGAGTAACACTACCTGTGATTAGAGTTGCCAATAAAAGTCCCCACTACAGTTCTGAGATCAGCAGATGACCTTGATCAAGATCACCTAAATTGGCTGATCAGAACCCCCCCAGCACTGCCACTCATCCCACCAGCACTGCCAGTCATCCCAACTACCCGCCAGCACTGCCAGTCATCCCCCTGATGAAGACACGTGACTCCCTGTGTCGAAGACGCGTAGGGGAGGGGCCAGGACGGAGCGATCAGCACAGAGCTGGGTTGTGGAGCTCTCACACCCCGCAGCACGCCGCACAGCCGTTTTTTCCTATGTTATGTTTGGTGCACATGAGCACCTTATAAATGTGAGTACCCCATGTGGGGATTGGATGTGATTTTAATAAAAGTATCCTACGGTATTACACTATATTAGCCTTTTTCTTTTATATGGTCTGATGTGAGTGGAGCCATAAAGAATCTAGTGTGGGAATCAGCTGTACCTAATACTGAGCCCAGGGGTGGCTCCAAAAGAGTGTATTGACACAATTAAAACCTGTGTCACACGCTCCAAGGTGAGCGCAATCACATTGGGGGTCACCAAGGCACTTCACAGCATGTTTTTCTTTGGGCACGTTTGATTCAAAACCGGAACTTTTTCTTTGAACCATCACCATTACACTGACTTTTATTTGAACTTGGTCACTTTATGTTACTGGATTGGAAGATTTTTTCACGGATGTGATTTGAACACCTTTATTAGGGCGATTATAGTTTCAATTCGCCCACGCATGTGATTGATTTACTCTGTTTGTGTTTTACGAATATATATATTGTTTTATTTAATTTTTTTTCTTTTTCATTTTAATCACAGTGGATCTACATATGTGTAACATTTTTTAGCATATACACCTTATTAGGAATGATTATATTTTAATCACTGTGGATTGTATATTTATCTTATTACGTTTTTCTATGCACATTGCACTTTGTGATTTATTGCACTAGATATTTTTTAGTGTGTTTGGTCATAGGATTCACACAGCAGGTGATCTTAGTAAGTGATCAGAGCTTTAGGATTCACACAGCAGGTGATCTTAGTAAGTGATCAGAGCTTTAGGCTCTATTTGATTTGCACGCTTTATTATCTATGATTTGTACTTAGATTTACAGTTATTCAGTTACACCCCTAGGCGCGGCGCATTTTTTTCATATATCATTTATCGCAC
The DNA here is from genome assembly GCA_037952925.1 of Lithobates clamitans. Lineage (NCBI taxonomy): Eukaryota > Metazoa > Chordata > Amphibia > Anura > Ranidae > Lithobates > Lithobates clamitans. The sequence continues at coordinate 828,234 of JBBGZY010000685.1, forward strand.
GGTCATGAATACGTGATCTGCGCCTGCAGCCGGGTAGCTGTTTGGTTGAATTTCCATTAAGGCACTGGATAATTGTGGCTCGCAAGATTTTTTTCCATAATTCAGTCATCCCAACTACCCGCCAGCACTGCCAGTCATCCCAACTACCCGCCAGCACTGCCAGTCATCCCAACTACCCACCAGCACTGCCAGTCATCCTGCCAGCACTGCCAGTCATCCCGCCAGCACTGCCAGTCATCCCGCCAGCACTGCCAGTTGTCACGGACATGGCCAGAGCGGAGGCTGTTGGAGAGGACTGTGTGCAAGCCTGTTGCCCACCGATTATGGGCCCTAGCATTTGAGGTGAATGAGAAATCCAGTCTGAACTGTATTAATCGGACTCAGTCATGTATATATTGTATGGGGACTCCTTACTGTATATTTGTGTCCCTGAAGAGGGAGGGGGGATTCCTCCAGCAGCCCCCTGCTGATAAGACTGATTCATTCTGCTGGGACACATCCTGTGAGGAGATGCTGGTGTTATCAACATGTGTTTATGTTAATTGAGAGAGCTGATCACATTAGCCACCAGCCCTGGCTAATAGACGAATGGTCTAGGCTGAGGAGGGGGGAGATTGTTGTTTGTATTGTTAATTGTATTAATGTGTGAAGCTCGGTGCCCACAAGACTGTCATCTGGTCTGGGTACATTTTGTAGTAAATTAGGTCATGTTAATTAGGTTAGCTTTGAGTCATCCCTGCTATATAAAGGTCTGTGAGATCTCAAAATAAAGGTAGTTCTGATGTACTCCAAGACTGGTGTTGTCTAGTTCTTGGGGTTCCTATAGCCAGATCCATTGGACTCGTGTTCCAGAACTTAGGAAGCGGTATATGACGGAAGCACTCAAGCGGAGTGTGGGACGTTCCGTGACATTGGTGGCAAGCAGCGGGAAAGCTTCCTGAAGTCTGAAGTCTGGGACATCCAAACCTCCAACTGGATCCAAGATCAGCATAGCAGACTTCAGTCACCCCAGCGGAGATATGGACCTGGCATCAGAATTCCCGGGGCTGCTGCGGATCATCCTTTCAACGTACACCAGGACTGTGTCTGAGGATGAATACCTGGAGCTCAGGCAGCTGATTCGGGTGGAGCTCTGGAATGCAGCCCTCCGTCTCGCTGGTATAAAACAGGGCAAGTGCTTTCCAACCCAAGAGCAACGGGCCAGTGACCAACGGGCATTGCGGATGGCATTCCTGGGAGAGCAGCCCCAGGAGCAATGGGTGACTGAGTTGGACAGGTTGGTCCAGCAGGAGATAGAGCTGGACAATCGTTATCGGGCTCTGCAATGGCACGCAGAGGAGGGATATTTAGGGGAGACAACAGAATGCTCTCCGGAGGGATATGACTTTGGCGGCCCTGGATTGCTGTGGGAGAACCTTACAGATCTTTTTATGTTTGGCGATGAGGGGGAACCTGACCTTGAGGACATGAGAGACTATAGAGAGTCTATGCTCGGTCTTGCAGGGGTCTCAGAGCTCAAACCTGATCTGGACCATTTGCTAAGGAAGGAACAGCATCTGGAAAGGGCATACAGGAAACTGCTAGAACAAGTTCAGCAGCATGCCAGAGAATCGGCAGTGGAAAATCCGGAGATTGCCGTCCCCAAACCTGAAGTGCTGACAACAGGGCAGAGCTCTGCTAACCTCTGTCCAGAAATGATAGCATCTTCTGGGTGCCATGGACAGGAGATGGTGAACCTCTATTCCCAGACATCAGTTGCAGAGACATGGGATTTGATAGACTTTTCTGCTGAGGAAGAACAACCTGATGAGCCTCCAGCAGAAGAGCTGCTATCAGGGCCAAAGTTCACTGTGTTCTGCCCCGCACCAACAGTGGCTTCGGCCTTACTGAGAGAAGAGGTAGTCAGCCTTTCTCCCACAACACTGACAGGGACATGTGATTTTCTGCCAGCAGCATCTATGGAGTTAAAACAAACTTCTCCAGCTGAAGATCTGGTAACTAAACAGAGGGTCCAAGACCTCTGTCCCACACTTTTACCAATTCCAGAGACTGGGGATTTAATAGACGTTTCTGTAGAGGAGGAACCACCTGGCAAACCCCCAGCAGAAGTGCTGGCAACCGGACAGAGGGTCCAAAACCTCTGCCCCACACCTGCAGCAATTGTGGAGGCCCAAGGTGAGGAGGTGGCAGTCTATCACGAGCTGCAGATCAGGATCCAAGGAGAGAATGCAGTCATCACCTCACAACTGCAGCTTGATCTGGTGTCGGTTGATGGGGCTTCAGTCCCCACCTGTATACCCCAGGAATGCTGGGCAGTCGGCCCAGATCCCCAACAGCAGGATGGAGTGAGCCCAGTCCCCCTGTCTTCTCTCCAGCGGCAGAAAAGATTCCAGGGAGAAGGGCCAGTCCGGGCCTCTCCCCAGCGGCAGATATGTTCTCTGAGAGAGGCAGAGGATGGCTGGGTGAGTAATGCACTGTTTGGGATGATTTGTTTGGGGTACTGTGTGGGTTCAGGCAGTAGAGGACTGGAGCTGTTTACTAACTTCGGAGTCAACCCGTCTGGGGTCTCCTCCTGTGTTAGTCTCCTGCCGAAAGGGGAGAAATGTCACGAACATGGCCAGAGCGGAGGCTGTTGGAGAGGACTGTGTGCAAGCCTGTTGCCCACCGATTATGGGCCCTAGCATTTGAGGTGAATGAGAAATCCAGTCTGAACTGTATTAATCGGACTCAGTCATGTATATATTGTATGGGGACTCCTTACTGTATATTTGTGTCCCTGAAGAGGGAGGGGGGATTCCTCCAGCAGCCCCCTGCTGATAAGACTGATTCATTCTGCTGGGACACATCCTGTGAGGAGATGCTGGTGTTATCAACATGTGTTTATGTTAATTGAGAGAGCTGATCACATTAGCCACCAGCCCTGGCTAATAGACGAATGGTCTAGGCTGAGGAGGGGGGAGATTGTTGTTTGTATTGTTAATTGTATTAATGTGTGAAGCTCGGTGCCCACAAGACTGTCATCTGGTCTGGGTACATTTTGTAGTAAATTAGGTCATGTTAATTAGGTTAGCTTTGAGTCATCCCTGCTATATAAAGGTCTGTGAGATCTCAAAATAAAGGTAGTTCTGATGTACTCCAAGACTGGTGTTGTCTAGTTCTTGGGGTTCCTATAGCCAGATCCATTGGACTCGTGTTCCAGAACTTAGGAAGCGGTATATGACGGAAGCACTCAAGCGGAGTGTGGGACGTTCCGTGACACCAGTCATCCCGCCAGCACTGCCAGTCATCCCAACTTACCGCCAGCACTGCCACTCATCCCAACTTACCGCCAGCACTGCCACTCATCCCAACTTACCGCCAGCACTGCCACTCATCTCAACTTACCACCAGCACTGCCACTCATCCCAACTATATCCGCCAGCACTGCCACTCATCCCATTTCCCCCCACCCCCCCCCACCAAAGAGTAGGAGAATATAAGGAAGGGAAAGGAAAACAAGGGGAGGAACAAAGAAAAAGGGAGAGAAAATAAGATAAAGAACAAGAAGGACGGCTACAGAGAGGAATGGGGGAAAAAAACAAGAAATTAGGATAGAGAGGGATAAAAGGGAAAGAAAGGAGAACAAAGAGAGTGATACATTCTAAAATGTACCATAAGGCGTTTTAACACTGTACGAGTGGAAGGGACTCGGGGAATGCTAAATGTCCGTGAGTTAGGGGGCACAAATTTCTTGTATTTCCTTGGATGCTGAAAACCCACGCTACGAAAATGTTACTGTTAGGGGTCCCCTAACAGGAAATTTTATCAAGGGGTCGCGGCACTAGAAAGGTTGGGAACCACTGCTGTAAAGGCTTTTAAAATTGTATGCAGTTTGTCGCCACTGCACGTTTGCGTGCAATTTTAAAGCATGTCCTGTTTGGTATCCATGTGCTTGGCCTAAGATCATCTTTTTTTATTTCATCAAACATTTGGGCAATATAGTGTGTTTTAGTGCATTAAAATTAAAAAAAAAAGTGTGTTTTTTTCCCCCCATAAAAATGCATTTGAAAAATTGCTGCGCAAATACTGTGTGAAAAAAGTAAATTAATTAAACACCCACCATTTTAATCTCTAGAGCTTTTGCTTTAACCAGTTGCTGACCACCGCACGCCGATGTACGTCGGCACAATGGCACGGGCAGGCATAAGGGCTTACCTGTACGTCCCTGCCTGCCCGTGGGCGGGGGGTCCGATCAGACACCCCCCCGGTGCCTGCGGTGGTCGGATTATCGTCAGGAGCGATCCGAGGTGAGGGGGGTCCACTGATTCATGGCTACCCCCTCACGATCGCTCCTGGCGAATGGAATGCTTTCCTCTGCTGCTGTAATGTAAACAGCGGTAGAGGAAGTGATGTAATCTCTCCTCATGAAGCCTTTTCGTTCTGGCTTCCGAGGAGAGAAGACATCAAGTAAGTTTGCACCAACACTACACATACAGTAGAACACGCAGGCACACTTTTCACCCCCTTGTCACAGTGACACCAATAGCAGTTTTTTTTATTTTTCTGATTATTGCATTGGTGTCATTTTGGGGCAGTTAGTGTTAGGCCCCTTTAGGTCTAGGGTACCCCTCTAACCCCCCCTAAAAAAGTTTTAACCCCTTGATCACCTCCCCGTCGCCAGTGTCACTAAGCGATTGTTTTTCTGATCACTGTATTAGTGTCACAGGTGACGCTAGTTAGGGAGGTAAGTATTTAGGTTCGCCGTCAGCATTTTATAGCGTCAGGGACCCCCATATACTACCTAGTAAAGGTTTTAACCCCCTGATTGCCCCCTAGTTAACCCCTTTCACCAGTGATCACCATATAACTGTTACGGGTGACGCTGGTTAGTTAGTTTATTTTTTATAGTTTCAGGGCACCCGCCGTTTTTTACCAAAAAAAAAAAAAAAAAAAGGTTTAACCCCCTAATCGCCCGGCGGGTGATATAAGTTAGGTTTTAGGGTCAGATAGGGTCTGCGCCGCCCCAGGCAGCGTCAGGTTAGTGCCAGTACCGCTAACACCCACACATGCACCATACACTTCCCTTAGTGGTATAGTATCTGAACGGATCAATATCTGATCAGATCTATACTAGCGTCCCCAGCAGTTTAGGGTTTTTTGCCTGTGAGTCTCACTACTGTACCACTAAATTTAGAGCCCAAAATGGCAAATCGAAGGTACACTAGTGAAGAGGCCTACACGTTTCTGAGCATGACAGATAGTGAAGAGGAAGTCACTCATCTGTCAGATTCAGGGTCAGAATACGAACCTGTAGACAGCAGCGGCTCCATGACAGATAGATCTGACGATGAAGTTGTGGTCCCTGCCAAGGTCAGGTGGACCAGACGCCAATCTTCTTCTGCTGTTGAGTTGCAAGAACCTCAGGGCTAACGTATGGAGAAGAGAAGTACTAGCGCCGCTTTTCCTTCTGGTGAACTGGCAAGCACCAGCGGCCTGGTCGTACATCCAGCACTGCAGTAACACTTGGTGATGTGGCGAGTCCCATAAGTGCAGTTCAAGCTGGCGAGGTGGCAAGCACAAGTAGTGTCCCGCTGCCACCAAGAAGACAAACACAGGCCCGTCATGCCCATAGTGCCCTTTCTGCTGCATTCGCCAATCCTAATTGGGATCCCACTACTTCTGCAGCACCCGTACTTCCCACATTCACTGGCCAACCTGGCATTCGTGTGAAAACAGTTGATTTTACATCACTTGATTTTTATTTGCTGTTTTTATCGAAGATCTATATAGATCTATTGTGGACCAAAGCAATTTGTATGCTGGTCAACACATCACCACTATTCCCCAGTCCTCCCTTGCCAGAGATTGGAAACCAATTACGGTTTCCGAATTTAAGATCTTTCTGGGCCTTTCCCTCCTCATGGGCATAACCAAAAAGAGTGAGTCGCGGTCATATTGGTCCACTGACCCAATTCACCATATGCCCCTGTTCTCTGCTTCCATGGCCAGGGCATGATACGAGCAGATTTTGCGGTTCATGCATGTCAGCAATGAACTCTGTCATCCTCGTGGAGACCCTGGATACGTTCAACCAACGTTTTGCAGACTTGTTTACTCCCCATCAAGTTGTCTGTGTTGAGTCCCTGATTAAGTTTTCTGGCCGCTTGTCATTCAAACAGTACCTTCCTAGCAAGCGTGCCAGATACGGGGTCAAGATGTATAAGCTCTGTGACAGGGCCACAGGCTATACATGTAGTTTTATGGTTTACGAGGTAAGAGAGTCACGTAGAGCCAACAAACTGCCCTGACTACATAGGAAGCGCTGGCAAGATTGTGTGGGACTTGGTACACCCTTATTCGGAAAGGGGTACCATTTGTATGTGGACAAATATTACACGAGTGTGCCACTTTTTAGTCACCTTTTTGATCATCAGATTGGAGCATGTGGCACCGTGCAATCTAATCGCCGGGGCTTTCCCCAGCGGCTTGTAGATTCCCGTCTTAGGCTGGGGGAGAGAGCCTGCTTGAAGTGTAATAACTTGCTCACTATGAAGTGGAGGGATATTAAGAATGTTTTCATTCTTACCTCCCTTCATGCAGACACGACTGTCCTAATTACTACGGCGACTGGTGTTGTGGAGAAACCCCTCTGTGTCCACGAATATAACCCAAATATGGGAGGGGTGGACCTCAACAACCAGTTGTTGGCGCTGTACCTAGTTGCCGGTAAGGCCAGACGCTAGTATAAAAAAGTGTCTAAAAAAGGAAAGGTTTGCTCGGGCCTGCAGCACACCACTCAGCGCCAAATGGATAGATTAATGTCCAAAAGTGAGAGAGTAGAACTAGAGAATGGGGGAGGTAAAAACACTCAGCTTCTAGACTAAGTGTTCCAAAAAGCAGCAGCCCTTTTAAAAAGACAAAAATTGCAAAGTAATAGTATATATAAACAATAAAAGTAAACATACACTACAAACAGCGCTATTGTTGAGCAAAAACATATACATAAAAATCATGCGGCCAACTACGCACAAAAGTGTTTAAACAGAGAGGTATAGAGTCTGTGAAGTGATCAGGAAAATGTCCATAAGTGATATGACAGCTGAATCACAGTGTGCGCCTTCCACCGGTCAGTAGGACTTCACCCTGTGTTGACACTCTCTCCCTAGGGGGTCAAACTCACCAAATATGCAAGTTAAAAAAGCCTCCAAGAGGAAAGGAACTCCTTAGCACATCTCTCTCAGTACCACTCCAGGGGGTTCGGGGGGGGGTCATAACTCCAAACAGATGACAAAAAAGAAAGTATGCACATAGCGTAATTCTGTTTATTAAGATGAACCCCACAATCTTCACAAAACACCCCTCAACCAATATACGTACAAAGTAAAAGCAGTCAATCAAGCAAAAAAGGGGGTATCGCGTATCACCGTTCAGAAGATCAGCCGACCCGATATCCAGGGGAACAGATCACTTCCTGGTTTGTGGATCAGGCTGAGGTGAAACGCATACCTCACTTCCGGCGTCGTGTAATCCACGCTCTGACGCGTTTCGTCATATCCTGACTTCGACAGAGGGCGTCTGTCGAAGTCAGGATATGACGATATCGATCTTCTGAACGGTGATACGCGATACCACCTTTTTTTTGCAACAGAATGATGCCTGCAGGTTTAGGTATCATCTTGGTATCATTCTTTTCAGCCAGCGGTCGGCTTTCATGTAAAAGCAATCCTAGCGGCTAATTAGCCTCTAGACTGCTTTTACAAGCAGTGGGAGGGAATGTTGTCGATCTCTGGCTCTCTTCCAACAGGGAACCCGAGAATGCAGCCCGTGATTGGGCCAGCTGACCATAGAACTGATCAGAGACCAGAATGGCTCCAATCATCGCTATGGCCTAAGAAACCGGAAGCTACGAGCATTTCATGACTTAGATTTCGCCGGATGTAAACAGTGCCATTGGGAAATTGGGAATGCATTTTATCACACCGATCTTGGTGTGGTCAGATGCTTTGAGGGCAGAGGAGAGATCTAGTGTAGTGAGTAGTTTTTTTTTTCATTGGAACATGACCCTCAATGACCTTATATTAATCATGACCGATCTCCCTTATGGGCAGTTTGTTTTTCTATCATGCATAAAACACATTTTTTTCTAACACTCTGTGGCCTGTGTCTACATGCGCACTGCTAGGGTGTTGGACCGATTTTTTTGCCTTATTCCCTCCGGGAGCTGCAATGCCTTCCCATGAAACGTGTCTTCACTTTGACTCCTTAGATTAGCTACAATATACACACCTCATTTAAAGTCCCGACCCTCTTTCTTTATGGAGGAGAGATCTAGGGTCTAATAGACCCCAATGTTTTTTAAAAAAAGAGTACCGAGCGGCGTGGCTAACCGCCGAGCAAGATGGACGTCTGAATCCTCAGCTCCTGCACCGACCAGGACGATATATGCGAACATCGCCGCTTCTACAGCTCCATCTGACCCCTAAACATACAGAGACACTGCCACAGGGACCAGCAGTGTCTCAGTCGACTCGCAAGAGGAAAGAATACAGGCCGCCAAAGAAACTGACAGATTACTTTTCACTGCAGCTGGACTCAGAAATCCAAGATGGCGCCCGCGGCCCTGCACAAGATTCATCAGCCTACACAGACCTCCCTGATGCAGATGACACTGAAATAATGCCGCATCCACACTCTCCAGAGTCATCCCTTCAATATCCTTCCTCCTCAGCCTGCAACAGCCCAGCAAAAGCGCGGATGCGAATGGATTCAACAGAAAACGGAACTGAGGTAAGCCCTGCATCTCTCTCAGTATTACCTCAGCCATCAGCTATAGCAGCTTTCCCCACATCAGATCAACCTGTTCTAGACACTACCATGAAGGAGATGCTCATCTCCCTGCAGAGCTCCCTGCACATTGAAATAGCATCCATGTTCAAGCAATTCTCATCTCATGTACACATTATGGGGAACAAAATCCACCATATTGAAAAACACACGAATGACCTAACTACAACAGTGAATGATCTTGTAGATGCACAAGATCATACCCATGTTGAACAGCAATGGATGAAATCCAAGATGGCGGACCTAGAAGACAGGTCTCGACGTAATAACGTCAAAATTAGAGGTATACCCGAAACCGTCCTGCCACATGACCTCAATTCATATGCCAGAAAGCTGATCTCCACTGTTTTACCTGATCTGTCACCAATGGAGACAATAATAGATTGCATACATCGCATCCCCAAACCAGCACATCTAGCAGCAGACATACCCAGAGATGTTCTAATGAGGATTCATTTCTTCCACACTAAGGATCAACTCCTGTTTAAAACCAGACATCTGGGCAAATTCCCAGCACCATTTAATAATCTACAGCTGTTTGCAGACTTGTCGTAATACACACGACAACTCCGAAGACAACTGAATACCATAACCAAACCTCTAAATAACCACAAAATCCCATACCAATGGGGATTCCCAACAAAAATCATTATCACCAAAAACGGAACCAAACATGTCATCACCACAGTTCAGGAAGGAATAAAACTTCTCAAACAATGGGATATTATCCTGGAAGCTCCTGAGGTATCAATTAATACCCACAGAGGTCCCATACGGACCTCAGGTCCCAAGCAAACCTACAATACATGCTGAAGCGAACCTGATAGGCGATATCTAGGTTCACACAGTCACCATACCATCCGGTCGGATGCCATGCTCGTGCAGCTTAAACCACAAACTCTACCCCGCTCAGTTAACACAGCCTAGTGTTGTCAGGCTGTTTGCCGCAGTTGTTCAGTTATATTTACACTTAGTACTGCTTATATCATAAAGCACTGTTTAACCTTCCTTCTTCTCCTACCTGCCTCATTCTCCACTCGTCCCTCCGGAGAGCTACTACTGAAGAACAACCAAAATTTGCTCCACGTAACCTCCCAGGACTACACAGCTGCCTCTTCCAACCGTGAGTACCACTCATTTTGTTTGACACCACCACAAACCACACAAGATGCCAAAATTCCTTTCAATTGACGTCAAAGGACTCAACCACCCAGCCAAGAGAACCTCCATGTGGAAAACAGCTATAGATCCTAAATGTGATATCCTTTGTCTCCAAGAGACTCACTTCAAAATCTCAGCTGAACCCCGCTGTACACACCATCAATTTACCAACATTTTCAAAGCCTCAAGCCCAAATAAGAAAAATGGGGTCATGATAGCAGTAAAAAATTCCCTCACTTTCACGCTTCACAATAGCTTGATCGATGAGGAAGGGAGATATTTGGCGCTGGACTGTACCCTAGATAACACCAGATATACCATCGTCAATGTCTATACGCCCAACTCTGGCCAAATTAGATTTTTATCCAAACTTATGAAAAAACTTGATAAGTTTCGCCAAGGAAATTTTATTGTGTGCGGTGACTTCAACATTGCACCTGACAATGAATTAGATACCTCAAACCGTACCTCCAGACCCTCATCCCCTATGACCACCTTCATAAGAAACAACGATCTCTACGATGTTTGGAGATGTCATCACACCTTAGAACGAGACTACTCCTTCTTTTCAAGCAGACCTAATTCGTACACCTGGATTGACTATTTTCTTGTTGACAAATGGACCCTTACCAAAACCACAGACTCCTCCATTGGAACAATCACATGGTCTGACCATGCCCCAGTGTCGATCGATATAGCTGACCATCCTTCACATCCTCGCCACATGATGTGGAGAGCCAATGCGTCAATCATCCAATCCCCAGAAAACTCCCTATACATACGAAATCACCTGGAAGAATTTTTTGAACTAAATAAAGGATCGACCTCAAACAACACAATCCTCTGGAATGCCCATAAGGCGTTAGAGGAATTATTATACAACTTAGTGCAAGAGAAAAGAGGAGGAAGTCACAGCGTCTATATACTATCATATCTAATATTAATCTATTAGACAAACAGAACCAATCCACTCCAGACCCTACAATAAAAGAAAAATTAGTTCTCCTTAGACAAGAACTTAGGAACATTCTTCTAGAATCCCACACTAAAATTCAAACAAAATTTAAAGCAAACCATTACACTACAGGCAATAAAGCAGGGAAAGCACTCGCACTCAGAATAAAAGGACGCCACATCAAATCAAAGATACCACACCTCTTTCATCCAGCCACAAAACAAAAACTCATTGACCCACAAGCTATTGCGGACGCATTCAGCCACTACTACCAATCACTATACAACCTAAAAGAAGACACTACCACCATCCAACCATCTATAGTAGATATCAACATATTTTTACAGGAAATTAAACTTCCGAAACTTTCACAACATCAACTTCATGAGCTAAACAAACCATTCACCCACCTAGAGATCCTAAATATCATTTCTGCATTACCATCCAACAAATCGCCCGGACCGGACGGTCTAACTAGCGAATATTACAAACAATTTTGCACCACCTTGGCACCCCACTTCTCCCAAGTATGCAATGACGCTGCCTCCTCCTCTTCTCTCCCCAGTGAAATGCATAACGCTTTACCGAAGCCAGGGAAAGAACCTACCTCACCCCAAAATTTCTGCCCAATCTCGCTTCTTAATATAGACACAAAGATTTACGCCAAAAGCATAGCTGCTAGACTAGCACAAATCATGCCCAAATTAATACATCCAGACCAATCTGGCTTCACAAAAGGTAGACAATCACATGACGCAACCAGAAGACTTATTAACATAATTCACCATGCTGAGACCAACAGAACGCCTTCTCTGCTCCTGTCTCTGGACGCAGAGAAGGCGTTCGACAGGGTCAACTGGGACTACCTACAAGCGACGCTCCACAAATTTGGCTTCCAGGGACCTATCTTGTCAGCAATACTAGCTTTATATTCATCCCGGTCGGCCCAAGTGTACACAGAAGGCATGATCTCAAACCATTCCAGATTACTAATGGCACCCGCCAGGGATGCCCCCTCTTGCCACTTATTTTCAACCTAATTATGGAACCCCTGGCGGAGCACATTAGACTTCACAGGAATATCACTGGTTTTAAAATCGGTCATATAGAACATAAAATTAACCTGTTTGCGGATGACGTCGTAATGATGCTCACCAACCCAATCTCTTCCCTGGCTTCAGTCCAAGATGTACTAATGAAATTCAGTTGTATTTCGTATTATAAGGTTAATGCTACCAAATCCTACATATTAGATTTAGGCCTAGATGCAGTAACCAGCAATATCCTACGTAATCAATATATATACCCGTGGGCAGAATCAGGTATATCTTATTTAAGCATCATACTCACTAAATCAACAAAAGGACTTTTCAACAGCAACTACATAGATACTAAACAAATGCTACTTCAGGAAACCGCTAAACTAGCCAAATTTGAAATCACATGGTCAGGTAGGCTGGCAGCCTTCAAAATGCTCATACTACCTAAAATACTTTACACATTTCGCACACTACCTAATACTCTATCCAATTCCTACCTAAACTCTCTGCAGACTATAATTAGTCGCTATATTTGGCAAAATAAAAAACCGAGATCCAGCCACTCTAAAATCATCAAACACAGACTAGTGGGGGGAATGGGCTACCCTGACATAAGAGACTACTACCTAGCCACTATCCTGTCACAACTCCAAGAGTGGACTCAAACCCACCAAAATACACTATGGGGCAACATTGAAAACAATGCCACACCAGGGCCAAATCTCGCATGCTGGCTATATAGTACATCTGCTCTGATCACGAATACTAACCTGCATTCTCCAACCATTCAGGCGTCAGTCAAAGCCTGGAAAATCCTCCACAACACCAATTGGTCATCACTAACCACTAAACCTATACACGTTCCAATACAAATCCTACGCCTACTATCCCCTGACCTAACCATCCCCAACTGGCTACTCTCACAGACGTCATCCACTGAAGAACATAGAAACACAATTCAACATAAACCATTTACAGTAATCCAATCCACCCACATCAGACTTTCTCACCTACCTGCATATTCAATCATGCTTATCCAGAAACCCAAATATAGAAGGATCCCTACCAAACAAACTCTGGAGCTTCTATTTCACACAAGAATACCAATCTAAGGGCATCTCTCTTATCTACTCCACACTACAAGAAAAAAATACCTTTAACAAATCCAAACCATTTACTGACTGGGAAACAGACACCCACGAACAATACTCAGACCAACAATGGACACAGGCATTAAAAACGGTTCACAAAGCCACAAGATGCACGTCTCTATGGGAACTTCAAAATCACACTTAGATGGTACTTGACACCACTCAAACTAGCTAAATTCCAAACCAACTCCTCAGCCTTATGTTGGAGACAATGCAACCACACAGGAACTCTATTCCACATTCTATGGCACTGCCCAATAATAACAAACCTATGGAAAGAAGTAACACACTTAATACAAGACATAGGACACTTTAATATCACCCTAACGCCACAACTGGCCATACTAAACATGATACCAGATACGATTCCCCACGCATTCAAAACGATCCTCACGCACATTCTCCTAGCAACCAGACTACTACTAACCAGAAACTGGAAAACACATAACGTCCCCACTATACTGGAAGTGATTACCCTAGTCCACTCACACCATACCTATGAACTCATAGGAACAAGAGGTTCTGCATCACATCACAACATCCAAACAAATTGGTCCCAATGGAAAAACTGGTATAATAGAAGAATAGTATAAATTTCTTTACAAAATTATTCTTCTGAAATGATGTACACGTGAATGGACGACCTAATATATGCATATTACAAATAATGCTCTCATTACCCTTCTCCTTCCTTCCCCTCCCCCTACCCCTACTATTCTATTCATCCCACTTCCTAAATATGTCCCTATATTACACTATTGTTATTGTACCACTATTTCTGTTTTATACAGTGTAACATGTGTAATACTGTTCTTTAATGCTTTTGAATAACTATTGCAAGATATACTGTAAATCTATATTATGTTATTGTCAACTGGCAAAAAGTAATAAAAATTTATTTTGAAAAAAAAAAAAAAAAAGAGTACCTGTCTCTACCTAGTGCTATCATAGGGGATATTTACATTCCCTAAGATAACAATAAAAATGATTTAAAAAAATTAAAGGAACAGTTTAAAAATAAGATAAAAAAGCAAAAAAAAAAATGTAAAAAAAAAAGCACCCCTGCAAAGGCGAATGCAAGCGTCGGTCTGGCGTCAAATGTAAACAGCAATTGCACCATGCATGTGAGGTATCGCTGCGAAGGTCAGATCGAGGGCAGTAAATTTAGCAGTAGACCTCCTCTGTAAATCTAGAGGTAACCTGTAAAGGCTTTTAAAAATGTATGCAGTTTGTCGCCGCTGCACGTTTGTGTGCAATTTTAAAGCATGTTGTGTTTGGTATCCATGTGCTCAGCCTAAGATCATCTTTTTTATTTCATTAAACATTAGTGTGTTTTACTGCATTAAAATTAAAAAAGTGTGTTTTTCCCCCAAAAAAAAATCGCTGCACAAATACTGTGTAAAAAAAAAAATGAAACACCCACCATTTTAATCTGTAGGGCCTTTGCTTTAAAAAAATATATAATGTTTGGGGGTTCAAAGTAATTTTGTTGCAAAAAAAATATTTTTTCATGTAAACAAAGTGTCATAAAGGGCTTTGTCTTCAAGTGGTCAGAAGAGTGGGTGATGTGTGACATAAGCTTCTAAATGTTGTGCATAAAATGCCAGGACAGTTCAAAACCCCCCTATTTTGGAAAGTAGACACCCCAAGCTATTTGCGGAGAGGCATGTCGAGTCCATGGAATTTTTTATATTTTGACACAAGTTGCGGGAAAGGACAATTTTTTTTTTTTTTTTGCACAAAGTTGTCACTAAATGGTATATTGCCATGGGCATATGTGAAATTACACCTCAAAATACATTCTGTTGCTTCTTCTGAGTACGGGTATACCACATGTGTGAGACTTTTTGGGAGCCTAGCCGTGTACGGGATCCCAAAAACCAAGCACCGCCTTCAGGCTTTCTAAGGGTGTAAATTTTTGATTTCTCTCCTCACTGCCCATCTCTGCCCATCACAGTTTCAGAGGCCATGGAATGCTCAGATGGCACAAACCCCCCCCAAATGACATCAATTTGGAAAGTAGATGCCCCAAGCTTTTTGCTGAGAGGTATGGTGAGTATTTTGCAGACCTCACTCACAAAGTTTTGAAAAATAAATTATTTTCTTTCTTAATTTTTAAAAACAAATGAGAGCTGCAAAATACTCACTATGTCTCTCAGCAAATAGCTTGGGGTGTCTGCTTTCCAAAATGGGGTCATTTTGGGGGGTTTTGCCATCTTGTTATTTTATGGCCTTCAAAACTGTGATAGGTAGTGAGGAGTGAAATCAAAAATTTACGCCCTTAGTAATCCTGAAGGCGGTGCTTGGTTTTCGGAGCCCCGTATGCAGCTAGGCTCCCAAATAGTCCCACACATGAGGTATCCCCATACTCAGAAGAAGCAGCAAAATGTATTTTGGGGTGCAATTCGACATATAACCATGGCATGTGTGAGCAATATATCATTTAGTGACAACTTTTTTTTTTTTTTTTGTCATTATTCAATCACTTGGGACAAAAAAATAAATGTTCAATGGGCTCAACATGCCTCTCAACAATTTCCTTTTGGTGTCTACTTTCCAAAATGGGGTCATTTGGGGGGGGGGGGGGTTGTACTGCCCTGCCATTTTAGCACCTCAAGAAATGAGATAGGCAGTCATTAACTAAAAACTGTGTAAATTCCAGAAAATGTACCCTAGTTTGTAAATGCTATAACTTTTGCGCAAACAAATATACGCTTATTGACTTTTTTTTACCAAAGAGATGTGGCTGAATACATTTTGGCCTAAATGTATGACTAAAATTGAGTCTATTGGATTTTTCTTATAACAAAAACTAGAAAATATCTTTTTTTTTTTTTTTTTTTTTTCAAAATTTTCAGTCTTTTTTCGTTAATCGCAAAAAATAAAAATCGCATAGGCAATCAAATACAATCAAAAGAAAGCTCTATTTGTGGGAAAAAAGGACGAAAATTTCGTTTGGGTACAACATTGCATGACTGTACAATTACCAGTTAAAGCAGCGCAGTGCCAAATTGTAAAAAGTCCTCCGGTCATTAAGCTGCCAAATGGTCCAGGGCTTAAGTGGTTAAATACCTGCTTAAATATATTTACTTTTTTTTGGAAAGGTGATCTCATTTTTTTGCCATCATTATTTGAAAATGAAAAAAACATACTGGTGTTGAGGGCCTTAATACATGAAGCTTGGAAAAGGTGCACTAAATACATTATTGCATATGTCATACACAGAAGGAGGAGGACATTAAGTGGTTAATATACAGGTCACATGCAGTGGCAGAAAGGGGATGCTGTGGTTTCTGTACAGATGTGTAGAATAAGAGAGGTGAAGGGTTAAAAATACAGACCTCCTAGAGAGACAGGCTGGAGATCATGTATGTAGGAGACTTGGAAGGTGGGAGCATGAAATGGTTAAAAAACAAAAAAAAAGCGATACCAGTGTCAGTGAAACAGAATAAATGTATCTGCAGCTGCTTCCGATCCATTTATTCTTCCCAGAGTTACTACGCTTTCTTTCCCTCCTCTGTTGAATTTCACTGTTTTAAGCAACCATTTTTACTGGATGAAATTGATTCATTTAGTGTTTACTTGTGGTTAGCTGTGATTAGCCACATCTAATCACATGGTACAAATGGGCTGTGATTGGCCCTGTTTGTACCATGTGATCACTGTGACCAATCACAGAAATCAACACAATAGTACACAATGGATGGCATGAATCAAAACCATCTATTGTGTACAATTGTCATGTGATCTACTGTGATTGTTCAGAGCGATCACATAGTACAAGCAGCAGCCAGTATCAGTCATCCAGATAACAAATCACGCTGTCGTGCGGCCCGAAAGGACATCATATAGTATATATATGTGGTTAAAGAAGAAGGTCTGAATGTGCTTTGTAGCTTCCTGCTTAACATTCCCAGGGATAAATACCCCTTATAGACATTCTCACCATATCCTTCTCTGTACCATAACTGATGTAACGATTTTTTTCACCTGTGGCCTTTTCATTAGTAAAAGTTTATTTTGTGATATATTTTATGTCATCTAGGTGCAGAGGTCTCTTGACAGGTTTTTCCACTCTGTTGTCACAGTGAATGAAAAGAAGTACTGCTCTTTCCTGTGGTGAGTTATTATTAATATTGCAACTATTTAGTGTGTTTCATTGTGAAAGTACTGACTTATGCTGGCAATACACTATACGAAAAATCGGACTAACCCATTTTCAAAAAACGAACATTTGGCCATAAGAGAGCAAACGATAGTGCCATTATGTAATGACCGATAAATTGTTCAGTGGACATAAATCAATTTTTTGTTTGTTTTTTACATATACTTAGTGCAAACAGTTCAGATAGGAAACACATTAACCTTTCAATTTATCGTTAGTTCGGCAGAAAATTTCTAAACTTGTTCTCCCTTTTTTGGCTCAAACATCCCAGTGATTGCCAATTTTGTGCCCATTAACTGGTCAAAATGAACGAACTGGCCAAATGACCGAATTCCGGTTGATTCTTCGTATAGTGTATGGTCAGCATTAGTCAGCTTGTGGTATACATTTTTCAGTTTGCACTGGGTTAATATATAGACAAAGATCCTTAGCTGTTTAAAATAAAGAATTAATCTCCATTTAGTGTGCAGGAATATTTATAAAAGATATTTATTTCTCAACTTTTACTTTGCTTTGCCTGTGAAATGAATATTGATAACACATTATGTCCCAGATCTCTTGAATGTGCAGAAAATTATCAAAGACCCTCATAATTCTTTCCATTTCTCTTGAAACTGCTGTGCACATTATGGAGCTAAGCCTTGGATTATGTTTTCAGCGTTAGGTCATATAGTTTAAAGGGTAGGAACTATAAGATGTGGAAGGTTCTCTTAACCACTTCAGCTCCGGAAGATTTACCTCCCTTCATGACCAGGCCATTTTTTGCGATACAGCACTGCGTTACTTTAAATGACAATTGCAGAGTCATGCGACACTGTACCCAAACAAAATGTATGTCCTTTTTATAATAGAGCTTTCTTTTGGTAGTATTTGTTCACCTCTGCGTTTTTTATTTTTTGCACTATAAAAAAAAAAATATTTCTCCAAGCGTCTTCCAGGACAGCCCATGAGACCTTGGGCTCCTCTTACCAGGACAGGAAACACGTTACACCCACCAGATAAAAGGGCGGTCCTCCAGGCCCATGTCAGTTATTTGTGTTTCCTCCGGACGGGGGGTAACATGTTCCTGGAACCTGGTCCCTAGGTCTCATGAGCAGGAGCTCTATAGGGCTATTTGGGGCATTTCAAAAACCTCTCCTCTGCCAGTAGCAGCACTCCGCTGGAGAGGTTGGCTGTGCTGTGGTCTCCTGTGTCTCAGTACCTGGAGAGGGCCAGGACCGGCATGGGGTCTGCTCCCATAAGCGCTTTTCTTATCAAAGCAGCAGTATCCTCTCCTCACAGGCAGCGTGGCTAGTTGTGTAAGGAGACGCAGGAAGCTGCGGCACTCGAGTAGGGGGCGGGGCTTCTGTGCTCCAAGCTGGCCCACAGGAAGTACTTAGAGCAGGTCACTTCCGGGGCATATGACGTCAGCTCCGGAGACGCCGGTTCCAGTCTCCTTAAACGGCGCGAACAGGAGACACTGGCCGCTGGTGTCTTCTGGTAAAAGCAGCCAGGCTGTGGAAAGCCAGAAAGGGGCAAGATGGATCAATCTGCAGTTTCTACACAGGCAGTCGATGAGCCCAACACCAACACCTCACAGGTAAGCATGAAGTGTTATGTCACTATCTTGCTCTCCCTGTGAGTGTTCCCTCCCCCTCCCCTCTCTGTAGTAGTGGGTTAAGGGGACACATTTCCTACCTCCTGCCCATGGTGGCGAGGTGGCTGTGAGTCTCATTATGGGTCGCTTATCTTTTTGTCTTACAGACCAAGACCCAAGACAAGTCTCAAAGGCAGCCACCTAAAGAGAAATGTGCGGTGTGCGCAAACAAATTGAGCTCCTTGTGGAGCAAGGCCGTTTGTCGCAGCTGTATAGATGGCCTTGTAAATGATGACCCGGTTGCCTCTTGTCAGAAAATGCTAACCTCTGTTAGGGACGAGCTTGCGTCCACCTTTAGTTCTTTTTAGAACACTTACTGACAAGCTCCAGACGCCAGCTGAGGGTCCGTCCACACAGAGAGCTTCAGTCAGCACTCCGCAGCAGGCAGAGAGTGAAGACTCTGAGGCTGAGGTCAGATCTACCCGTTCTTCCCCTGAAGAATCAGGGTCAGATATAGAGCCCAGGGATAGAGAATCCACTCGAGGCTCGAGATTTAAGTTATCTGTAGAGGATGTGGATGACTTGTTAAAGGCTATCTATACCACCCTTGAATTGAAAGAGGAGGAGGTTCAGTTATCCAAACACGATCTTATGTATAAGGGATTGCATAAGAAAAAACCTAGAGTTTTTCCAGTCCATAGTTCATTGTTTGATACCGTTAAACTGGAATGGGATAACCCGGAGAGAACCATTCTTCTCTAGTAACCTAAAAAGAAGGTTCCCTTTTGATGAGGACACTGCGCAGCCGTGGAATAAAAAACCGAAGCTGGACTCACCTCTTTCAAAGGTTTTAAAAATTCGGACCTAGCATTCGATGATATGGGCACGCTAAGGATCCGATGGACAAGAGGGGGGATATCCTTCTCCACAGAGCCTGGGACTCAGCGGTTGGGAACCTGAAACCAGCTCTAGCCTCCACTTGTGTGGCCAGAAATCTAGAGGTTTGGTTGACTCAGATTCAGTCACACCTGTCAGCGGGTACCTCGAGAGAGCAGATATTGAAGTCCTTTCCTCTCCTCTTTCAGGCTCTAGGTTTTTTGGCAGATTCTTCCGCAGAGTTGGTAAGAATGTCTGCCAGGACTTTGGCTTTAGTGAACTCGGCCAGGAGAATCATCTGGCTAAAAACCTGGTCAGGGGACCCAGCCTCCAAATTACGCCTTTGTGGGCTTCCCTTAACAAGCGATCATTTATTTGGCCCAGGACTGCAGGAGGCTCTGGAACGCATGGCTTATAAGAAAAAGGTGTTTCCAGAGAAAAAGAGAATCCCGACAGCCAGAAAAAATTTTCGTGGCCAAGGCAGGCAACAGAGTCCTAGATAAAAGGACAGCAGGCCAAAAAAACACTGGACTAGGCACAAAGGCAGAGGCAAAGGGGAGTGCTGTTTAACCCTCCTCAACAGCCCGCCAAGCCACAGTGACTTGTGTTCCCTGGTGGGAGGAAGATTGAGGGCCTTCATCCCACAGTGGGCAGCAGTCACTTTGAGCCCCTTCATCCTGAACCTAGTGACCAACGGGTACAGGCTGGTGTTTGTTCACCAACCATCAGAACGATTGTTGGTCACCTTTCCTCCACAAGATCGAGAGAAAGCGAGGGCTCTGGGTCTCCAGATCAGAGACTTATTGGATCAAAAAGTCCTGATTCCTGTTCCACAGTCAGAGCAGGGGAAGGGATTCTATCCCCATGTATTTGTGGTCAAAAAGCCGTCTGGAAAGTTTTGACTTATCCTGAATCTCCGGACCTTAAACAAGTCCATCAGATACAAGCATTTCCGTATGGAGACGGTTTTTACAATCAAAAACCCACTATACCCAAACTGCTTTATGGCCACGTTGGACTTAAGGGATGCCTATCTTCACATCCCTATCCATCCAGCCTTCCAAAAGTTTTTGAGATTGGCAGTGAAGATGGGTATGGGGATCCGACATTTTCAATTTCAAGCCCTCCCCTTCGGTCTTTCCTCAGCCCCACGCATCTTTACGAAGGTGTTGGGGGGAGCGCTGGCACCACTGAGGTTAAAAGCGATAACTGTTATCCCTTACTTGGACGACCTGCTGATAGTGGCAAAGACATACCAGAGGCTGTTGGAGGATCTCCAGGCTGTACAGGACTTCTTACAGTCCCTAGGCTGGCTGATAAACAAAGAAAAATTGTCCTTGATCCCGACCCAGAAAGTATCTTATCTGGGTTACGATTTTTGCTCAGTGAACCAAAAAGTTTTTCTTCATCAGGAGAAGATTACCAAAGTGTTCCAGACTATGTCAGCATTGCAGACCAACCAGTCGGTCTCTCTGAGACAGGTGTCAAGGGCAGTGGGTCTTATGACCTCATGTTTTCCCGCAGTACCATGGGCGAGACTCCGTCAGCGTCCGTTACAAATGTTTCTATTAAGAAACTGGGACAGGGACGTAAGGTCCCTGGAGTCAAGGATCCAGCTTTCTGCCAGGATAAAAAGAAGCCTGTGGTGGTGGAGAGCTGGCCAGCACCTAGCAGGAGGTTTTCCATGGTCCTTTCCCATATCCCGAAGAATTACCACGGATGCGAGTTCCTGGGGATGGGGGGCCCACCTCAGCAATTCAGTAGCACAGGGAGAGTGGTCCTCGAGGGAGGCAAGGGCCTCTCCCAATCAAAGGGAGCTGCTAGCAGTCCAGAGAACCCTGCAGTCTTTTCAGATGGAGATCAAAGGTCACAACCTCCAAATTCTGTCAGACAATATCGCGACAGTCGCATATATCAACAAGCAGGGAGGCACGAGAAGCCGGATGCTTCAGTCTATTGCCCAGGAGATCCTTTCATGGGCAGAGGGCAATCTAGCTTCAATTTCAGCTGTACACCTGAAGGGGACAAACAATTTCCTGGCAGATTATCTCAGCCATCACAGGATAGACCAAGACAACTGGTCCCATCATCCCGAAGTCTTGCAGACCTCACCAGGAGATGGGGTTATCCCGTAGCAGATTTGTTCGCAAACCGAAACAACCGCAAGACGGAGATATTCTTTTCCATGAACCCGGCAGACCAAGCCTTGGGGATCGATGCTCTGGCAAACCCGTGGCCTCCAGGCCTATGCTATGCCTTCCCGCCAATCAGACTGATTCCAGAAGTCCTCCGGAAGTTTTCGCTAGAGGAGACGGATCTCATTCTAATTGCCCCATTTTGGCCCAAGAGGCCATGGTTTTCCCTGCTACAATCTCTGGTTTCGGAGACTCCGTGGAGTCTTCCGAAAAGAGAAGACTTATTATTGCAGGGTCCAGTATCACACCCGCAGTTGGTTTCCTTAAACTTGATGGCCTGGTATCTGAAGAAAAGATACTGAGCGCCTAGGGGTTCTCTGACAAGGTAGTCAAGACTCTCGTAAATTGTAGGAAGCTGGTTACTAGAGCCATTTATTCCAAAGTTTGGAAAAAGTTTAATTCATGGTTATCTGAAAATGAAAGATTAACTCATGATATTCCGTCTACTTTGGAATTTTTCCAAGAAGGTGTCGACAAAGGTCTTTCAGTCAGTACCTTTAAAGGTACATGCGGCAGCTATATTAGTGTGTTCCTCCAGTTTTCTCTCCTGGAAAATCCCACTATAGCCAGATTTTTCAAATCTATCTCTAGGGCCAGACCAGTAGTGGTGAGAAATTGTCCAACTTGGGACCTGTCCCTAGTACTTCAAACTCTGGTAGAATTTCTGTTTGAGCCTCTGGGAAGTATGTCAGTTAAGTTACTTACATTAAAGACTGTGTTTCTTATAGCTGTTACCTCAGCTCGTAGGGTAAGTGAGTTGCAGGCCCTATCAGTAAGGGAGCCCTTCCTCACGATTTTTGAGGATCGAGTTGTTTTACGAACCGATCCAGGTTTTTTGCCCAAGGTGGCAAGTGCATTCCACCGATCTCAGGACATTGTACTGCCAACCTTTTGTAGTTCGCCACAGGGCGACCTAGAAAGAAAATTTAGTTTTCTAGATGTAAGAAGGATTCTCTTAGTCTATCTTGAGGTCACCAAGACCTTTAGGAAAACTGATGCCTTATTTGTCCTTTTTTCTGGAGTTCACAAGGGGAATAGTGCATCTAAAGCCACATTGGCTAGATGGATAAAGCAAGCCATCTCTGAAGCTTACAAAATTAGGGAGGTTCCTACACCTTTTGTTACTGCGCACTCAACTAGAGCCTTGTCTACGTCTTGGGCTGAGAGGGCTGGTGCCTCACCGGAACAAATTTGCAGGGCTGCCACATGGTCCAGTTACTCGACCTTCATTAAACATTATCGCCTGGATCTCCTATCAGCTCAGGAGCAGGCGTTTGGTCGTAAGGTCCTTCAGGCAGTTGTCCCTCCCTAGACTGGTAAGTTCTGGCTCATCATCTCATGGGCTGTCCTGGAAGACGCTTAAAGAAAAGCTGAGTTAGACTTACCTGTAACTCCTT
This sequence comes from Lithobates clamitans, assembly GCA_037952925.1. Lineage (NCBI taxonomy): Eukaryota > Metazoa > Chordata > Amphibia > Anura > Ranidae > Lithobates > Lithobates clamitans. The sequence continues at coordinate 851,573 of JBBGZY010000685.1, forward strand.
TTCTGAGAGTCTTCCAGGACAGCTTGATTCCCACCCGGTTCTGTCTGAAGTTATGTGTATTATGCACATAACTTCAGCTGTTAAGCAGTAAGTGGGAGCAGATGAAGAGAATGCTGGCGGCTGTGTAAGCACTTAACAGGAGCAAAAGGAGAGGAAGCTGGTGGCTGTATGAGCAAGAGAAGAGAACACCAAGGGCTGTGTGAGCAGTGTGAGCGGGAGCAAAAAGAGGATGCAGGGGCTTTGCAATCAGAGAGCAGGCAGAGGAAGCCAGGGGCTGTGAGAAGTGATTGGGATCAGGAGAGGACATCTAAGACTGAGCAGTGCAGAAGCAGGAGGAGAGGACACAGAGGGCTTTATGAACAGCAAGTAGGAACAGGAGGAGAGGACACCTGAGGCTGTGTGATCAGTGAGTGTGAACAGGAGGAGAGGAAATTGAGGGATCAGAGAGAGGATACTGGCAGTGTTGCAAGTGTTGGTGTTGAGCCACTGAGTACTGAGGGGTCATTGTGATTGCTGTGGGGAGTCACTATCGTGTTACATCCCAAAACAGTTAAGAGAAACAGCTAGTTGCTCAGAATAAATTTAGTATTTAAATTTAATTAAATATAGCAAAAATTATATAAAACATAATTCCTTTTTTTTCCTGGATTATCTCCATAACATGTCCAACGGGAGTGGTGGCTCACATCCTGTGTGATGTATAAGTTCCTTGAACAACCATTTGAGGATGAATACTGCTGCACAAAACATGAGCTAGTTGTTTGCTTGGAAACCTCATCCTAAATCTAAAGATGGACCTGGCAACACTGCAAACCATCAATAACCGGAAAGAGTTTGGACCGACCGTACCCTTCAGGTGCAGGTTGTGGCCATTTATAGAGGATGGTGAAATGGGGATGCAGGCACCAGACAAGGATAATTGAGTGACAGAAGGTGGGGTAAAAGAAAAAGCTTTAAAGAGGCTAGTCCTGAGCTGACACATCTCAATAAATATGCCCGGTTGTGTGATGTTGGGGATATTAGTTCAGGAGTGGCATTGCTGGAACAGAGCACCTCCTCTAGCTGCCAGGGGAACTATTCCTCCAGTGAGGATGGGGCAAGGTTACAAAAAAGGATAGACAGATACTGGTGGTAAGGGACCCAGTTATTAGGACAGATTGGACAATCTGTCACAAAGACCAAGACCGCTCAACAGTATGTTGTCTACTGGACACACGGGTTTGGCACATTGTGGATTGGATGGACAGATTGTTGGGTGGAGCTGGGGAGGACCCAGCTATTATGGTACATTTTGCTACAATTGACAATGTTGGAGGAAAATGAAGTGTCCTAAAAATTATTTCAGGGACTTAGGTGCTATAATAAAGAAAATGACCCCAAGGCACTATTCTCAGAAATACTTCCTGTACCTGGAACCACACCAGAGATACAGCAGCAGCTTAGGAAACTAAGTGGCTGAGGAACTGACATAAGAAGGAGGATTTTGAGTTCAAGGAGAACTGGTATGAATTTTGTCGGTTACCGGCTCTATACCAAAGACTGCACTTAACTAGATCCCTACCGCCATATAGTAAAATGACAGCAGCAATAACCCTTCCTCCCTCCGGGAGGGCGTCACATTGGCGCTCGCCGCAACACTGGGGACCCGATGCGCGTGCCCGGCGGCCGCGATATCCGCCGGGCACCCTTGATTGCTCATCACAGAGCAGGGACGTGGATCTGTGCGTGTAAACACACAGATCCATGTCCTGTCAGTGAAGAGGAGAACTGATCGTATGTTCCTTGTACAGAGGAGCACCAATCGGTCTCCTCCCCTTATCAGTCCCCTCCCCCCCACAGTTAGAAACACTCCCTAGGACACACATTTAACCCCTGCAGCGCCCCCTAGTGTTAACCCCTTTCCTGCCAGTCACATTTATACAGTAATCAGTGCATTTTTTTTATAGCACTGATCGCTTTATAAATGTGAATGGTCCTGAAATAATGTCAAAAGTGTCCGATCTGTCCGACGCAATGTCACAGTCACAATAAAAATCACAGATCGCCGCCAAAGATAGTTAAGAAAAAAAAAATGAATAATAAAAATGACAAATCTATCCCCTATTTTGTAGACGCTATAACTTTTGTGCAAACCAATCATCATATGCTTATTGGGATTTTTTTATACCAAAAATATGTATAAGAATACATATTGGCCTAAGCTGAGGAAAAAAGTTTTTTTTTTTTTAAATAGGATATTTATTATAGCAAAAAGTAATAAATATTGTGTTTCTTTCAAAATTGTCGCTCTTTTTTTGTTCAAAGCACAAAAAATAAAAAACGCAGAGGTGATCAAATAACACCAAAAGAAAGCTCTATTTGTGGGGGGAAAAAAACTATCAAAATTAAATTTTGGTACAACGTCGCATGACCGCGCAATTGTCATTCAAAATGTGACAGCGCTGAAAGCTGAAAATTGGCCTGGGCAGGAAGGGGGTGAAAATGCCCTGCATTGAAGTGGTTAAATGGTGAGGGTTAAGCTCTGTTGAGGAAAAAGTTATTCATAAGGTTGGAGGAACTTTTATAGTTCGTGGTGGGGAAGAAAGGGATCAGAGGAATCTATAACAGGCAGTGATCAAGGGTCAGAGGATGCTTATGTGGGCAAGGTTAGTTGTGTAACTAGAGTACCTAAGACCAATGCATGTAAGCTGGCAGAATCCATTTGCAGCCATAGAACAAACAAGCATGTTCATTATCATGTTCATTATGCGATACAGCACTGCGTCCCTTTAACTGACAATTGCGCGGTCATGCGATGTTGCTCCCAAACAAAATTAATTTCCTTTTTTTCCCCACAAATAGAGCTTTCTTTTGGTGGTATTTGATCACCTCTGCAGTTTTTATTATTCGCGATATAACCAAAAAAAGCGACAATTTTTAAAAAAAACACATTTTGTACTTTTTTTCTATAATAAACATACTTTAAAAAACTAATTTCTTCATCAGTTTAGGCCGATATATATACTTCTACATAGTTTTGGTTTCAAAAAATCATAATAAGCGTAATATTGATTGGTTTGCTCTAGGGTTGCATCGAGTACAAGTACCGATACTTTTTTGCAAGTACTCGCCGATACCAATTACCGATACCTATCGCGTAGGTAGGGGGGTGGTTTGGGAGGGGGGTTGTTGGGGAGTTGAGTGAGGCTGGGGTGGACAGGGTGGGAAGTAGAGGGGTAAGTGAGGGCAGGGTAGTTGAGGGTGTGGTGAAATAGGGATTGTGGGGTGGGAGAATTGAGATTGCTGGGGGAAGTGGATGGGAGGGTCTTTGAGAGACATGGGGGCAGAGGTGACAGTTGGTGTTAGGAGGAGGCAACACAGGGAGGGGCGCGGTACAGGGTGTTAGGAGGGGCGCAGTACAGGGCGTTAGGAGGGGCGCAGTACAGGGCGTTAGGAGGGGCGCAGTGCAGGGCGTTAGGAGGGGCGCAGTGCAGGGCGTTAGGAGGGGCGCAGTGCAGGGCGTTAGGAGGGGCGCAGTGCAGGGCGTTAGGAGGGGCGCAGTGCAGGGCGTTAGGGCGGGTGCAGTGCAGGGCGTTAGGAGGACGCAATATAGGGCGTTAGGAGGATGCGGTACTGGGCATTAGGAGGCTGCAGTACAGGGCATTAGGGTGTTAGGAGGGCGCAGTACAGGGCGTTAGGAGGGCACAGTACAGGGCGTTAGGAGGGCGCAATATAGGGCATTAGGAGGGTGCGGTACTGGGCATTAGGAGGCTGCAGTACAGGGCATTAGGGTGTTAGGATGGCACAGTATAGGGCGTTAGGAGGGTACAGTACAGGGCGTTAGGAGGGTACAGTACAGGGTGTTAGGAGGGCGCGGTACAGGGCGTTAGGAGGGCGCGGTACAGGGCATTAGGAGGGCGCGGTACAGGGCATTAGGAGGGCGCAGTACTGGGTGTTAGTTACAGACCAGTCTGTACACTGACACCGTACCTACACATCATATAAAGACTGGTGTGTGTATAACATATACAGTACAGTGTTGGGGTACAGACTGGTCTGTATATACTGTATGGTGCTAGGGTATAAGACTGGTTGACACTGTCCTGTACATACTACACTAACCTGTTTGCAGGACTTGCTCTCCTCATTACTCGGTTCTGCTTCCATGGACGAATCCACAGCTGTCTCACATAGAAACACACGTGTTGATGCTGTCCAGTCTCTTGCCCTTGGCGACCCACCCACTCTCTGTTAATGGATAGAGGCCAGCCATCCAGCTAGCTCATTCTCTGTGCATGAACAGGATGGGAGGAGTCATGACATCACCCACCCTCTTCTTGTTTACAGAGGCAGGAGAGGATCGCAGCAGTGCTGCATAATGAAAAAAAAAAGCTGTCAGCCTGTTCCCACTGTGCTGTGGATTCCCCCCCCCCATGTCCTGGTGCCGTAAGGTGCGTACTGCTCCGAACCCCACTGCCGGAGGGGAGGAGGAGGTGTCCCACCGCCAACTGACGTCACTTCCAGTATCGGTTTTCGGTATCAGAGCATTTTCCCGAGTACCGATACTCATGAAAATGCCTAGTATCGGCACCAATACTAGTATCGGTATTGGTGCATCTCTAGTTTGCGCAAAAGTTATAGTGGCTACAAAATATGGGATAGATTTATGGCATTTTTTTTTTTTTTTTTTTTTTTTACTAGTAATGGCGGTGATCTGCGACACATCGGACACTTTTGATAATTTTTTGGGACCAGTAACATTTATACATCGATCAGAGCTAAAAACAGCCACTGTTTACTGTATAAATGTCACTGGCAGGTAAGGGGTTAACACTAGGGGGCGATCAAGGGGTTAATTGTGTTCCCTATGTGTTTCTAACTGTGGGGGGAATGTGGCTGACTAGAGGAGGAGACAGATTGTTGTTCCTACTTTGTAGGAACACACGATCTGTCTCCTCTCCCCTGACAGAACTGGGATTTGTGTGTTTACACACACAGATCCCGGTTCTCACTCTGTCACGAGCGATCGCGGGTCCCCAGCGAACATCGCACCCCCGTCACGCATATCGGCTCCGGGTACACGCTGCGGGACACCTGTTACAGCGTCTTAAAGAGTTGACTTACAGCTACGACGGCTCGCGCAGCTGTGCCAACCTGCTGCAGTATAACTGCAGCGGCTGATCGGGAAGAAGTTAATAGTAAAAAGGCGAGATCAGATCATATTATATTGGCCCCATAAAAGATGTTCAGGGGAAGCTGGTCACAAGTGACAGGAAGTGACAACTATATTAAATACATTCTCAGCCATTCCTAGGCAGAGAGGCAGGCTAATGATGTCACGCTCTCTGGCACGGCCAGTCAGAGGAAGCTTTGTATTCATTCACAGAATACAAAGCTGCCTATGAATAGCCGAGCACCGTTCAGACCAACTCTTTTATTTTGTTCCTGATGTGAGTCTCCAGTCTAACAGCTGGAACTCATCATTGTGTAGTGTATGTAGCTGAAGCTAGAGCTAGCACTTAGTAAAGGAAATAGTTTGTTTGGACCAGCTTGGTCCAAACAAATTATTTAAAGTGACAGGAAGCATAAAGATCAGCTTTAATGTGCATAAATCACCAGGACAAGATGGCTTTCAGCCGAGAGTCCTTGAAGCCAGACCATTATTCACACTTTTTAAGGAAAGCTTACTGACTTGAATGGTGCCAGCTGACTAGTGAAAAGCAAATGTGGTACCAATATTCAAAAAAGTGTCATGATATGTAACTGGAAACTGCAGGCCAGTTAGCCTAAGATCAATAGTATGTAAACTTTTTGAGGGGATAAGGGGCCACATTCAAGTGATGAAAATAGTACCTTTAGTAGTAACCAGCATGGATTTACGAAAAATCATTCTTGCCAGACCAACCTGTTAACATTCCGTGAGGAGGTAAGCTGTAATTTGGATTGAGGAAAAGAAACAGCGCCTCTAAGTGCAGTATTGGTAAACCATTTAATAAGTCAAAAATGAAACTACTCACAAGCATGATAGTAATCCTGCAGCAAAATCCAGAGGTGGTTTTCTCCTAAACGTCCATGTCTCTGAAGTTCAGCTGACAGCTCGTGCGGCTGGATTCCAGCATTCGCAGCCTATGAGAACAGCAGGGAACACAGGGGAAATCGGAGATGAAGTCACTTCTGGGTGCAGGGTGAGAGAAGGTCGACTTCGCGTTCGGAGCATGCTTGCTCCTTCCTCAGACTATACAAAACGCCATCTTTGTTGTGGTATATGTGTGCTGGGGAGATAAACCCGCCCAGTCATATGATCCACTAAGGTGTCACTCTGGTGAACCTGAGAGGTTGGGGATCTGTGTTATTGTTGCGGCTAGCGTATGTACTCGTTGGTTTGTCCAAATAGTGTAGAAAGGCGTCTTCAATCAATGCCTTAAGGATACCCCTTCTCCAAGAATTTTAGTTTAACCACTTCCCGCCCGCCCTATAGCGGATTGACGTCCGGGAAGTGGTTCCGTTATCCTGACTGGACGTCCAGCAGGATAACATGCCGCCGCGCGCCCGCGGGGGCACGCTTTGCGGCGATCGGTGGAGCGGTGTGTCAGCCTAACACACTGCTACACCGATCTTGGTAAAGAGCCTCCGGCGGAGGCTCTTTACCACGTGATCAGCCGTGTCCAATCATGGCTGATCATACTGTCAATAGGAAGAGCCGTTGATCGGCTTTTCCTCACTCGCGTCTGACAGATGCGAGTAGAGGAGAGTCGATCGGCGGTTCTCCTGACAGGGGGTGTCTGCGCTGATTGTTTATCAGCGCAGCCCCCCCTCAGATCACCACACTGGACCACCAGGGACGCCACTAGGACCACCAGGGAAGGGGGTAACATGTGGATGGCCAGGTATGTACCCCATGGCCATCCACATGTGCCCAATCTGTGCCAATCAGTGCCCACAAATGGGCACTGATTGGCACCATTATGTTTTAGTTATGCCCAGCAATGCCACCAATACATTTTATCAGTGCCACCAATCGGTGTCATCAGTGCCACCTGTCATTGCCCATCGGTGCCACCTATCAGTGCCCATCAGTGGCACCTATCAGTGCCACCCATAAGTACCCATCAGTGCCACCCATAAGTACCCATCAGTGCCACCCATATGTACCAATCAATGCCACCTACGAGTGCCCATCAGTGCCGCCTATGAGTGCCCATCAGTGCCACCTCATCGGTGCCATCAGTGTCGCCGTATCAGTGCAGCCATATCAGTTCCCATCATTGAAGAAGAAAAGGTACTTATTTACAAAAAAAATTAACAGAAACAAAGAAAAACCTTGTTTTTAAAAAAAAAAAAAATTTGGTCTTTTTTCATTTGTTGGGCAAAAAATAAAAACCACAGAGGTGATCAAATACCACCAAAAGAAAGCTCTATTTGTGGGAACAAAATGATAAAAAATTTGTTTGGGTACAGTGTAGCATGACCGCGCAATTGTCATTCAAATTGCGACAGCGCTGAAAGCTGAAAATTGGTCTGGGCGGGAAGATGTCTAAGTGCCTGGTATTGAAGTGGTTAAGCCTATTGCTATGTGAGATATAATCCTCTTGGTGGGTACAATTGTGCTTCAGGTGACAGAACTGACTCTTAGGTATATTATTCACCCAGCGAGGCCGTTGGCAGCTCTGGTAATGCAAATTCCTGCTGTAGGTTGACATACATACACATCCAGAGAGCCAGGTGTATGTGGTTTCCCAGGTGTAGTATTAACACATCCAACAAGTGGATACTATCTCGAACATAAGATGGAAGATTTTGCTCTAAGGGTTGTAGAAAGTGGTCTATGTTGGAAAAATAACTAGACACACTTTCCATAGCGGCCACTATAGGACGTCCTGGGGGGTGGATTGGATCCTTTGGTAGAATTCTCTATACAGTCATAATTTACTTTTTAGTTAACTTTTTTAATAATGCTTTAAAGCATAACCCCGGACAAAATTTTTTTTTCCATGTCCTTGTTAATCTCCTAACTTCACCCACTTTGCCATCCATGTTCTTCTGAGCTCTGTAGTTCCTCTGTTATAGGCTGTTGAACTTGCTGAAAAAACGTTATTGCCTGCTGACTTCCTGTTTGTAAGACCGCTGGCTCCTATCCCTCTCCTCAGCTCAGCCAGCGGTCTGGCACATGCCCCCTTGTAGTCCTCAGAAAGACAAACAGGAGGAAGTAGACATCTTGTGGGCAGAAGGGGTCTCAGCCCCGGTCTGTGCCGCCCATGGAGGAGGTGTCCTCCTTCTTCTCCTCTCTCCTCCCTTCTCCTCCTCCTGCTCCTGCCAGTCACTGCCCTCACTCCATCCCCGCCGCACTGCCCCTCCCCCGCACCCCCTCTAACTCCGCCCACCTGCTATCTCCGTGCAGAGTGGCGCTGGCGGTTCCCCGACAGGCGGCGCTGGCGGTTCCCCGACAGGCGGCGCTGGCGGTTCCCCGACAGGCGGCGCTGGCGGTTCCCCCGACAGGCGGCGCTGGCGGTTCCCCGTGGAACGCAGGTGGAATGCAGGCGATGACTTCGCCAGAAGCGGAACCAGGGGAAGCAACAAGGGAGGAAATACTGGAGAGAACAAACACACAGGCTACGCGCTTTAGAGTCTACTGCTCCTTCTACAGGCCTATGAGAGAACACACAGGCTGCGCGCTCGGAGTCTACTGCTCCTTCTACAGGCCCAATGTATACTGTGTGTGTGTGTGTGTATATATATATATATGTGTGTATGTATGTATGTATGTTTAGTCTTACTAATCTGCTACTGGAACAATGGCTACCTATTCTTATCCATTTTTATTAACTCTTATCAACCCTACTGTTTTCATTAGTTAGTAATTTTTATTTATTGTTTTTTATTCTCATTTCACCATCCATCCCCATTTTATCCAAGTGTTGTATGTATTTCATAGAGTCAGAGTGCCACCTTAGTGGATCATGTGACTGGGCGGGTTTATCTCCCCAGTACACATATACCACAACAAAGATGGCGTTTTGTATGGCCTGAGGAAGGAGCAAGCTGCTCCGAACGCGAAGCCGCCTCCTCTCACCCTGCACCTGGAAGTGACATCACCTCCAAACTCCCCTGTGTTCCCTGCTGTTCTCATAGGCTGCGAATGCTGCAATCCACCCGCACAAGCTGTCAGCTGAACTTCAGAGACACGGACATTTAGGTGAAAACCACCCCCCAGATTTTGCTGCAGGATTACGATCATGCTTGTGTTTATGCTCCCTTTGTGAGAAGTTTCATTTTTGACTTATTAAATGGTTTACCAATACTGCACTTAGAGACGCTGTGTTTCTTTTCCTTTGTTGCATTGCAGAGACTGCTTCTAGCTCTTTACACTGGCTGCCTTTAGTGCTGGTACATAGATTCCTCTCCCTCTTCATCTTAGAGACTGTTGCTACTGTATGGACTTTGTCCCTCTTATTGAGAGACTTTTTTAATCACTATTATTTTATCTGTGTACACCTCCAGGGTCTCTCCTCAAACAAGTGCTGAGTTTATTTTTTGTAATTTGGATTGAGGAATGCCAGTGGATGTGGTATACCTGGATATCGCCAAAGCGTTTGATATGGTACCCCATAAAGGCTTAATTTAAAAATTGAGGTTTATTGGCATTGACTATTGTGTATGTACCTGGATAGAAAACTAGTTATGGGAGCGTGTCCAGCGGATGGTAATTTTATAGTGTATTTTGCGAATGCTCATAATTCTCAACTACATGCCCAAGCAATGAACTCTCTTGTGGTGGTGTTGAAACAATGTGCCAGACTCTTATAAAATCCAATGGACACTTTGAGTCAATAAGGGGTAAAAAACAAAGTCCACAGTGATTAAATGGTATCCACATATAAGCAGCAATCATAAACCGTGCTTACACTGGTTTCCGTGGTGTGCAGTGGATGAAAAGCATATCTAAACCACAGTGGCACTCTTGTCTGAGGCACACTCTCAAAAACTACCCAACCAGTGGATATAATATTGGCAAGATCCGTGCTCCCTGGAAGGTGAGAGTGAAGTAAGCTGCAGCTATCGAGCCATTAGGGACACTAGAGCTGCTCTGTTGGACTGGAAGTGCATCACTGTTAACAGGAAGTCCTCGGCCAGCCATATTACCAGAGTCCATATTGCCAGTAAGCATAGAGGGTCTCAAGATGACATTTCAAGGTTTTGCCTCTTTGTCATCAGTCGCCCACACAGGGGTTTTTCCACATCAGCATGAACAGACAATTGAAAATTCCAAGCCACTTGGCTCCCTTGTCAGCAGCATCGCTGCTCTTCTTGGTTGTCCCTCTGACTGTTTTGCCCAGCTCTCCTGGTTTGCCTGGCTTACATAACATTTAGTCACAATTCCTTGCTGCACGGTCCACTCCTGGCCTCTGATTAGGGGTTCTCCTGACTCCTTGATAGGAGCCCTCCTGACTCCTGAAACAAGACCCTTTGCTGGCTGGGGTGCCTCTGACACCTGCTAGAGACCTTCTGTCCCCTGACTCCTGGCTGGGGCTTCTCTGACCCTCTGGGTGAGACCTTCTGTTTCCAATATGGGAGCTATTTAAAAATGTGAATCCCTGCGATATCCTCAGGCTTGAGTTTATGATGACCCTGCACACCTGTGTACTCACGCAGGCTGCAGGCATACAGTAAAATCCGGACACGAGATTGAAGGTTCCGTCCCATCCAAGACACTTTGGAACCTTCAAGCTCCAGGTCCCGATCCAGGTTTACAGAATCCAAAGAAAGCCAAAAACTGTTTTTCTTTTGCATACATCATGGGACACAGAGTTAGGTTAATATTCATTACCTACTGGGTTATACACCATCTCTAGGTGAATGAACACTGGTAGACAAAGTCTTATGCCCCATACACACGGTCTGATTTTCCGATGGAAAATGTCCGATCGGAGCGTGTTGTCGGAAATTCCGACCGTGTGTGGGCTCCATCAGACATTTTCCATCGGATTTTCCGACACACAAAGTTTGAGAGCAGGCTATAAAATTTTCCGACAACAAAATCCAATCACGTCAATTCCGACCGTGTGTGGCTTGTTCCGACGCACAAAGTGCCACGCATGCTCAGAAGAAATTCCGACACGGAACAGCTCGGTCTGGTAAAATTAGCGTTCGCAATGGATACAGAACTTTCGTCACGCTGCAATGTTAAAAATGGTTTAATACAGCGCTCTCTCTTCTTCTTTATAATGTGAGAAGAATTAAGTAGTTTTGCTGCTCATATTCACACACACTTCTCACAAACTTATTTCTTTTTTTTTTTATTGGGATTACCTGAATATATTGTTATTTGTCACATCTGACATAAATATTTTTTTTTTTATTTAAAGCAATTTTTATTTTAGATTTTATGTTTGTATTTTTTCAAAGGCTGATCTTTGTTTAATGTTATTTTTAGTTTTACTCCAGAATGTTTTTGTGTGTGTTTTGTGTGTCAAGTTACCACAACACCATTGATATCTTTTATTATTGAAGCTCAAGGAGATTGTTTGGTGTTGGTGTCCCTTGTTAATTTCACATTGTATATTTGAAATGTACCTGAATCCTCACAAACAAACTGTCCTTTTTGAAGTAAAACACACATAGGCAAGTATGATTCAAACCAAATTCCTTTATTAAGGGCTCAGAACCAAACAAAGAGGGAGGCAACGCTGGATAAACAGCAGAAATTAGCGAAGCCTTTGACCTCCGGGGCAGACATCAATTCTTGAACATCAAAATTGGTGGCCTGAGGAGTCCATATGTAAGGGAGTGCAGTCTGGTCCAGAAGTCCCAGAGATCCGGAAAGCAGCAGATGACATCTGTGTCCCCAGGCTGGGGTGCCACAAGAGGCTGCATCTTTTGCCAGACCAGACTGGATCCAGGGTCATCACTCTCTTGTCTTCCTTCCACGCTTCCTTCCACGCTGTGGCTCTGCTGTTGGAGATGTGGCAGGAGGAGGAGGACTAGTAGGACCTGGAGGAGGAGGAGGAGGACCTGCAGGAGGAGGAGGAGGACCATGTGTGAGTTCACAAACGTGTGTATCAGATGTTATTTGGGCCCTCAACCCCTTATTGAGAGCCTCCAACATTAAGGACACACACATGAGTTGTTGTCCCGCCTCCATCCTCTGCATTTTACAGGCAATGATGGCAGCAAAGTCATCCTCCACGGTGTGTGGTGCTCCCAGGGCCTCTGTAGCCTTCCAAAAGAGGCCTATGGCAGCCTCCTCTAGGGCACTCCTCCTCCTGCCACCTTCTCTTTCCAGGTGTAGGGGAGGGACCTGCAGATCAGGCAGCCTGCTCGGCCCGGCCACCTCCTGGCTGAGACTTCCCTGTGTATGAAAAAGGGACATGGTTTTAGTTTTTGCATCATCAATCACAATCATAAATTAGTACTCCAAACTAACATCTAGTTAACATCATTGATTGGACAAGCAGAAATATTTAGAGGAATGCTATACCTGGCTCAATCTGGGCTTCTCCACATGTTGCTGTCTGGAAGGCCCAGGTTGGGCGTCAGAAGCCTCAGCTGGAGGGGAAAGAAGCGTGGAAGGAAGACTGGAGAGTGATGACTTGGGTTCAGTCTGGCCTGCCAGAAAATGCAGCCTGTCATAGTACCACATCCTGGGGACATAGATGTCATCTGCTGCTCCGGATCTCTGCGAATCCTGGACTTTCTGGCGCTCCCTTACATATGTGCTCCTCAGGCCACCAATTAGGATCTTCAAATATGTGATGTCTGCCGTGGGGATCACCTGCTTCACAATTTCCAACAATTGATCCAGCGCTGCCTTCCTCTTTGTTTGGTTCCTATAATGTGGGTGGTTGATCTCCCACAGACAAGGCAGCTCCCTGAACATGTCAATGAATATTGCCATGAAGTCAGTATCTTGAAAGATCTCCATTTTCACTGCAAGACACAACACAAGACAAACCCTAATGTCAGGCCAAACTCTCCTAATCTTGTTACAATATAGGCCTCAATGTAGAAGCAGTGTAGGCACAAGTATGTCTCCTACCTTCGTTCTTACGATCGGCGCCTCCAATGCTCCTTCCTCCGCTCACAGATCGTACGTAATACGCACGTGTGGTACGCCTTATACACACTGCACATGTGTGTAACTCCGCCCACCCCTGACGTTTTTTCTAGTCTATTCCCCGCCCCTTTTCATTCTGCGCAGTGGGGGAAGAGCACATGGTGGATACACAGCAGGTGCGTGCTAATTACAGGAACGAGGAGGAGGAGGAGGAAAGCCCTGATCCGGATACGTCCCGATCCAGAAGGAGAACATTTAGGGCAATAATATTTACTTTGGGGAGATGTTGGAGATGGTTGACATCCTGAAGAAAGCCGACTATGATGGAAAGTATGGACCTTACCCCAACCCCAATATCAGAAAGGCCAAGATCATTGCGAAAGTGGTCAAAAGTCTGCACTGGAATTTCGGGGTACGACGATCGAAAGATCAGCTCAGGAAGCGGTGGTCAAACCTGAAATTAAGAGAGCCCGAGCAGTACCGAAAGATCCGGAGAGTGCTGCAAAAAAGTAAGTTCGTGCTGCTCCATATGCTTTTCTTAATTGTTGTACAGTTTAAAATGGCAACTTTAATGTTCATGGGCCCATTATTCGTATGTATCAAACATTCTTCTTTCGGCCTCTAAAACAGCATTGTTTAGGCCATATGCATTTTCCTACATTTTTAGGGCCTACTTGTATGAAAAATATTTGGTTGTGTAGATGGGTTTGTTACTAGAATGAAATGCAAACTAAATTCTGTGTAAGGAGAGGACACTCAGCAGCTGTTTTCACATCTGGACGCTGGAGCACTAGTGTGGGACACAAGAACATCCTTTTTATTAGGGGGCCCACACAGGTGCTCCAGTGTATACTATAGGGGGGTCTCCATATGCAAAGCTTGTACAAGACAGGTAAAGTATTGAAGCTTGACAAAGGACAATAAAAATGCTACATCTTGGAACTCTGCCCAAATAGACAATTGTACCCCACTTCCAAGCAATGTTTCCTATTTATAGTTCTGCCATCAAATATCTGTGTGCTAATTATACCATTTTTGTTTTACATATGGGAGAAAAGACTCGGAAGACACCCCTCATCCGAGGAGACCACAGACCCCCCACCTCTGGAAGAAGGGAAAATACCCCCAACCCAAGCTGAGCAGGAGGAGGAAGAAGATGTGGTGGAAATTGGCATCACAACAGGTGGGTGTCTGCGACCACAGACTCAGGTAAGAGATGGATGCCGACAGATTTTTGATACCTGTTTTTGTTTGGTTTCTCTCTTTTTAGGCGATCGTGATGTTGTGGATCAAGATCCTTCCACATCAGAAAGTGCCCAGATCCTGATCAGGGAGATCATGGGGTGTAATTTAGAATTGGAAAACCTCAAGAAAAAAAATCAATGATGTTATTAAAAAAACTAATAACATCATTGATGTTTTGGGGCGAATTTAAAACCCCACAAAATCACTTTGTTTTTTGTGTGCTACAATCTTAAAAATTTTTTAGCGATGTTTCCAAAAGCCAAATTTGGAGGATGCACACAGTGTGCCAACATGTGCTATCTGCCATCACGGGAGATCAATGGACGCGTTTTGGGGGTGCAACCCCTTCCTCAATAATAAAGTAGCGGTGAGGAAGGGGTTGCTCCCCCAAAACACGTCCCTTGATCCCCCGTGATGGCAGCTAGCACATGTTGACATTCGTAAATTGGTGTGCATCTTCCAAATTTGGCTTTTCAAAGGGTGACTTCACCCCATCTGAACGCAATATCAAACACAGTTCCTAAATACTCATGTCTGATATTGCCTTCAAGTTTTACCATATGTGAACTTTGTAAGTTCAAGATTTTTGTCTTTCTTGTTGGTTTTACACAGGCCTGTTTCATCGTAAATGGACATTTCTATTTTTGATAATGCCACCCCAAAGATTGTTATACAACAAACATGTTGGTTTGTTTTAAAAACCTTTTCTAAATGCACATGTGATTGTGCAGGTATTAAAATGTTTGTTAATCAAGAATGTGTGGATTATTGTCTCAATGCTACAACACTTTTGTGGTGATGTAATTGCTGTTTTCTGTGAAAATAGGGGTTATTTCCTAAGGGCAAATCCTCTTTGCACTACAAGTGCAGTTTCAAGTGCACTTGTAGTGCAAAGTGTCTACGCCTTTAGTAAATAACACCCAACAGTGCTTTGTATAAAAGGTTACAGAATCACGCCATTTTCAGGACTCCCCACATTGCTGTCAGGGTTAGCTAAAACAAACACAAGCAGTAAATGTCACCAAAGATTAGCTTTTTTTTTTTTTTTTTTTTTGATAAATGCTTCACAAATTGTCTGGCATATTGATGGCCCCCCTACCCGCAAAGAACTCAAGGTATCTTAACCGGACATCACGGGCATTCAGGGAGGGCAAGCCAGGACGGCCACTTTCAAGCGCCGTCAGGATTGTATCCTGTAGAATTCCGGCCTCAGGCCCAACTGAGCCAGCATAGTTGGCAGGATGTTGGTGTACAAAGTTATGTAGAACACAGCACGCCAGGATTATATGATTAAGTTTATACTCCGCCATATGGATGGGTGTCAGAAATAGGCGGAACCGGCTGGCCATGATTCCAAATGTGTTCTCCACCACTCTTCTGGCTCTGGCCAACCGGTAATTAAAAACCCTCTGTTCCGGGGTGAGGGTCCTCATCGGGAATGGCCGCATAAGATGGTCCCCCAGAGCAAATGCTTCATCCGCAACGAAGACAAATGGGAGTCCTTCCACTTTGTCCTCCGGAGGTGGCAAGTCCAAGCTGCCATTCTGGAGACGCCTGTAGAACTCCGTCTGGGCGATGACTCCACCATCGGACATCCGGCCATTCTTCCCCACGTCCACATACAAGAAGTCGTATTTAGCCGACACCACCACCAACATCACAATACTATTGAACCCCTTATAGTTGAAATAGTACGACCCCGAGTTGGGTGGTGGGACGATGTGGACGTGTTTCCCATCAATTACCCCTCCGCAGTTAGGAAAGTCCCACCTCTGGGCAAAGTGGGAGGCCACAGTCTGCCATTCCTGTGGCGTGGAAGGAAACTGTTGAAAACAAAAAAAACCCCGTTAGACTTACCGGTAACGCTATTTCCAGGAACCTTCCAGGACAGCTACTTGAGAGATGATCGGCTCCGCCCTCTACAGGAAACACAAATCAGAGTCAGAGGAAAGGCCCCTCCCTTTCCTCTGACCCTCAGTTGTTTAGAAGATCAAGTAACCTCCACCGAAGGTGCACTCGGCAGAGGAAAAAAATAGAAAACATAAAACACACCACCATCAGGAAAACATGGTTGACCAGTGAAAAAAATAGAATAGGGTGGGAATATAGACACTGTCCTGGAAGGTTCCTGGAAATACCGTTACCGGTAAGTCTAACGGGGGTTTTCCCACCTCACCTTCCAGGACAGCTACTTGAGAGGATAAGCAAGATATTATACCTTAGGGAGGGACGACAGCCTGAAGCACTTTCCTACCAAAGGAAAGGTCCTGGCTGGAAAGCATCTGAACTCTATAATGCTTGACAAATGCATGAGAGGAGGACCAGACGGCAGCTTTAGAGATATTTTCCCATGAAGCTCCCGCTCTTTCTGCCCATGATGTGGCCATGAATCTCGTTGAATGGGCCCTAATTCTAGAAGGAGGGGTGCGACCTGACACTTTATATGCCTCACAGATAGCTCCCCTAATCCACCTAGCAATAGAACTTTTAGATGCATTGGACCCCTTCTTGGGGCCACTGAACAAAACTAACAGTTGGGAGGAACTCCTAAACCCACTGGTCTTTTTCTAGATAAAGTAAAAGACACCTCTTAACGTCTAAAAGACCAAACCTTTCCTCTTCCGCATTTTTGGGAGAGGTGCAGAAACTAGGGAGGACTACCTCCTGGGACCTATGAAAGTTGGAAGAAACTTTGGGTAAATAGAGTGGATCGGGTTTAATCACCACCCTGTCTAAAATCTTCAGGAAGGGATCTTTACAGGAAAGAGACTCTAGATCCAGAATCCTTCGCCCTGACGTAATAGCCAAAAGGAAGGACAATTTCAAAGAAATCATTTCCAGGGAAGCCTCATGAAAAGGCTCAAAAGGAGCCCTTGTTAGTGCATTTAATACCAACGACAGATCCCAGGGAGGAACATGTTTGAGGATCCTGGGGGTATGCCTAGATCTGGCTAAAAGGAACCTCCTGACTAAGGGATCTACCGCTAGTCTTCTCTCTGAAAATAAACATAGGGCAGCAACCTGAACCCTAAGGGTGTTGACAGAGAGACCCTTTTTCACTCCCTCCTGCAGAAAATCTAAAATGCAGGGAGTGGAAAAAGAATCTAAACCAGATTTCCTTTGCCAGGAAATAAAAGTTTTCCAAACTTTCCCATAGATTCTTCTTGTGACTAATTTGCGGCTGTCCAGGACAGTATGAATAACCCTCTCTGAACATCAATTTAACTGTAGGATGCGCCGCTCAGCCTCCAGGCCTTCAAATGGAAGGTCTGAGGGTTTGGATGCAATACCGGTCCCTGATGGAGTAGATCCTTTCGAACTGGAAGGGGCCAGGGAGCATACACAGATAGGGCCTTCAGAGAGGAGAACCAACTCCTCCTGGGCCACCAGGGGGCAATCAGAACGACTTCTGCTCTGTCCTGAATAATTTCCCGAACCACTAGGGGGAAAAGGAGGGAAGACATAGGCCAGGCTGGAGTCCCAAGGGAAGGACAGTGCATCCGTCCCCAAGGGCTCTGTTTCTCTCTCCAGAGAGAAGAACGCAGGTAGTTTCTTGTTGAGACTGGAGGCAAAAAGATCCACTGCGGGGAGACCCCATCTTAGCACCACCTCCTGGAACGTGCCTTGATGTAGTTCCCAACCGCTGGAACTGATGCTCACTCTGCTCAGAAAGTCCGCCAGCACATTTTCTGACCCCTTGATGTGAACTGCCCTTACTGAAGAGACATAGATCTCTGCCCAGGACAGAATCTGCTGCGTTAATGACAGAAGTGATTCTGAGCGAGTGCCCCCTTGCTTGTTCAAGTACGCCACTGTTGTGGCATTGTCTGAAAATATTAAAAGGTCCTTTGAATAGACCCTCTCTCCCAGAGACATAAGTGCTTTCCTCACAGCCAGAAGTTCTCTGAAATTCGAGGAGCGACCTGCTTCCTCTGGCAACCAGGCTCCTTGAGCCTGCCAACCCTGTGAGTGAGCACTCTAACCCCACAGACTGGCGTCTGTGGTAATCTTGATCGGGCAATGTTGTGCCTAATCCTTCCCCCTTTGCAGATGTTCCCGCTGCTCCCACCAGGCGAGATCTAGAAAATTCCCTTCTGGTAGTTTTACCAGCTGATCCAGAGAATTTTTCCTGCGATCCCAATGGAGCAAAAGAAAAGCCTGAAGGGGTCTGGAATGCAATCGAGCCCAAGGCACCCCTGGAATGGCTGCAGTCATTAGGCCCAGCAACTGCATGATTCGCCGAAAGGGAGGTCTGAGGGAGCAGTTTGAAGGTCTGCACAGAGAGAAGAATTTTTCACAATTTTCTCTTCGGGAAGAAAAATCTTTAGGGCAATAGAGTCTATTAGATAACCCAGAAAAAGTATGCTCTGTGAGGGTACTAGGCAAGACTTCTGTTGGTTGACCTTCCACCCTAATTTTTGAAAGGTCCGCAAAACCAACTGTAGGTCTTCTCAGGGCAAGGACTCCTTGCCCTGAGAAAAAAAAAAAAATCAAAAAATCGTCTAGATATGGGACGATTGATACACCTTGAATTCGAAAAAAGGCCATGACTTCGGCCATGATTTTTGTGAAAATCCTCGGTGCTGCCGAGAGACCAAAAGGAAGGGCAGGGGCGGGCTGGGCCGGGGGGCAGGGTGGAAATTTCCCCCCAGGCCGGCGCCTACATTATCTTTAAGACGGCCGCTGGCTGTCAATTTTTTTTTTCCAGCCTGTGACAGACGGTGCGGCAGCGGCCTGGGTTACACGGTGGGCGGCAGTGCTAATAGATGTCGGCCGCGGCGGCCGCCGATTGGTTAGCTCGATGCTGCTGGCCAGCCTGCACTGCATTGTGGGAGTTGTAGTCTGGCCGCGCTAAAGTTCCTGGTGGTGTGAGCGCAGCAAACTACAACTCCCACCTCCCAGGAGTCTCAGAGGCAGGGCAGGTCGTGTGGCACGTCAGGGGAGGGGACACCCGGCGTCAAGAACGTCACGTCGCACATGACCTGCTGGGCTACTGGCGCTTACTCGAGGAGTGGCTAGCTAGCTGCAGTCTGCAGAGAAGTGAAGACAAGACGTGGTTCAGAAATCATCATCCCACCCCCGAAGAGTGGCAACTAGCAAGGACCTGGCTCAGTGTCACTGTCTCCTCACTGAAACACAACGCTCCCCAACCTGAAGTAAGTTGTGATGACCCATGCGATATAGTCTTTACAAAATGACTTATTGTAGAAAATCCCCATTCACCAGTAAATTGTAGAAATGATGCATAGCATAGTCATCATTACAATTTTACATTTTGGCAGTGGCGGCTCGTGTTTTTTTTTGGGGGGGGCGGCAATCAACCAACCCCCCGCCAGCAGACTCATCTATCACCCTCCCCACCGACAGCGGACTCGTCTATCACCCTCCCTCCCGCCAGCGGACTCATCTATCACCCTCCCCCCCTGCCAGCGGACTCATCTATCACCCTCCCCCCGCCAGCAGACTCATCTATCACCCTCCCCTCCCGCCAGCAGACTCATCTATTACCCTCCCCCCACCAGCGGACTCATCTATCACCCTCCCCCCCGCCAGCGGACTCATCTATCACCCCCCCCTGCCAGCGGACTCATCTATCACCCTCCCCCCCGACATCAGACTCATCTATCACCCTCTCCCCCCCCGACAGCGGACTCATCTATCACCCTTCCCCCCCGACAGCGGACTCATCTATCACCCTCTCCCCCCCCGACAGCAGACTCATCTATCACCCTCTCCCCCCCGACATTGAACTCATCTATCACCCTCTCCCCCCACCAGCGGACTCATCTATCACCCTCCCCCCCGCCAGCGGACTCATCTATCACCCTCCCCCCCCTGACAGCAGACTTATCTATCACCCTCTCCCCCCCCCGACATTGGACTCATCTATCACCCCCCCCACCAGCGGACTCATCTATCCCCCTCCCCCCCTGCCAGCGGACTCATCTATCACCCTTCCCCCCTGCCAGCAGACTCATCTATCACCCTCTCCCCCCAATATCGGACTCATCTATCACCCTCCCCCCCACCAGCGGACTCATCTATCACCCTCCCCCCCTGCCAGCGGACTCATCTATCACCCTCCCCCCCGCCAGCGGACTCATCTATCACCCTCCCCCCCGCCAGCAGACTCATCTATCACCCTCCCCCCCACCAGTGGACTCATCTATCACCCCCCCGACAGCGGACTCATCTATCACCCTCTCCCCCCCGACAGCGGACTCATCTATCACCCTCTCCCCCCCGACAGCGGACTCATTTATCACCCTCCCCCCCTTTCCCCCTCCCCCCCCTTCCGTCCCCCTTTCTTTCCCTGTTCTGGTTCTTTTTTCACCTCAATCCTGGCACTCCCGGGTGACCCCTTAACAGAATTTATTGTATTATCCTTTAAACCTTATCTTTTAAAAATTTCCCTCATAATAGCTATACCCTAAATTTGCCTCCCTGGCCCGCCACCGGGGGAACGCCTCCTCGAGGGCGTCTCACAATATCACTCCAGGAAGACCCCTCTGGTTATAGTGTGGTGAGTGCAATTTGTAAACTTTGAGCATATTCTCCAATTTAAGTTGTGTATTCTCTAAAACTGTCTATATATTCATACTTGTTATGTTGATACTATATTTTTCACCTTCATAGACCATATACTACCAGACGCCTCCTGAAGAAGCGGCTGTGACCGCGAAACCGTAGAGGTTACGTCTGCAAGTATCACACCATATAACCTTTGTCTATGCACCTTGTGGGCATTAGCTATACTAAAACTTAGTGTCAACAATGCTGTAAACAATTATTATTGTTCTTGTTTCTGTATGTCAATATTATTAATATGTACTAAACATTTCCCCTACAGGACTTTTTATCAATTTTGAAATAAATTTACATTTCTTTTAAACCAAGTTTTCTCTTTATGGTACCGCAATAGTCCTCTTCTCTCTCCCTCCTTTGAAAGAGGCAGGACCCTATTGGAGAGGTCCCTGCTCCGATTGCTCTTTCAATCCTATTTCTTGGCTTCATTCATACCCAGGATGATGGTACCTATCAATGTTAGTTTATTCCTGTGTGTAAACTATGTGGCATACCAATTTACTCTGAGCTTTCTGCTTAGGTACACCACAGGGTGTTCTTCCCCATTGTGCACCTGTGATAGTACTGCCCCGATACCAACATCAGACGCATCCGTCTGAACCAAACAATCTTTGGAGAAATCGGGGGAGTACAGTACTGGCTGTGCACAAAGAGCCTTCTTCAGGACTTGGAAAGATTCCTCTGCTACTGAGGACCATTTCACCATTACAGAGTCTTTCCCTTTCGTAAGGTCTGTCAGTGGGGCAGCTATAATTGCAAAATTTGGGATAAATATTCTATAATACCCCGCAATGCCAAGAAAGGCCCTGACCTGCTTCTTGTTTGCAGGACGTGGCCATTCCTTGATGGCTTCTATTTTATTCACTTGAGGTTTTATGACACCACGGCCAATAGTGTAGCCCAAATACTTGGCTTCCTCTAGACCAATGGCACATTTTTTTGGATTTGCCGTAAAACCTTCTTTGAAGAGGGAATCAAGGACAGCCTGGACACGGGGCAAGTGAGACTCCCAGTCAGTGCTATGTACCACTATGTCATCTAGATATGCTGGTGCATATTGTCGGTGGGGTCTTAGAGTCCTGTCCATAGCCCTCTGAAATGTCGCTGGGGCATTTTGCAACCCAAAAGGCATTTTTTTGTATTGAAAGGAACCCTCCGGGGTCACAAATGCGGTCTTCTCTTTGGCGCTACCAGTCAGGGGTATTTGCCAATAACCTTTTGTCAAGTCCAAAGTGGTCAGATAGCGAGCCTTGCCAAGTTGGTCTATAAGTTTGTCCACTCTGGGCATTGGGTACGTGTCAAACTTTGTCACTGCATTAAGCTTCCTGAAGTCATTACAGAACCTCCAAGTGCCATCCGGTTTTGGGACTAATATGATGGGGCTAGACCAGTCACTATTGGATTCCTCAATGACATCTAGCTCCAACATTCTTTTAACTTCCTTGCTGATGTCCTTTCTCCTTGCTTCAGGAATTTGGTACGGTTTGAGCTTGACACGGACCCCAGGTTCAGTAACAATATCATGCTGAACTGCTGAAGTCGTGCCAGGTAACTCTGAAAATTTCTCTCTATTTCTTATCAGGAATTCCCTAGTTTGCTGCTTTTGGAAATATGACAGGGTGTCTGGAATAGTGACCTCGGGGATCAGAAGGGACTCAGCCCCCCCTAGGCGTTACCGGGAGGGACCTCGCAGTTAACGCCAGTCTATCCTTCCAGGGCTTTAACAGGTTTATATGGTAAATCTGTTCGGACTTCCTTTTCCCTGGTTGATATACCTTATAATTGACCTCCCCAACTCTTTCAATTACTTCAAAGGGACCCTGCCACTTAGCCAGGAACTTGCTCTCAACAGTGGGAACTAACACCAGGACCCTGTCACCAGGTGAGAAAACACGGAGTTGGGTCCCCCTGTTGTATATCCTCTGTTGGGCTGCTTGGGCCTGCAGTAAGTGTTCTTTTACCATCGGCATGATTGCTGCAATCCTGTCCTGCATTTGAGCGATATGCTCAATGACACCTTTATGGGGTGTCTGCTCCCCCTCCCAAGTTTCTTTGGCTATGTCTAAGAGTCCCCGAGGGTGTCTCCCATAAAGCGACTCAAATGGAGAGTACCCCGTGGAGGACTGGGGAACCTCCCTGATGGCAAACATCAAGTATGGTATCAGGAAGTCCCAGTTTTTCCCATCCTTGTCAACAACCTTTTTTAACATGCTCTTTAATGTCTTATTGAAGCGTTCCACCAAGCCATCCGTTGAGGATGGTACACCTTAAATAACTTGCACAGCTCTCTAGTTATTTGTGACATAAATGGGGTGCCCTTGGTCTGTAAGGACTTCTTTAGGGATTCCAACACGACTGAACACCATAAACAGCCCTTTGGCAATGTTTTTAGCAGACACGGTGCGTAAGGGAATGGCCTCGGGGTAACGGGTAGCATAATCCATGATTACAAGGATATGCTGAGGACCTCGGGCAGACTTGGGGAGTGGACCCACAAGGTCCATGGCAATCCTCTCAAAGGGCACTTCAATAATGGGCAAGGGCACTAAAGGACTTCAGAAGTGTTGTAGTGGGGCTGACATCTGACACACTGGACAGGATTAACAATAATTCTCAATATCCTTCTGTATCCCGGGCCAATAAAACCTGCGCAACACTCTTTCAGTAGTTTTCTCAACCCCTAAATGACCCCCTAGCAAGTGCCCATGGGCAAGTTCCAACACCACCCGTCTGTATGGCTTAGGGACCACCAACTGTTCAACCACTTCATCATTTTTTTTATATACATGATACAGTAAATCCTCATTGCTGCTAAACTAAGGAAAACCGAGCCTGTCCCCGGGTTCGACAGGTACATCATTAATCACCATTACATTTTCCCAGGCCCTGGTAAGGGTTGGGTCTTTTCTCTGCTAGGTACCAAAATTTTCCTTGTGTACATTAAGGTCAGCAAACTCCAACGTAGGCTCAGATTCAGCAGATGGCTGTCCAGCTCCACTGGTTGTGGGGATCTCCTCAGGCTCCTCCAGCTCTCCTGTCATAACTGAAAAAGGAAAACCCGGAGAGCCCTGAGAAGAGTCCCCTGAACCCACATTGTCAGTAACGCCCAGGAGTTCTGGCTCTGTCACTGAGTCAGCTACTGCGACCGGGTCGGGACGATCCCACAGTTCCCAAAACTTAGGGAAGTCCCTACCAACGATGACCTCGTACACCGAGCGGGGCACAAGTCCGACCGGATGGGTCAACGTACCTACGCCAGTTTTAAACTGAACAGTGGCTATAGGATACTCACGGGTTTCCCCATGTACACAGATCACAGCAACTTTTTTAGCATGCAAATTTACAGTTTCAACAATCTCAGCTGTAACCAAAGTCACTAGACTTCCAGAGTCCAGCAAGGCCGTAATAGGCTTATTAATAACAGTCATTTGGCACATGTGTTTTCCCATACTTGGTGCGGCAGGGCATGAAACAGCAGCAAACATAGACTACCTTCTAATAGATAGATCACACTGCATTGGTTCATCTGTCAATGGACAGTTTGCTGCAACATGTCCCAGTTCTTGGCAACGAAAACACCTGATGTTTCCCCAGTTTGGTTTGCTGACAGGCAGTAGCTTCGCTTGTTTGGGACGCCAAACTTCAGTCCTGGCACCAAAAATCCTCCCCTCTATTTCCTTGCCATGCTTACCACCCACTTCCCCTGGAACAGTCATACCGGTTGCCTGGGGAGACCGTGGCTTTGGGTGGAACGTCCGTGCGGCTGTAGTGGTGGTGACCAGGCTCTCTGCAGCAAAGTACCTTTCAACGAGTCCCACGAGGTTGTCCGCCGAGTTGGGGTCTCCTTGACTCACCCACTTCTGCAGGGGAGCTGGTAGTGACCTCAGGAACCGGTCCATGACCACACGCTCCACTATTTGTGGCCCAGACAGGGACTCCGGCTGTAGCCATTTCCTCACAAAGTGAATTAGGTCGAACATCTGCGATTTTCGGGGCCTCTCGTCTTGGAAGAACCAGCTGTGGACCCGCTGTGCTCTAACTGCCAAGGTGGTCACCAAGTCGCGCCAGGATTTCCCGCTTGACCTTTTCATAGTCTCCTGCTTCTGCTGACTCCAAATCATAGTATGTCTTCTGTGATTCTCCAGACAGCAAGGGGGCAACCAGTCCTGCCCACTGGGTTTTGGGTCAACCTTCCCTCTCAGCGGTCCGTTCAAACGTTAGGGGAAAGGCCTCTGGATCATCATCTGCAGTCATCTTGGAAAGAAAGCGACCCACATGGATGGCTGAGGGCTTGTCTCCAACAATATTAACTGGACCTATAATGGTATTTATCCCAGTGTGATTTTAAAGCACAGGCCTAATCCTCAGCCTCCAGCTACCAAACAAGCTGCTGATTTAGGTCTGTGCTTTCAACTCAGACTGGAATAAATACCATTGTAGGTCCAGTTCACTACTGGGTTGTTCACTTGGTTGCCAGTCAAGCCCTGATGAAGAAGGCACATAGAGTGGCGTCACTCAGATTGTTAGTCCAACATTTGATCATTAACAAAAATGCCCATAAAGCCGTTGAGTTTTTTTTACTGCTGAAGTAAATCTATGTTCTAGAGGTAAAAAGACCTAGAAGAAAAGAAAAAAACGTAATACAAGAAGAAACCATTCTCATTTAGTATAAAATGTTATTTAACTGTTATTTAAACTAAACTGTCTAGACTATCCTGAATTCAATAGAACATTTATCATGAACAATAGGCTCCTCAGAAGGGAGCCTATCACGTATGGCTTGGATCAGTGATCCTACAGGAACATAGACAAGAGAGCACAGAATACAGGATTTACAAGAATGACAGGAGTATAGTGCAGTACTGGGGTTCAGGGTTCACAGGAAGTCAAGTACACAAGATACAGTTGATGTGTACAAGGATTCTAAGGCAGGAAGGATACCTAATGGTACTATCTGAGGAGAACGCAGCATGTCCGCACATGCAACAATGGTGAGGGCCCTTAAAAGGGCTGAGGCACAGTGAAGTAGTGAAGTTGAATGGTGTCACCGAACAGGAAACTAACTTACAATACACTTGGAGACACAAAGGCAGACTTGCTTGGGACATTATTATTCAAAGCCTAAGGCAATCTGCTTTAGCTTGAAAAAGCAATACTGGCTGGGTATGTAGCTAATTCAATTAACAGGGGGTCTAATCTAGTGTTAAAACAAGTTTTGTGGGACAAGATACAACCGCAGACCTTATAAGTTTAAGCATTGGAACTAAATGTCAATACCAATACAATAATCACACACATACTTGTGTCCTTTTTTTTTTTTTTTTTTTTTTTCAACCTCACCTACTATGTAATACCAGAATACCTGCTGATCTTTGGGAATAGAGGAGACAGACCTTTAGAAAAGCTGAAGATCTGTGACATAGATCTACCGTAATTTAAAATAGTAATAATACCCAAGTAATCTTAACACTCAATGTAGTAATACTGACATACATGTAGTAATACATTCAATATTTTTTTTTTTTTTTTTTACCATAGGTGTTTAACCACTTGCCGACCGGGCCATAGCCTAAAGAAGGCTGCAGCGCGGTCGGCTAGTTCTTTGTGGACGTCCGTGGGACGTCCTCCCAGAATACTGCTCTCGCGCGCCCCCTGGGGCGCGCACCCGAGAACTTCCGTGACCCCTGGGTCCAGAGGACCCGGCGCATCACAGATCACGGTAAACGGCCGCTAATCGCAGCCGTTTACCATGTGATCGCTCTGTCAAATGACGGAGCGATTACATGTCAACAGGCCGGCGTCATCTCATGACGCCGGTTCCTCCCTCCCCTCTCTGTACCGATCGGTACACTGTGAGCGGAGAGGGGGAGGGATCGGATGGCAGCACCGCTGTGGGCTGCATGTGTAGTGCCCACAGCGGTGCTCAGTGACATTTGCAGTCACATCCATCCATCCCTCAATGCTCAGCCATCCCTGCAATACTCTGCATAATACTCTGCATAACACCCTGCAATACTCTGCATAACACCCTGCAATACTCTGCATAACACCCTGCAATACTCTGCACTATACCCTGCAATACTCGGCATAACACCCTGCAATACTCTGCATAATACTCTGCATAACACCCTGCAATACTCTGCATAATACTCTGCATAACACCCTGCAATACTCTGCATAACACCCTGCAATACTCTGCATAACACCCTGCAATACTCTGGATAACACCCTGCAATACTCTGCATAACACCCTGCAATACTCTGCATAACACCCTGCAATACTCTGCATAACACCCTGCAATACTCTGCATAACACCCTGCAATACTCTGCATAACACCCTGCAATACTCTGCACTATACCCTGCAATACTCGGCATAACACCCTGCAATACTCGGCATAATACTCTGCATAACACCCTGCAATACTCTGCATAACACCCTGCAATACTCTGCATAACACCCTGCAATACTCTGCATAACACCCTGCAATACTCTGCACTATACCCTGCAATACTCTGCACTATACCCTGCAATACTCGGCATAACACCCTGCAATACTCTGCATAACACCCTGCAATACTCTGCACTATACCCTGCAATACTCGGCATAACACCCTGCAATACTCTGCATAACACCCTGCAATACTCTGCACAACACCCTGCAATACTCTGCATAACACCCTGCACTACTCTGCAATATACCTGGGCACTACTCTGCAATATACCCGGGCACTACTCTGCAATATACCCGGGCACTACTCTGCAATATACCCCGCACTACTCTGCAATATACCCCGCACTACTCTGCAATATACCCGGGCACTACTCTGCAATATACCCGGGCACTACTCTGCAAAATACCCAGGCACTACTCTGCAATATACCCGGGCACTACTCTGCAATATACCCGGGCACTACTCTGCAATATACCCGGGCACTACTCTGCAATATACCCGGGCACTACTCTGCAATATACCCGGGCACTACTCTGCAATATACCCGGCACTACTCTGCATGATACCCCGCAATACTCTGCAATATACCCCGCAATACTCTGCAATATACCCCGCAATACTCTGCAATATACCCCGCAATACTCTGCAATATACCCCGCAATACTCTGCAATATACCCCGCAATACTCTGCAATAGCCCGCAATACTCCGCAATTTTTAACCAGTTCCCGCCCACAGTCATATGACGTCCTTGACTTTGAGCGGGTATATCTGAATGATGGGTGCAGCTACAGGCATCATTCAGATATCAGCTTTTTCAGCCAGCGATTTCCTACACCATAGGAATGATCATAGCTGCTGTTCCACTGCCTGATCGTTCTTATGGGAGGCGAGAGGGGACGCCCCCCCCTTCCCGCCACCCTCCGGTGCTTCTACCGACTCACCGCTACGATCGAAGCCAAGATCGTTTTTTTTTTATTATTATTTCAGGCTTCCCAGCCTAGAGGTGAGATGTGGGGTCTTATTGACCCCATATCTCACTGTAAAGAGGACCTGTCATGCCATATTCCTATTACAAGGATGTTTACATTCCTTGTAATAGAAATAAAAGTGATCAAAAAATTTTTTTGGGGGGAAAAAGTGTCAAACTAAAATAAATAAAGTAAAATAAACAATAAAAAAAAAAAAAAAAATTTAAAGCGCCCATGTCCGTGTGCTCGCATGCAGAAGCGAACACATACCTAAGTCCCGCCCACATATGAAAACGGTGTTCAAACCACACATGTGAGGTATCGCTGCGATCGGTAGAGCGAGAGCAATAATTTTGGCCCTAGACCTCCTCTGTAACTCAAAACATGTAACCAGGAAAAAATTTTAAAGCGTCACCTATGGAGATTTTTAAGTAGCGACGTTTGGCACCATTCCACGAGAGTGTGCAATTTTGAAGGGTGACATGTTGGGTATCTATTTACTCGGCGTAACTTCATCTTTCACATTATGCAAAAACATTGGGCTAACTTTACTGTTTTGTTTTTTTTTAAAGCACAAAACTGTTTCTTTCCCCAAAAAAACGCGTTCGAAAAATTGCTGCACAAATACTGTGCGAGATAAAAAGTTGCAACAACCGCCATTGTATTCTCTAGGGTCTTTGCTAAAAAAAATATATATAATGTTTTGGGGTTCTATGTAATTTTCTAGCAAATAAATGATGATTTTTACATGTAGGAGAGAAATGTCAGAATTGGCCTGGGCGCTCCAGAACGCCTGGAGGTGCTCCCCTGCATGTTGGGCCTCTGTATGTGGCCATGCTGTGTAAAAGTCTCACATATGTGGTATCGCCATACTCGGGAGTAATAGCAGAATGTGTTTTGGGGTGTAATTTGTGGTATGCATATGCTGTGTGTGAGAAATAACCTTCTAATATGACAATTTTGTGAAAAAAAAAAAAGAAAAAAAAAATCTTGATTTTGCAAAGAATTGTGGGAAAAGATGACAATTTCAAAAAAACTCACCATGCATCTTTCTAAATACCTTGGAATGTCTTCTTTCCAAAAAGGGGTCATTTGAGGGGTATTTGTACTTTCCTGGCATGTTAGGGTCTCAAGAAATTAGATAGGCCGTCAGTAATTCAGGTGTGATCAATTTTCAGATATTGGCACCGTAGCTTTTGGACTCTCTAACATTCACAAAGACCAAAAAATATACACCAAGTTGTACTTATTTTTACCAAAGATATGTAGCGGTATAAATTTTGGCCAAAATTTACGAAGAAAAATTACTAATTTGCTAAATTTTATAACAGAAACAAAGAAAAATTCATTTTTTTACCAAATTTTCAGTCTTTTTTCTTTTATAGCGCAAAAAATAAAAAACCCAACGGTGATTAAATACCACCAAAAGAAAGCTCTATTTGTGTGAAAAAAAAGGATAAAAATTTCATATGGGTAAAGTGTTGTATGACTGAGTAATTGTCATTCAAAGTGTGAGAGCACCGAAAGCTGAAAATTGGTCTGGTTAGGAAGGGGGTTTAAGTGCCCAGTTGTCAAGTGGTTAAACTAGAGCAAAAATTGTTCAATTCAATCAATAAAACTTTTCATCATAAAATAACATACAAAAACTATATATAAGGCTCAGTTCCCACTATTGCGACTTACAGTTGTCGCGACTTTGAAAAGGTTCTTGCACTACTTTGATGCGACATTCAATGCAACCCTGATCTAAAGACTGTGAAGATGAATCAAAGTCACACTCCAGAGTTTCTGAATCGTGTGACTTTGGGGGTCATTATAGTGTATACGTAGTCTAAGACAGGAGACAATTATCTAGGACAGGGGTGTCAAACTCAATTTCATTGTGGGCTGCATCAGCATTATGATTGTCCTCAAAAGGGCCGTTTGTATATGTAAGATTAGATGTCCAGCGCATCCCCTCCCCTTACATTAGATGTCAAGAGCCACCCCACCATCAGAAGATGAGTCCCCTACTCTCCCTAGGATCACAGTGCACCCCCTTTCCTTATGCTGCCGCTGAATGCATTGCTTGAAAGCAGAAAGTATGGGTCTGGAGGAGGACCAGAGGAGAGCTGGAGCTCTCCTGCAGCTGCAGGAGAGGTGCAAGGGCCACATGAAATGGCCTGGAGAGCTGTATTCAGCCCGCAGGCCTTGTGTTTGACACCTGTGATCTAGGGCATTGAAACTCGTTAAATTTCAAAACTCATACATGTCAGATCATAATACAACAAAAAAATTTGCACCTTATACTGTAAATAGGAACAAGAAACTGGGCAGTACAGACTTAAATGGCTGCACCAATATTTAGCTAGTGGGGGGAGTGAAACCCATAAATGTTTACATATGAAAATAGAAACACTTTAGAACAATACTTACATTGGTGAATTGTCTTTGAAGTCCTTCTGTTCTGAAGACCTTAATAACTTGAGTAAGCACCTGGCATAGTGCGAAACGCGTTAGCTGATTGCCTGTACACTCTGTCAATGATGTTCTGTATGACATGTTCCTGATTTTACAATAAAGCAATTTGGATTATAAATTCCTGGAGTGCGGCTGTCTGGATTTTCCTGTTTGCACACAGCTTCAACTAGCATTAGCCAGCACCTGGGGCTCCTTGTCTCTGGAGAGCAACTTTCATTTTATACCTGGGCAGTTTTACCCTTGTGCGGGGATAACATTTACAAGCATCATATACTGTTCATTTACATTAGAAATGGGAGGAGATCCAGGCTAAAAGTACAGCAAGTAACAAACATCAATACACATGGATAGATACCAGAAAAAAACTTTAGCTGACATGCGGATACTCAGGCAGAGGTGGGAGACCTTGGGGCCAAAAAACCCTTTTCTAAGTCTGCAGAATTGGCTTTTTGGAATGTTATTAATCCGCTTTTTGTGGTGGCAACTTTTTTTATGTAGATATAAATTTCCTCTGGTGGATTTAAAATGTTTTTTAGTGCAAATGACATTCTCATCATGATTTAATTCTGGATTTAAAATTATTAGTGTGTGTCAGTCCACAATATGTGTGAAACAGAGGCACAACTCATTACCATTGCAATACTGCAGAAATGGTTCTACTGTCGCTGGA
Organism: Lithobates clamitans; assembly: GCA_037952925.1. Taxonomy (NCBI): domain Eukaryota; kingdom Metazoa; phylum Chordata; class Amphibia; order Anura; family Ranidae; genus Lithobates; species Lithobates clamitans. The sequence goes on from JBBGZY010000685.1 coordinate 882,988, forward strand.
TCTCCATCCCAATGGGAGGAGATCCAGGCTAAAAGTACAGCAAGCCACTATATCGTCAATTTAGTGACCATAATAAATAACATGTTGGAAGAAGGGGTTTGTGTCGAGAGATGTGATACTTCTCCCAAAAACCCACAGTGAAGTTTGCATAGCTAGTCACATGGTTGGCACCCATGGCTGCACCTTGAATTTGCAAGTCATAATCATCCAGGAATTTTAAATAATTTGTGTTCTTGTGTGAATTTAATACTGTCTACAATGAACCTGGCTTGGACAGGACTTATATGTGTCTGTTGCAAGTAGTTTTTTTTAATATTATTTTTATTTTCATTTTTTTATCTTTGTGTGATTAACTAGCTGGCTTCTTTGGGTAAAATGGGTGAAATGTAGTGAGCTTTGTATTATGTGATACATTTGTACTTTGTAAATATCTGCTTCCATTTGCAGTGGTTACACTATGGAGGCTGAAAGGATTAACTTTTCAGTGTGGGAGGAGAGAGGAGGGTACTTAAAGTGCTGCCCAGTAAAGATGAATTCTTCTTATCAAGAATAGTATTTTCCATTTGAAAAATATTGGATTAAAGTCCAGGTGACATCACCCGGGTAGGGGAAATATTTTTGTGCATTGTTAGCAGAGCTGGTGGCCAGTTTATCCGCAGCAGTAATCCGGATGACACTGCTTGCTCTTATCCCCGGGCTCATTTTCTTTCACTGGCAGCTGTGACACATTGCAGTGCTTCTGTGTGGTTGGACTGTGAGTATTATGCTGGATAATCTCTGGAGCTCTATCTAGAGGATATTTATGGGCATTACCCCTTCACATTTATTAGTGCAGAGAGCACTGTGGTTGACCTGATTATTGAAGACATAGAGAAGGCTAATTTATTAAATACCCTCTTCAACTCCATGTGTACAAAGGAAAATGGGGAAGCTCAAGTCCTTTTTATAGGGATTCTATTGATATAGATCCAAATGATCTACAATGGCTCAAAATTGACATGGTCCAGAAACATATAGACAAAATAAACGTGAATAAAGCATTGGATCCAATGTTCTGTGTTGGGAACCTTACTTTTTAACATATTTATAAATGATCTAGGGTTTGAAAATAAAAATACAATTTCATTGTTTGTGGATGACACCAAGCTATGCAGTGGAATTAAGTCCTTATAGGATGTCTCCAACTTACAAACTGATCTCAATGCACTATTTAATTGGGCAACTATGTAGCAAATGAGGATTAAGGTAATGCTCTTGGGAGCTAAAAACATGCATGCATCATGCGACAGGCCAAAAATTTGTTCGAACACGCGAACACCGTTAAAATTTATGGGATACGAACATGAATAATCAAAAGTTCTAATTTTAAAGGCTTATATGCAAGTTATTGTCATAAAAAGTGTTTGGGGACCTGGGTCCTGCCCCAGGGGACATGTATCAATGCAAAAAAAGTTTCAAAAACTGCAGTTTTTTCGGGAGCTTAAAGTGAAACAATAAAAATGAAATATACTAGCCGTAGCAGCTTTTAAGGAATTGTTGGGTCTCTGCAATACACATAAGTCATTGAAAAAAACGGCATGGGAAACCCCCGAACCAAAATGTAAAAAAAAAAAAAAAATGCGTGGGGGTCCCCCCAAATTCCATACCAGGGTCTTCAGGTCTGGTATGGATTTTGAGGGGAACCCCGCACCAAAATTTAAAAGAAATGGTGTGGGGGTTATCCAAAAATTCATACCAGACCCTTATCTGAACACGCAACCTGGCAGGCCGCAGGAAAAGAGGGGGGTGAGAGAGCGCTCCCCCCTCCTGAACCATACCAGGCCACATGCCCTCTATATGGGGAGGATGTCCCCATGTTGATGTGGACAAGGGCCTCATCCCCACAACCCTTGCCCGGTGGTTGTGGGGGTATGCGGGCGGGGGGGTTATTAGAATCTGGAAGCTCACTTTAACAGGGGGACCCCGGATCCCGCCCCCCGTGTGAAATGGTAATGGGGTACAAATGTAACCCTACCATTTCACAAAAAAAGTGTCAAAAATGTTGAAGACAATATCCGGTTTTTGACAATTCCGTTATTAATGTCTTCTTCTTTCCCCGCTTCTTCTTCCATCTTCTTCTGGTCTTCATTCGGATTTCCTCCTCCATCTTGTTCTTCCCCCACTTCTTCCTCTGCTTCTTCCTTCGGTCTTCTCGTCCGCATCTTCCCCGCTTCGTTCTTCAGACGATCCGCATCCATGGAAGGTTTCCGCTGTGTGACGCTTCTGTTCTTCTGATAGTTCTTATATAACTGAGGGCGGGGCCACCCGGTGACTCCACCCCCCTCTGCAGCACAGGGACTTCCCTATGGCTTTCCCCGTGGTGTCAGAGGGGGGCGGGTCACCCGTTACTTAATTTTGGCACGGGGTTCCCCTTAAAGTCCATACCAGACCTGAAGGGTCTGGTATGGATTTTGAGGGGGATCCCCACGCCTTTTTTGTTTTAATTTTGGCGCGGGGTTCCCATTAGAATTCATACCAGACCCAAAGGGCCTGGTAATGCACTGTAGGGGAACCCCATGTCGTTTTTTTCAATGACTTTTATGTGTATTACAGAGACCCGACAATTCATTAATATCCGCTACTGCTAGTACTTTGACTTTTATTTCCTTTAGAAATGTAATTTTGCTATCGGACTGTTCTAAACACGGGAAACATGCGCCACTTTACAGGCATACTATAGACACCCCCCAGGTATGAAATTTAAAGGAATATTTCACCTTTATTGTTTCACTTTAAGCATTATTAAAATCACTGCTCCTGAAAAAATGGCCGTTTTTAAAACTTTTTTCTGCATTGATATATGTCCCCTGGGGCAGGACCCAGGTCCCCAAACACTTTTTATGAGAATAACTTGTATATTAACCTTTAAAATGAGTACTTTTGATTTCTCCCATAGACTAAAGGATGTTCCGCGGCTTTCAAATTTGCCGCGAACACCCCAAATTGTTCGCTATTCGACAAACGGGCAAACAGCCAGTGTTCGTGTTGAACTCATGTTCGACCCGAACAAACAGCCCATCCCTAGTTCTGATAGATCAGACTTAATATTAGCATGCAATGCCAAGCTGCAGTTTCTAAAGCTGGCAAAATACTTTCCTATATTAAAAGAGGTATAGACTCCAGAAAAAAAAAGACATAATTTTGCTCCTGTACAAATCATTAGTAAGACCTAATCTGAAGTATGCAGTTCAGTTTTGGACATCATTTCACAAAAAGAATATTAGTGAACTGGAGAAAGCGCAGAGAAGCGCAGCCAAACTGATAATTAGACTAGCTCAACTGAATTTTTTCTCTCTTGATAAGAGGTGATTAACCACTTAACTGCGCTATAGCTGAAAGAGGGCTACAGCGCGGCTCAATAACACTGGGAGGGCGTACTATGATGTCCTCCCAGAATCGCGCGCCCCCTGGGGTGTGCACATGGGAGTATCTATAACCGCCGGCATCACGGATGACAATGAATGGGCACTGACAGTGGCCATTTACAACGTGATCGCTCCATCAAATGACGGAGCGATCACTTGTAAACAAACCGGCGTCATGTCTGATTCCTATCTCCCCTCTCTGTACCGATCTGTACAGTGTGAGCGGAGAGGGGAGAGATCGGGTGCAGCAGCGCTGTGGGCTGGATCTGTAGTGCCTACAGCGCTGCTCTGTGCCCCCTGCAGCACTTATCCATCCATCCATGCTCAGCTATCCCATCAACCCCCATCCATACTCAGCCATAACTAGCCATACCAGCCTTACCCAGCCATACTCCGCAATACTCAGCCATACCTATTTATACTCAGCCATCAGCCATACTCAGCCATACCCAGCCATACTCAGCCATACCCATCCATACTCAGCCATTCCCCTCCATACTTAGCCATACCCATCCATACTCAGCCGTACTCAGCCATACTCAGTCATCCCATCCATACTCAGCCACCCACATTCATGGCTCATCCATGCCACATCAGTTCTCATCCATGCCACTACAGTGTCTCACAAAAGTGTGATAGGTAGTCAGATTTGAAATGTATGCCCCTAGAACACCTGATGGTGCTCCCTGCATGTTGGGCCTCTGTATGTGGCCAAGCTGTGGAAAAGTCTCCCACGTGGTATCGCCATACTCAGGAGGAGAAGGAGAATCTATTTTGGGGTGTAATTTTTGGTATGTATATGCTTTGTGTTATAAATGTTTTATAACTAGACAACTTTGTAAAAAAAATGCATTTTCATTTTTTTTCCACATTTTCCAAAAACTTGTAGAAAAAAATGACACATTCAAAACAATCATTAAGCCTCATTTGATTATATGTTAGGGTGTTTTCTTTCCAAAATGGGGTCATTTTTGGGGCATTTCCATTGTCCTGGTGCTTCAGGGCCTTCAAAATTGCAAGAAGTAGTCAAGAAATTATATGTATAATTTATGCTCCTAGAACACCTGATGGTGCTCCCTCCATGTTGGGCCTCTGTATGTGGCCATGCTTGTAAAAGTCTCACAAATGTGGTATCACCATACTCAGAAGGAGTAGTAGAATGTGTTTTGGAGTGTAATTTGTGGTATGCATATGCTGTGTGTGAGTAATAACCTGCTAATATGACAATTTTGTGGAAAGAATAAAAAAAGAATCTTCATTTTGCAAAGAATTGTGGGGAAAAAATTACAACTTAAAAAATCACCATGCAGCTTACTAAATACCTTGAAATGTCTACTTTCCAAAAAGGGGTCATTTGTACTTTCCTGGCTTGTTAGGGTCTCAAGAAAATGGGATAGGCCATCAGTACTTCAGGTGTGATCAATTTTCAGAGATTGGCACCATAGCTTGTGGACTCTATAACTTTTACACAGACCAAATAATTGATTTGGGTTATTTGGGTTATTTTACCAAAGATATGTAGCAGTGTAAATTTTGGCCAAAATTTATGAAGAAAAATTACTAAATTTTAAAACAGAAACGAAGATAAATTCATTTTTTTACAGAATTTTCGGTCTTTTTTCTTTTATAGCGCAAAAAATAAAAAATACCACCAAAAGCAAGCTCTATTTGTGTTGAAAAAAAGGACAAAAATGTCATATGGGTACAGTGTTGCATGACTGAGTAATTATCATTCAAAATGTGAGACCACCGAAAGCTGAAAATTGGTCTGGTTAGGAAGGGGGTTTAGGTGCCCAGTGGGTAAGTGGTTAAGGGAAGATATGATCAACATGTACAGTATAAATACATAAGTGGTTCATTTAGTGAACTTGGTTTGAGCTATTCACTTTCAGGTCATTACAGACAACAAGGGGTCACTCTTTAAAGCGGAGTTCCACACAAAAATGGAACTTCCGCTTTTCGGAACCCTCCCCCCCTCCGGTGTCACATTTGGCACCTTTCAGGGGGGTGCAAATACCTGTCTAAGACAGGTATTTGCACCCACTTCCGGCATAGACTCCCACGGGAGTCTATGCCTCTTCCTGTCCCTCCGCACTGACTCCTCGGAAACACACAGGTCCCAGGAGATAGTGGGGACCAGTTACGATGCGCAGCGCGACTTGCGCATGCGCAGTAGGGAACCGGGAAGTGAAGCCGCAACGCTTCACTTCCTGATTCCCTCACCTAGGATGGCGGCGGCAGCTGCCGAGAGTCGAGCGATTTATCGGCGTCGGCTGCCGACATCGCTGGACCCTGGGACAGGTAAGTGGCCATGTATTAAAAGTCAGCAGCTGCAGTATTTGTAGCTGCTGCTGTCTTTAATATTTTTTTTGGGTGGACTCCCTCTTTAAGTCTTCACATATGAAAAGGCTTCTTCACAGTAAGAGCTGAGAAAATGTGGAGTACACTGGTTCTGGCCAGCTCAGTAGATTGTTTTAAAAAAGAGCTGGATGAATTCCTAAATACACAAAATATAACTGGATATTGTTATTTATAGGTAATAATGCCATGGGATGTTGATCCAGGGAATGTCTGATTGCCTCATGGGAGACCAGGGAGGGTCCCCCCCCCCCCCACTGGGGCAAATTGGATCATACTTTATTGGGGTTTTGTATTGCCTTCCTCTAGATTAACTGTGGGTTGACATGGAGGTTTAGTATTTGTGTGTTTTTTTTTTTTTTATTGGTTGAACTAGATGGACTAGTGTCTTTTTTCATAAGAGCTAGGCTAGTCTCGTACACCATGGGCAAGCGCTTTTATAGGGAATGGGGAATTGAAAGTTGTGTCTCAAAAAGAGCCACGCTCTCAAAGGGGCGGGAAAGAAAAAAAAACTTTAAAAAATATAAATTATTAATAAAAAAATTATATATATATATATATATATATATATATATATATATATATATATATATATATATATATATATATATATATATATATAACCAATTCGCACAAAGTCAGAGTGAGAGAAGAATAACAGCCTCTCCCACTGGAGTCCATCTGCTCGGGAGTGAGAGCAGACTGAACCATATGACCGCATAGACGAGCTCCTATCTAAAAGGTACTTAGAGTAGATCTTGCAAAAAAAAAAACACACACTTCCATTACTATTGCCACGTAAGAGAATGTATAATGGGAGAGTGTTTTTTTGAGACTTTACACCCACTTTAAGGAATTTAAAGGTGTCCAAAAAGCACACACTAGGATCACCCAACTGGAAGCTTCAGGAACCCCAACAGACACCAGCAGGATCATCCCCACTGTAGTGCGCCGATCAGTGAACACCCAATGTCACACAGGTACCTTACCAGACCCCAGGGAACCAGCTCAGTGCCAGGGGGAATCCACTTCCTGGAAACTCAGGAAGTGACATCACTTCTGGGGCGGGAGCAGTACAACGGTGTCCCCATGAATGGGCAAAGATAGATGGAAGAAAAAAAAAACTTTTTTAAAGAAATTTTTTCAAAAATTCAAAAAATAAAAAATTTCTGACAAAACTGGACCACTAGGAAATAGTAAATTAATTTAAAAAAAAAATAAATTAAAATGTATTATTGCGATGAATTTTGCACAACGATAATAATGATTCCCCAATGTGTAACAATTAATGAAAAGTGCCCTGGAGTACGTGAAAGCCAACCCTACAAAAAAAATCTATAAAAGTTTGTTTCTATAGTAATTGGTAATCAATAGCAGCTAGATATTAAGAACAATGGTAGATTCAAGTAAAAATTGTAATGATAATAATATATAAATATGAATATGAAAATAAAAATAAAGAAAAAATAAAATAAAGATAAAAATGTACACAAATACTTGGATGAAAAAGAAGAAATAAGAAACCAAAGAAACAGGGCATGGTTGGTATAATGATCTCCTGGAAGGACACCCACATGAAGGCAAAAACAGAATAAAAACAGAAGGGGAAGAGGACCAGGAGGGTCATATAAGAGTTTGAACATCCAATCCCACATTGAGGCCCCTAGGCGATAAGGCTCCTAAGCGATGTATCCAAAAGGTTTCTCTTCTACAAACTCCCTGAAAGGGCCTGTCATCCTCACCCATAACTTCCAAGCCAAGTAGCCTAAGACCAGATGGATTATGATCATGTTGATGCAAAAAATGTAATGGTATTGAATGGTTGTCGACACTTTTAATTCCTTTTATGCTCCCCAAAATGTGTGCATAAAGCCAGGATGATGCTGCCCACGTAAAGAAGGCCACAGGCGCATATCAGACAATATACTACAAATTGTGAACCACAATTTATGAATTGAGGAATAGCATGGGTTTGGCCATCACTACCTGTAACCTGCTTCTTCCTATGCCACATGTATTGGCATGCTCCACAGTTGGGGGTACCACACTTAAAACTACCCTTTTGGTCAAATAAACTGCTCCAACATTGGTTGGCCACAGTTTTGGGTTTACGGACTCTGCTTGGAGCAATATGTCCCCTTGAGTTCTTGGGTCTAGGAAAAATTACATTTGAGCGTTCTAGAATAACATTGGTCAAACAAGGATCTCGTGGAGAATACCCCAATTTTTTCTATGATCCGCTTAATAGTGAAGGCCTTGTTTGTGTACCGTGTTAAAAGTCACATCAGAATGGCTGCAAGTACCAGTATTTTGCTTGACTGAGCCATTCCCATCATAGTTGGTACGCCCCACTTCATGCTGGGAATTCACCTTACCAGCCAAATCTGGGTATTTCAGCCTATATTTGGTGTGTGCATCTTCAATGGTGGCCGGATCATAGCCCTTTTCCAAATATTTTTTACTCAGTACAATGCTCTGTTCATCATAATCTTTTAGATAAGAGCAGGTCCTCTGGAGCCTGCGAAACTGACAAAAAGATATGTTTTTGATCCATCGGGGTGGTGATTGCTGCGGGCATGAAGGTATGAATTACCTGCTGATGGTTTGAAATGGGTACAACAAAAAATGATTCATCATCCACCATCAGTTCAAGGTCTAAAAATACCAACTTCTGGCTATCTGGCACATGGGTGAATTCAAACCCAAAAGAATTATTCTGACAATGGGCCAAAATGCTTCCAACTGGCTATCATCACCATTCCAGATGATCAGGATATCATCAATATAGCGAGCATAAAGGACCAGGTTCGCCCCAAAGAGATTATTGAACCAGATGTGAAACTGCCCCCAATACCCCATATAGAGATTGGCATAACTCGTCCCCTATGGCTGTGCTCTTGGTTTGTCTGTAATACACATCCTGAAACACAAAGTAATTGTGTATGAGGGTGTATTCGATGGAATGCATGATGAGGGAAGCTTGCCTGGAATGTAAATGATATTCACGAGCCAAAAAATATTGTACAGCCTGCAGTCCAAATTGGTGCTGTATAGACGTGTACAAGGAGGCCACGTCCAGTGACAGCCAATGATAACCTGTTTGCCAAGGATAGTGGGCCAAAATATCCAACATATGCCCTGAATCACAAACATACGATTGGAAGCTGCACCACCAAATCTTGGAGAAAATTATCGATACAGAAATGAGGTATCATTGTATGCTTCATCCACTAATAATTTCAGGGCTTCTTTATATGGACCAACCGGATCACCATCCAACTTCTCGTAGGTACTGGTGTCTCCAAGGAGTCTGGATGCTTCAGCTAAGTAGTCAAGTCTATCTTGTATGACCACCCCCCTTATCTGCCTGTCTAATGATCACTTCATCATTGTTCTTTAAAGAGTCCAAAACTCTTTTATCAGACAAGGACGTGGGGGAAGAATAATCCTTTTTGGCCCCATGACAAAGTTGTACCAATTCAAAGTAAACCACATCATAAAAGGTAAGCCTCATCCCCAGTGGGGATGGAAAACAGATCTTAGCGTGAAATGAGTATGAGCCATAGGAGCCGAACTGGCATAACTGGATGGAATTTCAGCTGCCGACAAGTCAGTACACTGAGCTCCTTCAGACCACAACTCCTCTAGCATTTGCAATGCCTCATAGTCATGGTCAATGCTGATATGCTCTCGGGTGACAAAGGGATAAGTGGTATTCCCAGGCTCCTTCATATACTTTTTGATCGAAAAAAAACGTTTGAGGGTAACGTTGCGTGTGAATCTATTTAAATCTATAAATAACTCAAACAGGTCCGGGGGATTGAGCGGGGCAAAGTTAAGGCCTTTACGTAGTAACCCTAGTTCTGATTCTCTAAAAGTTAGAGGACAAATTAAAGATTTTTATGGTATCATAGTTGGATCTCATTTCTTCCTTTTTTGATTTTCTTTCCTCAACGCTTGCCTCATCTAGTTTTTCTACCAATCTTTTTCTCCGAATGACCCCCCCCCTGTGGGTGTACCCTTCAATAAAAAAGAAGGAAAAGGGGTAATGGTAAAGAGGAGTTGGCAGAAATGGGTGGGTCAGATGGATGGATGGGCACTGGGCCACTGGGTACAGGGTGATTAGTGGACGATACCATTTCTGTACTATGAATTATTACAAAGGGAGCCCTCAAATGGGGGATTCTCCTTTGCCTCAGCAAAGGTGACACCATTGGGAGACTGATGGATTGAAAAATCTTAAAGCACTGTTGTTGGCGTTATGTTAGATGGACCTGGCTCACTGCCTTTCTTCTGAGTCCCCCCATTTTTCTGTCGGCCACCAGATGCATCGCTCCAACCAGAGGTTTTAAACTTACTATTGTAGTTACTATTCTTAAAATGTCTGCCTCCAGGCCACTGCGACCCATTGGAACCCCTGGCGGGTGCCGGTCCGGGACCATGGGTAGATGAGTGAGCAGGAGGATATTGGGAACTATTTGGTGGAGGTCTGTTCCTAGAATGTGAATGGTTAACTTCTCTATATTGCTGCTGGGGGTGATCCCTGGGGGTGGCAGAACCTGGACCATTATTAGGGCGTGGTGGCCTATCGTGACATGATGGCCCATACGGGGCCCCTGGTTGTCTTGTTCTTTTCCACCAATGTTCATGATCCTGCAAAAAATTTGCCTGACTTCTTACTAATGAGGTCAGCCTCAAATTCAATGACTTGGTCATTGATACTATCATCCTATAAAGAAAATGCAGCCAAATGGGTAAAGGGATTGAGCTTGTCTTTGGCAGCCTCAATCTGAGAGCGAATGTGGGCAACGTTCCTCTCACGTTGGGAAATGATGAGGCTCATCCATTTTCTACTGCATTCCCTGGAGTGCCGGTACCACTGATTCCTAAGGTCATCATTCAAAAAACTGCACCTTTTGGTGTCCCTATTCATGTCCATGGGGATACCGTTGTACTGCTCCCACCCTGTAAGTGATGTCTCTTGTCATCAGGCGTCTTCCTATGTTTCCAGGAAGTGGATTCCCCCTGGCACTGAGCTGGTTCCCTGGGGTCTGGTAAGGTACCTGTGTGACATCGGGTGTTCACTGATCGGCGCCCTACAGCGGGGATGATCCTGCTGGTGTCTGTTGGGGTTCCTGAAGCTTCCAGTTGGGTGATCCTAGTGTGTGCTTTTTGGACACCTTTAAATTCCTTAAAGTGGTGTAAAGTCTCAAAAAAACACTCTCCCATTATATATTCCCTTACGTGGCAATAGTAATGGAAGTGTTTGTTTTGTTTTTTTTGCAAGATCTACTCTACTCTTTAGATAGGAGCTCGTCTATATGGTTCAGTCTGCTCTCACTCCCGAGCAGATGGACTCCAGTGGGAGAGGCTGTTATTCTTCTCTCACTCTGACTTTGTGCGAATTGGTTTCAGCTTATTCTCATTGGTATCATAGAGGAGGGGGAGGAGCAGCTGGCAGGGAATAGTATTAATCAATGAAGGCTGGAGGGGAGGGGCATGGAGGAGATTGGTTTCACACACAGACTATAGAAATGACAAGGATAGGGGGAGATGCTGAGAAGAGAGCTGGTTGACGGAGGCATGTAATCTGAGCATGCTATCTTTGATCAGCAACCATGATAAACGTGGTTAGTTTAAACAGTGGAACACAGGAACAGACAGGATCAATCAGATATTGTACAATATAGAAAGGGACAATTGACATGGCAAAAGCACTGTGCTATATCTCGTGCCCAGGAGCATATATATTTTTTTAGGGTTACAACCAGTAGAAAAGGATATGCTTTTTTTTTTTATTTTTATTTTTTTGATCAACTGAAGTTTTAAGATCACTTTTAAACAGAGGTAAAGAATCTTTATTGAGACATAATAAGGTGTTGTGGTCTGATAAGAGGCGCTTGGATTCCTGCAAGTAATCTCTATTTTATCACAATAGAGCCCCTATCTGCTTATTTTATGATAATGTCTTTATTATTTTGTAAATCTTTTAGAGCTCTTTTCTCTCCTCTCCTTGAATTGAGTTAATATGTTTTCCGTTAGCAAAGATATTTAGATATTCTGCATATACAACATGGTCAAATATATTAATTAATAGGCTTTGGCCTAATGAGGACAAAACATTGATTATGGGCAGAAGGTGGTATGTGAGCTATCTGGGAAATATGAGGTAAACATCTCTTCATTTTTAAAAAATGGCATATTGGGTAAAGGACTCGAGGTATAGTTCTCTTGTAAAATTACTGCAATGTATGATGTGCTAAAAACTCATAAGAATCCAATATTGGATCAGGGTTAATCACTTAATCATTATGATAGTTGGTATCCAACTGAGGGACTGCTAATGTACCTATGATTATCTGCTTATGTTCTTTCATAGAATATGATTGTTTTATTATAAGGTTACAGAAATATATTTATTAAGGTCCTTGAATAATAAAAATGATTATGTTTATAATCCAGTGCATAATTGAGTTCCCTATTTAACAGTGATAGTTCTTTATTATTCATTGTATGGGAAGATAAATTGTTCACTGTGTCAGTAACTTTGGAGATGGTAGTTAATTTCTTCTTCCTTTTCTGCGAGTTCTTGCCTCTATAACCTCTGCTTCTTCCTCCTTTTTTGAGATGGTATGTGTAGGCCATGGCTAAAAAATGTTGTTGACATCTTGTTTGGGTCCACAAGGAAGTTGTTTGTCTGAATTCATGATGTAATCTTGATGGGGTCCAAAAGCAAGTTATTCACCTTATATTTCTTAAAAGGAAGCCATCAAAACTAAAATTAAAATAAAAATGGTCCTTCAAACTTCAGCAGCGCTGAACAATTTTAAATTGTTGCATAAAAAATATATATGTAAAAATAGTAGTCTGTAAATCCGAATGGGACCGAAGTTTAACACAAAACTTTGCATGTAGCAGTTCATAAATGATTCTTGTGCTTCAAGACATTACCGCATCTAGTCCTTGTACTCCCTATAGGAATTGCACTCACAGGATTGCAGATCAATACAAGCCTCTTTATATGTGTGAGGTAGTGCCAAACGAACATCCGTCCGACCCTCAGAAAATGATCCGCCAAAATGAAAGCAGCCACCTGCTTCCTCTGATTCACCAGGATCCGATCAGCTGAAAGTTTTTTTCATGATACTCGGGCAAAGAAAGGGAGTCTCATAGTGTAAAACTGTAAAGCTTTAATTTATCTAAAAGGCCTCCTTCCCTTAATACATTGAACTTACAAAGATTTAGAAAAAGCATCCAATAAAATGGTAGCACTGTACATTCGGTTCTGATAAGCTGACCACCTGTCGGAGAGCTGTAATCGTCTGTGGTGGTTCCCGGGGAGAAACAAAAGCCGATGACCTTTGTAGCAAGCCGTGTGGTACACCTAGACGCGTTTCGTAAATCCATCTTTATCAATAGGCGTGACCCGCACGGTCAAACGTGCTAATTTATAACCTCTCAGAGTTGTATGTTAACCCGTTCATTGCCAGATAACCAATCACCCATGGTTCCCACCACAGAACGATCAAACACTCACTGTGTGAGCCTATTAATATGTTCTAAATAAATAAAACAGGAAAAAAAAGCAACAAAATTATATTAAATTCATACACGGTGTGAGGGATGGCTGAACTGGACACGCAATGACAATCAAAGCTGCATGTTCCGACTGCAGTCACTATCCTCACACAAGCACAATAATTAACCAAATAATGTCACATACATGCACATTCCATATATCAATAAAATATTAAGCATATATCACTTTATAAAGTGCCATGGTAGATAATAGAATCTTGATATTAAAGTAATATTCAGGGAAAAAAAAAAACTCTGTACATAATCGGTGACAGTTTGATAATGATAATCTGACTAATTTAATACTATGACAACTCTGTACATAATCGGTGACAGTTTGATAATGATAATCTGACTAATTTAATACTATAACGCTACAGGTTCTAAATCTGATAATATGATCACATAAAGCTATTTGGGGATTAAGGCGGGACAATAGTCCCCAATCCTCATTCATTTTGTAATGTGTTCGTTCTGACATATATGCGCACCTTGCTTAATAAATTTGTGAGCCACAATGCGATCAGAGTGGCAAACAGCAATATTCACGTGACCCATATAAGCGGACTACTCCGTTCTCATCAAATGCACATCAACATTAGAACTCCTGAACGGGTGTCACCTTCGTGTACAGCTTCACAGACAAACAGCTTGAAAGTGACAACCCAATTCAGCGGCCACTGTAGCAGAATAGTAACTGTATATAACTGCGCTCAGGACCCGTTTAACCCAATCCAAGTGCTTATCAATCCCTAATCCTAGTATAATAAAATTACATATAAAATCTATTGTCCGGCTCGACTAATTTAAAGACGAATAAGTCACTCCCTACTTACATATCACACTCGTGACATTATAATATGTACCGTTTAGTAAATCAAGGAAACTGCCAACTGACAACCCTAAAGTATAATATACCAATTACTGCCTAAAATGTATCAGGAGATGCCAAACCCAAACATTCAGACAGCAATTATTAAAAGGAAACAAAAAACACAAAATAATAATAAATAGGTAAGATAAACCCCATCAAATTAAACCTCCAAACATAAGAACTTTGAAGAACAAGAGGAGGACCTGTGGAGAACCATGACCTGTGTGTACATATACATGGACATATACACACATGTCAATAAAAAACTCAAATATACCGTTAACTATTGAATACCATAAAAAATAGAAAGCGACTAAAAAAGACAACTGCTGCAACACAAGTCTAAAATCGTGCTGATAAAGGATTGTTAAATGTACCACAATCACATTATTTGCACAAAAAATTCTATCCCCAATTGCTCTACTAAATTTTATGGCATGAACTCAATCAATAGTCACTAATAAAGCAATCCTCTATCACAGCAGGCAATTGCTGCCTGGGCATGCCATGGATAGCTGCCGCTGCCGCTGACCTGTCATTAAAGTGTACAGGGCTCACCGGCCACAGCTAGCTGCTCACAGGTGGCAGAAACAGCAGCAGGAATTAGCAGATTTCCGCTGCTGTCATTTTAGCCTTACTTTCCTAGTTATTTATAAAACTTATTTTTTTAATTCTAGGGATAAGTCCAAGAAGCTAGCAGAGCAGGCTGCTGCCATTGTTTGTCTTCGGACACTTGGGCTCCCTGAGGGAAAGATTGGTGAAGGAGAAAGTGACCTTGTTCATAAAAGGAAGAGAAAAATGCAGTATCAGAAAGTTGGCTCAGGAAACCTGTCAGAAGTGCCTCAGACAAAGAAACTACACCAAGAGGATGACACAACCGAAGGAAAAGATAAAGAAAGTTGAACTTGTATTTTGGTATATTACATTTTTTTCCAAATATAAGCAGTAATGAAATGTAATTACACAAAGGAAATAAAAACATAAATCATAGACACTGAATTCCTATGCATTCTTTATTTAAGATCAGTGCGGCAAGCAGTGGTAATTTCGTTGACTAAATTAATACTATTTTAGTCCACTAAAATACAACTAAAACAATTCAGATGACTAAAATATGACCAAAACCTAAATGCCATTTTAGTCAAAAGCCTATAACTAAAACTAAATTGAAATTTGATGTCAAAATTAACACTAACAGCAAGCAAAAGAATTATACCGAAAAATCAATAAGTACATCATGGTCAGGCAAATACATACAGTAGAACACATCATGTATAAACAAGGAATTGTAAAGAATAGGTTTTCATACAATAAGCAGTGGCAGTATGAAATTATCACTGTGCATTCACAAAACGTACTATGGAAGAGACCCAATTGGGGAATGCCACGTCAACGGCAGTGCATGACACCATAAAATGGGTATGTCTTAAAACTAGTGGCGGCTGGTGGTAGATTTTTCTGGTGGGCGGCAATGCACTGGGGGCGGCTTCCCCTGCATCTCCTCCTCCTCGGCATCACGGCGGCTTCCGCCATGTGTCTCCTCCCGCCACCTCCTAGGCCAATAGAATTGCTTCTCCTTTCGGCCAATCAGATGATAGGTCTCAGGACCCGCTTCCTGATTGGCCAGGAGGAGAATTAATTAATTTAATATTAATTCCCTATTGTGACACTTTTTCTTTTAAAGCCAAATAGAGCCTCTGGCTCTAATCACGCACTTTAAAAAACAAACAAACATTGGAATCTAGGCGTCCGGTGCCCCCCATGCATCTACCCGTGTAATCTTAGGGGGCCGGACACATGGATAGGGGGGTGCATTACGGTCCGTCACTGCTTAAAACTTGGTTTAATTGGGTTGGACTTCTACTCTGCTGAGTACAAACAAATGATAGAGGGTACACCTTCACAGATCCTGGGGATCCTGTACATGGCTACTGTCTATTATCTCACCAAACCCTATTATCTCTATTATCTCACCAAACCCTCTTGACATTCTAAAGATTATTGGGTTTTAGGACTACTATTCACCAAGGAATCCCTCCTGTCCGATGCAGTTCCCTCTGATTTTACTCCCATTTTCCCTGCTGCCTTTGTTTTTTTAATTTTCTGTATTTGCCATGTTTGCATGGTCTTTATCTTCAAATTTTGTTTCCAGGTGAAACGCTTACACACTTGATCTTGATGTTGGTCCAAATATGTGTCCCGCCTTGGTTGTTCTGATCATAGAACATGATAGTATATCAGTAGTTCTTTACATCTATTTGTTCCATTATCAACAAACCTCTCTTTCAACTGAAATGTATCAGATTCTTCCCCAAGCATTTCCATTTTTTTCGACTGTAGAATTTAACCCTTAAGCTTTCTTCTTTTTGTCAACTCAAGATTCACAAAATCTTTACACATTTTTCACTCAGCAAACTATTAGCAAAATGTGTAAATCGTTAATGAAAATCGGTGCTTCAGAATCCAGGGGATAATCTAGCTTAACTACGAAGTCAGATATAAATCTTGAAGGTTCACTTAAAAGAGGATTTAAACCCTCCATATACCCAGTGAAGTGAACGGCCTCAGATTAAACAAAAATCCCTATATAAAGTTTTACATGTATATCTTCTGTCTTCACCTTGATATACTGTTTAGAATGTGCACATCATGTTAGAATTTTCATTTCCTGGTTCCCCGTGTAGGAGTAGATCATTCCTAGACGCTGTGGTGTCCGTTTATGAAACAGAGATCAGCCGTAATCACGGCTGATCTCTGGTATGTTTCGGTTTATATAGCTGAGCTAAGGAGCAGAGAACATGTTCTCAGCTTCTCATCACAGTACATGACCGTTATGTCACAAACGGCCATATGAAAGTGAGATCTGAAGATCTCACAGCCTTTACACTGACATATCTCTCTTCCAGATTCACCAGCTCAGAGGTGGAGAATCTGGGAGAGAAGCTGGTGCGATTAGTTTCACTTTTTGAACTTAGCTGCACTGTAATCTCACATTATTTTAAGAGATTACAGGCAGCCCACCCACTTTTAAGATGGATACACACTATACATTTTAAAAATTCAGGGCCTCATCAGCTTGTCAAAGTTCTTAGTTTAACAGACAAACTGAGCAGGACAAAACTAGGAGACACAGGGCTTTGAAGAGAGATAACAAAACACTACAGATATATCTGCCCAGCTCAAATTTCAGGAATCAGGTTTACATAAATAATGTATTTTACTAGCAAGGAAAAGTTAAAGTTTAATGAAAAGTCAAACAAAATAACACCCTGCTTCCTCAGGACTCTAAACCCATAACTGATTCAGAGGTTTATCTAAGATAGCCAAATACTGATCAAAATTCAGCTACTTCAGCAGGGACAGGCCAAATTTTGTTCAGTGTGTGGACTCCCCTGCTCGACACAATACAGTTGTTTAATTCATCTGTTGAAGGGACATGTTGGAAAATTTTCCATAGATCTGCGATCAGAATATAATTTCCCGGTGGTAGATTTCGTCATCCACCTTCTTTGTGTGGATTGATGAATCTGTTTGTTTTTTTTTCCCCCAAGTCAGAGGAAGATGGAGTGTCCTAAAAAAACGATTTTAGGGACTTAGGAACAAAATTGAGAAAAAGGACCTCCAAGGTAGTATTCTCAGAAAAACTATCGGTACCACGAACCACACCAGAAAGGCAGAGGGAGACTAGGGAAGTAAACAAGTGGCTGAGGTGCTGGTGTAGTAAGGAGGGGTTTGGGTTCCTGGAGAACTGAGCTGACTTCTCAGTCAGTCACCAGCTCTTTAGAATGGACAGACTGCACCTAAATGAGGAGGGTGCAGATCTGCTGGGAGTGAAGATGGCCAAAAAGTTAGAGGGGCTTTAAACTAGGTGATGGGGGGTTCCAGAGGTAGAGATTAGTTAGCGCGGAACATATTCCAGAAGGTAGAATTGGGGGCATTAGTGGTAGGTTGACTAGAGCACCTAAACAAAATGACAAGTCCTATTTGCAACCTCAGTACGGGTGTAGGAGATAATTAGGAGACAGTATGCGACCGGTCTAAACTATGTGGCATGTCCACCACTGCCAGGGGTCTGGCGAACAAGATGGGAGAACTAGAGCTACTGTTGTTCGAGAAGGATTTAGATTTTGTAGGAATTTCAGAGACTTGGTTCAACAGCTCTCACGATTGGCTGGCAACCATTCAAGGGTATTCCCTATATCGCAGGGATAAAGAGGGTAAAAAATGAGGAGGGGTATGCCCGTATGTCAAAAATTATGTACAAGTGAATGTAAGAGATGGCATCAGTAAGAGAGCAAGCGAGGTGGTGGAATCCTTATGGGTAGAGCTGCAAAGGTATTAAACTACCTAATACTGGGAGTATGCTATGGGCCCCCTGAACAGAGGGAGAAGGCAGAGGTGGACCTCCTTTGGATTAGCAGCAAAGATGTCATCATAATGGGGGATTTTATTTATCCAGGCATAGACTGGATGGAAGGAACCGCACATTCATCTAAGACTCGTTGGTTCCAAAATGTCTTGCAGGACAATTTCATGGGTCAGATGGTAAACTAGAAAACAAAGTGTTACTAGACCTGCTGATTACCAAGAATCACCAAGAATTACCAAGACTTGATCATGGATGTAAAAATACGGGGCAATTTAGGAAACGGCAATCACAGGTCAATTAGTTTCAGTATAAATCAAACTAATAAGGGGGATACAAAGACACTGAATTCAAAAAGCGCCAACTTTCCTAAACTACGAGCCTTGCTAGAAGATAGAAATTGGGATAAAAGTTTAGGAACAAAGAACACGGAGGATAAAATGGGTATGCTTTAAGAGCATATTAAATAGGGGCATTAGCCAGTCCATCCCAATGGAAAATAAATTTAAAAGTGCTAATAAAATTCCTGTGTGGCTTAAGTCCAACGTAAAAATGCATATAAAAGGAGGCCTTCAAAAAATACAAGGCTGAGGGGTCATCATCAGCATTCCAACTTTACAAAGAATACAGCTTCCGGTTCCGGCGCCACATGAGGAGGAGGTGAATAGCTTCAGCTCCCGCACCGCTCCTCACTTACCCGGCATACAAACCTGCTATTGCTTCGGGGGGACCCCCCTCTATCCCTGCTCCATTGTAGGCACAGATGGATCGCTTTGTGGAGCGATCCTATGCGCGGGCGGTATCCTCCATGGCACCCCCAGTGGGAGATACAACGGCCGACACGGCCAAGATGGAGAACTGCTCCAGATGCAGCCACAGCCTCTCCCTGCTTCTGAGCTGACAGGGACGGATCCTACATCCCCCGCAGGCATTGCACAGGCTGTGGTAACGCTGCTGGGACCCTCACTGATGGCCACTGTGGATGCAGCTGTACACAGTGGGCTGGAGCAGCTTCACATAGAGCTTCAGGCTCAGGCACAGCGCATCACCCACATGGAGGAGAGGATATCAGCGCTTGAAGATAAATGCACAGCTTCATCTGCGGCACTTGCACGCATCACTGCCACAAACAGGGACATATGGGACAAGCTCGACGATCTGGAAAATCGCTCAAGAAGAAACAACTTGCGCATAATCGGATTGCCAGAATCGATCCCGGCTTCCCAACTCACGAATATATGCGCAAAAACCATCCCAGAGCAACTGGGCCTCCGCATACCCTGCACTATTGAACGTACACACCGCATGGGTCAGTACTCAGACACCTGTGCCAAACCTCACCATGTCATAGTGAAATACCTACACACTATGCTGACAAGAATGATATAATGCAAAAATTTTGTCGCTCGCGTTCACTAGTTGTGGATGGCACAAAATTGCTGCTCTTTGCGGATTACTCCATGGAGGTGATGAAACAACGTAAAGCGTTTTTCGTCGATCTGCTCCACTCTTCATCACAACCAAATTCGGTTCTCCTTAGCATATCCAGCTGTCCTCCACATCCAAACTCCTGAAGGGGAACACCTCACCTTCAACACACCTGATGAGGCGGAAAATGACCTGACCACTAGAAGCACCGAAATGGAACATAGCACCGCGGCAGAGGGCTCACCGTCAACATCTCCATCCTACTCAACTGCACCTCCTAAACATCCCCGAAGCCCGACCAAACCTCCATACAAACACAGCCGCTTCACCAACCAAGAGGACCTCTCTGGGAATCGCTGAAGGACTCCAAACTACCACCCTCATCACCTGTGCTTCCACAGATGGGTAGTATTACCCCATCTTGTCTCTCTTTTTTTTCACCTTTGTGTTTTAGGTACTTTTAATGTTCCTCCAAATCGTCATGACTGAACTTTATGACAAAATACTTATATCAGCCTGTTGCTTAAAGTTTTATATTTTATGCTTTATGGTTTCCCACCCCAGTAGCCAGGGTGGCCGCCTACTATCTGGTTGAAGATCCACTCCGGGGTCACTAGTAATAATCGCAGACACAGCACCTGTGTAGTCTAGACACTGGAGATGGGCCTTCATTATCCTAAGCCTACCATAATCTTTAAATGTTTAAACTTGAACTGCTCCCTCCCGGAAACTCCCCCTTCTGACTACCCTTCCTTGTTATCCTCTACCCATCTCCCTCCCTTCCCCCCCTTTTTTCCTTTTCCCCCTCATCCCCTCCCTCCCCCCACCCCCCGTAGCTCACATCTCGCCCCTGCATGAGGAGCTAGTGTCCGGCGGGAGCTATGTTAGGTAGATGAACCTCACGTGGAAAAAAGAGAAGTCCGTTTTGTTCATTCTGCTTTTCCTTAACCGATACTCTGCTTTACTAGGGAGTTGTACAGCGCTTTGATGACTCCCAAATGGTAGATTCTATACTTACAGAGGGGTTCTCTTGCAAACCCCTAAACCAAAAAACTGTTTATTCCCAGTCATGTCACAATCTGCTGATGGGAGTCACCTAAAGTTTGTTTCGTGGAATGTTAAGGGGCTTCGTTCCCCAAACAAACACATGTCCATCCTTAGGCACCTGAGGCGTCTTCGGGCTGATGTGGCTCTGCTCCAGGAGACACACCTGTCCGCAGACGATTTAAAACGCCTTCGCAAAATGTGGGTGGGATCTGTCTATGGCTCACCGGCAATAGGCCGAAAAGCGGGTGTTGCTATCCTTCTACACAAAAATCTATGTCACACTGTCAGAGATGTCAAGGTGGACACGGTGGGCCGGAAAATAACCCTACATTTGACCTTAGGTGACAAAGCTATTGTACTCACCAACATATATGCTCCTAACTCACTTGACGCCTCCTTATTTCAGGATTTGGTAAAATGGGTGCTAACCACCCCTGAGACGCTACACCTAGTGGGTGGTGATTTTAATTCGGTTATGTCCACGCTGTCAGACCGCATGTGCCCCTCATCGCATAGATCGTGTACACATACCCTCCCCCCTCTATCTAACTCTACTCTCCTGGCACATTCCATCGCCTCCATGCAATTCGTTGACGTTTGGCGACTAATGCACCCGACGGATCGGGAATACACTTTTTTTTCACCCCCACATAACACTTTTTCTCGCATAGACTACTTTTTTGCCTCCCCTACTCTAATCTCCTCAATAAGTGCCCCAGACATACAAGACGCCAGAATATCGGACCACAACCCTATTGCTGTTCACATAACTCAAGCTACCCGTTCATCCCCCTCCCCTACCTGGCGCTTCCCCTCTTACCTGGCAGATAGTGAAGACTTCCGACATACACTATATGGTGCCTGGGAGGAATACATCTCCACCAACGGAGCTCACATCACTGACCCAAACCTTTTTTGGGAAGCCGGTAAAGCTTTTCTGCGGGGTAAAATAATCTCCTATACCGCCCAATTTAAAAAACGGACCAGACAACAATACAGTCAGTCAAGCGAAGCTCTACGCTTGGCTCATGAGCGGCTAACGCTAAACCGTACCTTAGAGGACATACAAGAATGGAGACAGGCTAAACGTACTTTTGACCTTTGGGCAGAACATCATGAAGCGGCCAAAACGTCATACTCTAAGCTACGTTTTCACAGATTCGGTAACAAGGCGGGCAGGCTGCTGGCCAAACTATGCTCAGGGCCTAGACATCCTACCCGCATCTCTACCCTCAGAGATGTGGCAGGCTCTCTGGTTACCTCGCCTGAGGAGATTAGTAAACTACTTGCAGAGTATTACACTAATTTATATAAAGCTGACCCGACTGACCAGCTTACTGCTGACGCTCTGCTGGCCAAAATACATCTGCCCAAACTGCACAATGCACAATTAGAGGTACTCAATGCCCCTATTACTGTAGATGACATCCGACTCACGATTAAATCCATGGCCTCGGCCAAAGCCCCAGGACCCGACGGATACACGGCAGAATTTTTCAAACTGACCAGCGACTTTATTCCCGATAACCTAAAACATGTATACGCAGCCATGTGGGACGGAAGGCCCTATCTTCCCACAGGGACGCAGGCTCACATCAAAATAATCTCCAAGAAAGGGAAAGATCCCCTATTACCAGCATCTTACCGACCGATTTCTTTGATTAACGTCGACTTAAAAATCCTGTCTAAAATAATTGCATCGCGGCTAGCTCTCCTACTTCCATCTCTATTGCACCCAGCCCAATCTGGCTTTGTTTCAGGGCGATCAGCTACCCTAAACATTCACAAGGTTTTAATGGCTTTAGAATATGCTAAAACCCACCCTGACGTTGCCATTATGTCCCTCGACGCGAAAAAAGCCTTTGACAACATCAGTTTCTCCTGAGAAACAAAAGGGGGGGGGGGGGTTCCGGCGCTCCGCAACATGTGATGTCTAAGGTAATTAGTACAATGGTAGCTATAATAGCACATTAAAATAAGGCAGGTAAATTCTAGAATGAGGAGGTAGCCATCCTCAGAGGGTGTCCATTACCTCTGTTGATAATCCATGTTGAAAAAAGGAGGGGTGTGGAGGCGCCAACTGTGGTAGCTTGTTTATGCAAAAATAAAAGTTAGTGTAACAATTACACTTACTGGTTCGCAGGGTGGAGGTGTTTCTTTGAGATGGAACGTGTCCTGGGATGTGCTGTTATCTTGTTTCCGGCTCGGATTTCATTCCTTTAGGCGTCTGGGTGTGGAGTCTGTACACAGGCTGAACCGCTGCCTCCAGTGCATGGAAAGCTCCACGCTGACCACTCTGGAGCGCGGAAGAGGAAATTACATCACTGATGCACGGCAAACGTCCAGTAGAAGGAGCTGTGAGCCCCAAGCACGTAGCCTGTACTATCCCTGCATTATCCCCAACACCAGCCTGGATGTTTGCCGTGCATCAGTGACGTCATTTCCTCTTCCGCACTTCAGCCTGTGTACAGACTCCACACCCAGACGCCTGAAGGAATGAAATCCGAGCCGGAAACAAGATAACAGCACATCCCAGGACACTTTCCATATCAAAGAAACACCTCCACCCTGCGAACCAGTAAGTGTAATTGTTACACTAACTTTTATTTTTGCATAAACAAGCTACCACAGTTGGCGCCTCCACACCCCTCCTTTTTTCAACATCAGTTTCTCCTGGCTTTATAGGGTGATGGAACAATTTGGATTTTCGGGTCAAATTATGCGATTTTTGCTGCAAATGTATGCCTCCCCAACCGCGCGTCTTGTCACCCCTGACTTTGTCTCCGACACGATCCCCCTAGAAAAGGGAACGAGACAGGGGTGCCCCCTGTCCCCGTTATTTAACATAGCGATTGAACCCCTATCTAGAATAATAAACTCGGATAATGGGATCAGTGGCATCACTTTAGGCGACCACACTCTCTGCTCAGCACTGTTTGCGGATGACATACTCCTATTCTCTACCAATCCCATATCAGACTTTGACAGACTCAAACAAATTTTTACAGACTTCCGACTCTGCTCGGGATTCCGCATTAATTTTGACAAAAGTGAGGTCTTAGCACTACACCCACACCTTTCCACTAAATGGAGACATCTTTCTCCGCTAGCCATGGCCACTCAACATATTACGTACTTGGGTATTCAAATAGGACGTGAACCATCTTCTTTATATTTACTTAACTACCCTCCAGTAATAACCAAATTTGTAAAGGAGCTGGAGGCTTAGGGGGCCCTTCCTCTCTCACTTTTTGGGAGCTGTCACCTTTTCAAAATGGTGTCTTTTTTTTTTTTTTTTTGCCACATCAGTGTCTGTTTTCGGGGGGCATAAGTTTCAACTTTACCGTTCAATACTTTCCCGATTAATTACTCACATCATAGTGGCTTTTTTTTTTCTCCCTTTTTTAAGCAGCTCTTATTTTGTTTTAGTTATCTTGCTTACAACAACGCTGTATCTCTCATCCACACTATCGGTTGGATCGTATCTAAATCCTTCCATTACTTGAGCCCCTTTCCCTACCCCCACACCCCCCCCCCCCATCCACCCCGCCTCTTTGAAGTCCTGCCAATCTTTTCGTCCAGGCCTTCCAAACTAACTAGGTCAACCTCCCCGGTGGACACCACTCTAGTTGCATCTTATCCCTCTCTGAGTACCGGCTGTGTTAGCTTAAACCTCTTAGTATCTCAAGACCTCTACTGCTCTTATTGAGCTTTTAAATTTTTGCCAACCCTTCCATTTTTCCTCATACTCCTCCATTTCCTCTTCCTCAGTATATCTCAGATATTCTAAGTTCTGGATTTCATTTGTTTTATCGTACCATTCTTGTAGTGTTGGACTGCTTTTTTCCTTCCAGTGTCTTACAATGAGACTTTTTGCTGCATTCAGCAATTGTGGGATGAGTGTTCTCAAATATCTCTCGTTGACTCGGTTGGCATTCTGAAACCATGAAATAGACATGCCCATGGGTCGTCCGGGACCGCTATTTGAGTTATCTCGCCAATAATTTTCCTTATCTCATCCCAAAATTCCCTTATTTTTGCGCACTGCCACCAAATGTGTGCCGTTGTACCCAACTCCTTGCATCCCCTCCAGCAGAATTGTGTGGTTTCACTCTGGTACTTAGAAACTCTGTCTGGGGTGATGTACCATCTTGTCAAGCATTTATAATTTAGCTCAGATACTTTATAATTTACTGAGGTATTGTGAACTCGCTTTATTAAAATTGTAACCTCATCGTTTTTGAGTTTTGAATTTAGTTCTGTCTCCCATTTTTTTATATATACTGGAATATCTATACTCTTCAGGTCTATCAATATCTTATAGATCTTGGAGATCCCTTTCTTCCCTACCTGACCAACGTAGGGAAGTTTCTCTAATGGCTGTAAGTTGTCCATCGTTCTAATTGGTTGGGGGAGCGTTTCAAGGAAGTGTTTTAATTGAGAGTATCGCCATCTATTGAGGATCATAAGATCACTTTTGTTTTTTAAATCTTGAAATGAACAAAGTTTGCCATTCTCCATAACATCCTTAAGCTGAGCTCCTTTTTGCAAGATCCATCTCCCACTTAAGCTCTCCAAACCTGGTGCAAAAAATTCCATGCCCCACAGAGGGATCAAAGGGGAGTTATACTCCCATTTCTCCCTTTTATACAAATAGTCCCATCATTTTAAAGTGTGCCTGGTGATATAATGTGCCTCAGTACTAAGTTTCCTAAAGAGTGGGGGTATCCAAATTACTTTACTCAAATCTACTTTACTAATTGTGCTGTCTATTTTCACCCAACGCTTTTCTTTATTTCCTTTTGCCCAATCAATGATTCTTGCTAAAATAATTGCTTCGTGGTAACTTCTTATGTCTGGTGCTCCCCATCCCCCCTTCTCTTTACTTCTAGCCAGTGTTGCATAGCTTATACGCGGTGTCTTCCCTCTCCAAATAAATTTTATAAAAAGTGAGTGCAATTTTTTGAGATATGCTTGTGGTAATGGAATTGGCAGCATTTGCATTTTATCTTTTATCTTTTTATCTTTGGCAATATTGTCATTTTGATGATATTGATTCTTCCCCCCATGAGAGCTGTCCTCTTGTGATTCTGTTCAACTCCCCTTGACCTCATTGAGGAGAGAAACAAAATTTGCCTGAAATAACGTCTCTCTAGTCCCGGTTATCTTTATCCCCAGGTATTTTAACTCTTTTTTTCCCCACGCAAATGGGAATTCCTTGTGGGCCGCGCAATCTTTTTTATCCATCTTATTGATTTCTAAAATTTCGGATTTGGCCGGGTTGATCTTAAAGTTTGATATTTCCCCATACTCTTTCAAGGTTTTAAGCAGGTTAGGGAGGGTTATTCTAGGTAGGGTGATGTAAAGAAGGATATCATCTGCAAAGGCAGCCAATTTGTAGTCTTCCTCTCCATCAAATACTCCTGAAATATCCGGGTTCTGCTTTATCCTAATTAGCAAAGGCTCAGGCGTCAACACGAACAAAAGGGGGGGCAGTGGGCACCCTTGTCTCGTTCCGTTGGTCATTGCAAAGGGCTCAGATAATCTTCCGTTGACTTTGACCCTTGCTGAAGGATTGGCATACAAGGCCTTTATCCATCTAATCATGGTTGGCCCAAATCCTATTTCCTCCAACATGCAGAACATAAAGCCCCAGTCCACCCTGTCAAAAGCTTTCTCAGCGTCAATTGACAGGAGTAGACCTGGGGCTCCACTATCTCTCATTTTTTGGGTTACCATAAGGGTTCTTATCCCATTATCCCGTCCCTCCCTACCCGGGGTAAATCCCACCTGATCTGGGTGGACCATGCTATTTAAAATATTCTTCACCCTCCTGGCCAGGATTTTCGCAAACAATTTCGTGTCCGCGTTGAGAAGCGCTATTGGTCTATAGCTAGAACAGAGTGAGCTGTCCTTGCCCTCTAACGCTTCTTTTCCCATATCCCACTTTACGCCTATCCCATTCATGTACGAGCATAGTTTAGGGATCAAAAATTCTTGAACTTTTTTATAGTATAGTACGGGTAAACCATCTGGCCCCGGGCTTTTCCCCACTGACGTCTCCCTTAAAGTTTTTTTATTTCATCTTCTGTGATAGGGCCCTCTAAAAGGATATATTTGTCTTCTTCAATCTTCTTTAGTCCTAACTCCTGGAAAAAATTTTTGGTTCTCTCTCTTTTATTGTCTGCTTCGCTCTTTGAGATCTTATTATTAATGGAGTATAGCCCCTCGTAGTAGTTTTGAAAGGTTTTGGCGATTTCACTGGTTCTGTACTTTACCTCCCCATCTAGAGTCTTAATTTTTTCAATGTAGTTATTGGTCTTTTTCTTTTTTAGGGACTTTGCTAAATATTTCCCCGGCTTGTTTCCCCCCATATATCTCTCTTTCTTGTATGTTACTCGTGTTTCTTGTTCAACTAAAGTTCTCATGACCTCTCTTTTATTATGGAGTCTTAAGAGTACCTCCTTCCCCCCATCTATTTTATGCGCCTGCTCAAGTTCTGAAATCTCGTTCATTATTTGGAGTTTTTCTTCCCTTCTCTTTCTCTTCTTTTCCGCACCTGCCTTAATCAGGATCCCCCTAATATAGGCTTTGTGTGCCTCCCAAACTATTGACTCCGGGACCTCTGGTGTTTCGTTTTAAAGTAAAACTCCAATTCCTTTGATACCAGATCCCTTATCTCTTTATCGTTTAGTAGCTCTTCATTTAGCTTCCAACTAGGGCTCTTATTATGGATCTGTCCTGTATTTACTGTTATACTTATAGGCGCGTGATCAGAAAAGGTCATTACCCCAATGTTAGAACTGACTACCGCCTCCAGCCAACGGTGTTCGATCAAAAAAAAGTCCAGTCTAGAATAAGTCCCATGCACGGGGGAGTAGAATGTATAGTCCCTCCTATCAGGATGCTGCACCCTCCAAACATCCACCAGTTGGGACTGATGCAGTTTCTGTCTCACTCTATTCTTCCAGGCCGTGCACATCCCCCGCGCATGGGATGATTTATCCTTTCCTGGCTCCAGGCACAAATTAAAGTCGCCAGCCATTATAGCTAAACCATCCTTAAATTCCAGAAATTCAGCAGTCTTTTTGATCAAATATCTGTCTTGATTTTTATTTGGGCCATATATGTTTGCCAGTAAACAGTCAATACCGTTGAGTTTCCCTTTCAGGAACAAAAACCGTCCCTCCGGGTCCGTCATCCTCTGATGTAGGTCGAACCTTACTCCACTGGCAAACCCTATGGCAACACCTTTTGCGCGCAATGTGGGTGAGTCTCCATAAAACCAAACTGGATAATCCCTGGAAAAAACTTTTTGGTTCCTCTCCAGGAGAAAATGAGTCTCCTGAAGAAATACCACTTCAGCTCCAAGGAATTTTAGTTCCTGTAATATGTTGGCACACTTTATATGTGAGTTCAGGCCGCGTACGTTGTATGATATTATTTTTATGTTATTCATCTATACTTTAGGATACCTTTCCTATACCCTGCAACAGAGTGATGTCCAAGAGACCTATAACACCCCTTTATTCGTTGGAGATTCTTGACAGACTTCAATCCCTGCCTATTCCCCCCTCCCCTAACCCCCTTTTCCCTCCTGCCCCTCCCTCCTCCCTCCCTTCTCCCCCGTCCCTCCCTCCCTACCCTGTGGGGGTACTAGGCCTTCCCATGACCTGAGTAACCGTGGCCGCTCCTACTCCTCCCAGCTCTTCGGTTGTCCCCCTTGAGGTTGAGCTCGGACTGGGCGACCTTAGACCCGACACTCCCCCTGTAGCAGTAGGTTGCCCGTGCCTGTCTGATTCCCCCCCCCACCCCACCTTCCCCGCCCCCGGACCCACCCCCCCATAACTCAGTAACTCTTACTTCATTTCAATTACATTAGCTCCTGTATCTACTCTACTTATGATTTTTTTCATTTTAAATACTGGCCTCCAAGCCTGCTGCTCCCCAGCGGTTTCTGTGTCCCCAGTCTTTACCCACCAACCCGGGGTTTCCACCAGAGGCACCTCTAAACGCTTGCAAAATTTTTCTGTTTCTTCTGGGAATCTTAGGGTGGCCGATTGGCCATCTTTCCGTCCAGTAAGGCAGGCTGGAAAGCCCCAGGAATATTGGACGCCAAAAGCTTTTAACTGTTCTAAAAGTGGTTTTAGGGTTCTTCTCCTGGCCAGCGTCTCCGCTGCCAGGTCCGGGAAGATCTGCAGATTTGTCTCTCCAAACTTCACTGGGTAGTTCTTTTTCAGATTATTTTTCATTTTCTCTTTGTCATTAAAGTTGTGGAATCTTGCGATGATGTCTCTTGGGACCTCCCCTCTTATTTCTGCCGGTTTTCTGATCCTATGTATTCTTTCAAACTTTATCTTCTTGTTTGTATCCGGGGGGTTCACCAAACCTCCAAATATTTCATGCATTATTCCCTGTAGATCTTCTGTACCCTCTTGGGATTCTGGTAGACCTCTGATCCGTAGGTTTTTCCTTCTGTTCCGATTTTCTTGGTCTTACAATCTATATCGTAAATTTCTCTGCTCTCTTTGTAGCTCTTCCATCTGGGATTTGAGTTCTTTTATCCCTTCTTCTTGCCTATCCATTTTTGTTTCTACCTCTTCCACTCTTTGCAATATGAGATTCATATCGTCACGGAGAGAGCCTATTTCCCCCTTTATGGTTACTTCCAGTTTAGCAAACATTTCTGCCATTTCCCCTTTAGTAGGGAGTAGTTTTTTTTGTTGGGGTTCCATTGTTCTCTCTTCCGCTACTTCGCCGCTTCCTATATGGATATCGGCCTCAACTACCTGTCATCTTGTCCCAATCCTTGGGGTGAGCTCAGGGGTTTTGTTTTTGGTCTCTTTTAGTTTACCTGGGCTGTCTTTGCCAGTGTCGTGCACCATGTACTTTCTGATGGTTCCCGGGCTTGCACTTGTCCTAGGTGGGTTGGCAGTATTAGCAGTCGCCCCCTTCGTAGATTTACCTTTCATTTCTTCTTAGGTACTCCACTTAGAACGGGCGTTTGCTCCCCGATTCCTCCTAACTTTCAGGGACCCACTCTTAGACCCAAGGGAGCTCCTTGTCTGACCTAGACTTGAGAAGTCTACCGGGAAGGGCTTGTGAGGCACGTGGTAGATCTCCTGTGGTTCTTCTGGGGTTTCCGAGGGGCCCCGTTCTCCTTCTGCTGTTCGTTGACAGTTGGCTGAGCTCAGTTAATTAGTTGAATATACTTATGTCTTGGGATTTCAGCGCCCTCTTTGTAATAGGGCCAGCTTAGGTCTGCTCTCCTCCCCTGGCTGTAGATGGTTTTGCTGTGTGGAGCCGTTAGGTGTAAATGTATCCTGAACCGCCTACTTGATTATAATGAATGTTTGGCGCGTCCTTGGGCTTATAAGGTGGTAGTAACTTTGGCGGACTGGAGAAAGGCCCTAGAAATAGCTTCCGCTATGGCCATTCACCACCCCTTAATAGTACCCCCCTTCAAGTAGGGCCAGCACTAATCGCCTTTCCTCTTTAACGGGTAGTTATTTTTGCTTTGTAAGGCAATACGGTATGGGTGTAGATGTAATGTAATTATGACAGAGGCACCCTCCTTAATTGGAATAGGTGATTAGCGATGATAACTACTGTGATTCTAAGTAGTCTGAGCTTTTAAAGTGACATTTTCTTTTTCTGGGCCAGACTGACAGATGTCCCAGGTGACCCTTGGTATGTGGTGCAATGAATAACTTAAATTTCACAGTTCAATGACCCCACTTTTACTCAAACATAAGGCAAAGAGTCTAATGCAAGCCGTTGACATCCTAAGCTGTCAGTGTTTGCAGTTCCAGATATTACATTTGCTAGCCAGCTTTCCCCCTCGGTTTTCCGGTTATATTACAATCCTTAAGCTCGCTGCAATGAGCTTATTACTTCTCCTGTGAATTTTAACCAAAAGCACAGTCAAAAAAAAAAAAACAAAAGGAGCAAAAGGCGACTAAACACAGTGATACTGCAGGCTCTGTGAGCGGAAAGTCCCAGATGCGTGTGGCAACTATTCATAGAAAATCTCTTGTTTAAAGTCGCCTACAGCAGTAAATTCACAGACCCCTCCAGCAGTTGGAAACACAAAGCTATGATTCAGAACAACCAAACAGAGTTTAGCATAAACTTAAATTACTTGCCCATTTTCATCTGTCATCTATCATCCTTTCATCCGTTGTACCCTGGCCGGGTGTTAAGCACTTACCCCTTCCTTCGGTTTAATTGCCCAGCTCTATTCCTTTATTTTCTCTTTAAAGGGGTTGTAAAGGTAAAAATTTTTTCACCTTAATGCATTCTATGCATTAAGGTGAAAAAACTTTTGACAGTACCGCCGCCCCCAGCCCCCCCGTTTTACTTACCTGACGCCTCGAATCTTCGGTCCGCGTCCTCGTCAGCTTCATTGCAGCTCAGCCTGGTCGCTGATTGGCTGCAGTGGATGGATTGAAAGCAGCGCAGCCATTGGCTCGCGCTGCTGTCAATCACATCCGATGACGCGGCGCGCCGGGGGGCGGGGCCGAGTGATACAGCGAGCGGCTATAGCCGCCGGCTGTATCACGGGAGCGCGCCCGCAAGCACTCACCACCATGCGAGCCCTCGCATTAAGGTGGTAAATGCTTGCGGGGAGGAGCTGAAACAGCCGCCGAGGGACCCCAGAAGACCAGGTTCGGGGCCACTCTGTGCAGAACGAGCTGCACAGTGAAGGTAAGTATAACATGTTTCTTATTTTTAAAAAAAAAAAAAAACATCTTTACAACCGCTTTAAGCTTTCTTTTATTTCGCCATACTTTTTTTTTTTTTTTTTTTTTCCGTCTGCCTGATCTTATGTAGATGTGGATGTGACCTGAATCTCCTCAGCCCAGGCAGGGCGGGCGGGCTTGGGCTAGGAAGCCCGAGGGCGAGTACTCTGCTTCTGTTGTGGCCGCTCTGATCTCTCCGGCGAGCCGCGCGGCATT